>CM051402.1:4953620-5553620 GCA_028052125.1 Melia azedarach | reverse complement strand
TGGGAGATATTCTCTTGTTTGGCCATAAGGAGAGACTCAAAGTTGATGCAGGAATTAAAGAGATATACTTGGACTATCGTGTTAAGATGCTTGCAGAGTGCTTTGCACCACTGACTGGTTGGAGGCATTGTTTTTCTTCCATTATAGATGTTCTTGAAGAGTGTGTTTCTCAGTACCATATTTATTTGAAAAATGAATTGATGAAGAGTGAAAGGAGAAATGAAAGTGAACAAGAAGAGAAAGAATGCAGAAAGGAAAATGAAGGCAGCAAAGGGGAGTTTAAGAAGTCATTTCTTCAATATGTGAGAGAGAGATTTAAATGCACTGCAGCTCCCTTGAAGAAATGTATTTTTGTCTTTTGTACTCATTTGCCAAAAACTTACATTTTGGAAAAGAATTTTCAAGACATGGTTACCCTTAAAAGTTTACTTGATTCTTTTGAGACACTATTGTTTCGAAACAATGTGGTTTCTGAAGAATTGGAGGAACTTTTTTCACATGCAGTAATTGAAGATTTCCCTCAGGTATTTGTGCATAAAAAGTATCTGTTACCCTTACACCAGGGAAGAAGTGAATGTCTTTCTGTTTTAAGAAGTCTTTGGAATTCTTTTAATGAACTTGGCCTTCCAAGCACTACAAGCAAAGAATCACTAAAAGATTTCTGCTTTAAAAGGGCTTCTTTATTTTTCTGCACTGCTTCTAGTTCATATAAGCTTCATGCAGTGGAAGTGCAACCACTAAACTTTCTAGTTATTGACGAAGCAGCACAGCTGAAAGAAAGTGAATCAACCATACCTTTACAACTATCTGGTGTAAAGCATGCAGTTCTTATTGGTGATGAGTGTCAATTGCCAGCAATGGTTGAAAGCAATGTACGTTGGTGCTCTTCACACATTTTAATAGTATATTTTTTTTCCTCAATTTCCTTAGCATATTTCCTCTTCTGCTGTAAAAAATTTAGTTTCTATGTACTGATTTCTATATATTTCTTAGCACCTTAGTTGTACTTCATCACATTTTTGTTTTCCATCTTTTGTTGTTTCAGATTTCTGATGAAGCTGGATTTGGACGAAGTTTGTTTGAGAGGTTGACCTCATTGAATCATTCAAAGCATCTGCTCAATATACAGTACAGAATGCATCCCTCTATAAGCTTCTTCCCCAATTCACAATTTTATCGCAACCAGATCCTAGATGGCCAGAATGTTAAAAGCAAAAGCTATAAAAAACATTATTTGCCAGGGCCAATATTTGGTCCCTATTCCTTCATTAACATAACTGGTGGAATGGAAGAGTTCATTTTCCATAGCTGTAGAAATATGGTTGAGGTATCTGTGGTGATGAAAATAGTACAGAACTTGTACAGAGGTATGTGTTTCGGGATTCTTGTATTTGTATCACCATTTAAAGATTTTCATTTTTTTTTTTTGTCATATTGATCTGTCAACATCATTCTGTAGACTGATTTATTTAATTTTTGACACTGTCTTCTGAGAAACAAGATAGGTTTCAATAACTCATCAACTGATTACTGTCAATAGAAATTGTGATGTGCATTAGTTTACCTTATTTTAATTTGTCTGCTGAATGTAAAGTTTATGAACATCATTTTACATAATCTTCTAAATATTCTATTGCTGGGCAGTAGAGGAATCCTATTAACCTCGTATAATCATTCTGCATATTTACCGCTAACCTTAGTCATTCACAGGACATAGAACTGAATATTTTGAGTTAACACAGAAATTGTGTAATTAGTTTCTAAAGATTTGTAACGGTGAAACAAACAAGTACTTTACTCAAAGGGCATACTACTATATATAGAAGGGGCATCTCTCTGATTGCAGCAAAATTTGTGTCTTTTTGCTTTCCTCAGTGCTTGGTATACTTGATTTGTGCCCTCCATGTCCCTGGTCTCCTAAAACTTACCTATTAAGGTTGTGTTTCATTTTCTCCTTTGATACAGACATTGTATGTTCATTTTGACATCCTTGGCAATATTTTATAATGCAGCTTGGATTGGCTCAAGTCAGAAGCTTAGCATTGGTGTGATTTCACCCTACACTGCTCAAGTAGTTGCAATTCAGAAAAAACTTGGATCTAAGTATGAGAACAAAGATGGTTTCACTGTAAAAGTGAAGTCAGTTGATGGGTTCCAGGGCGGGGAGGAGGATGTTATAATCATATCCACTGTAAGATCTAACACTGGTGGATCAATTGGATTCATATCCAAGCCACAGAGAATTAATGTTGCCCTTACTAGAGCTAGGTATTAAGTTATATAAAATCTTATGATACAGTATGTTTTGGACTGTCTTAAACATCTTCATTGAATAACTACTTTTCTCGTTGACACATTCTAGGCACTGTCTTTGGATTTTGGGGAACCAAAGAACTTTAATTAGTAGTGAATCTGTCTGGGGAACGTTAGTGTGCGATGCTAAGGCTCGTCAGTGTTTCTTTAATGCTGATGAAGATGGGGACTTGGTCAACACAAGATATGTCCATAAAGAGTTTGTTGAATTTGAGACTGAAAGTTTACCTTTCAGAGGTCAAAGGCGGAAGGTATACAGCTTCTGTAATGAGTAGTTGTACATCCTTTACCTATTGATTTATCCTTTCGCAGCAATATATTGGTTATTATATATATGCATATGTATTCATTTTTCTTAGCGATACCTCATTTTCCTGCTTATGTTAATTATTTTGTTTTCCATATATCTTATAAGCATGACTATGACAAGAGAATTGTGTGCTTCGATAAAGCTGAAGAAACTTACTGGGAAGGAAGGTCCAAAGCTACTGATCTTAAAGCAGCTGCTGACTGTATGCGCAGTTCAGATCCTAAGCAGGCTAACATTATCCTCAGGAAAGCTGCTGAGATATTTGAAGCCATAGGCATGCCTGATTCAGCTGCAAGATGTTTCTATGATTTAGGGGAGTATGAAAAAGCAGGTATGAGTTTGATGAGAAAGCAATAAAAAGTTTTGTATAATTGATCTTTCACTTTTCAAGAACTTCATGATGCCTCAGTTTACAATAGTTGAAAGGAAAAATAGAAGGTTTTTTTTTGTTGTGTTACCACCTTGAGGTTAGTAAATTTGACTTACACTTTAATTTCTTAATCCTGCAGGCAGGATTTATTTGGAAAAATGTGGGGAGTCTACCATGGGAAAAGCTGGGACATGTTTTTATCTGGCAGGATGTTATGAGTTTGCAGCAGATGTATATGCCAGGGGCAATTTTTTCTCAGAATGTTTGAGAGTTTGCTCTGAAGGAAAATTCTTTGATCTAGGTTTGCAATACATCCGCTACTGGAATCAACATGCCAAAGCAGATGATGGTCTAGTTGGAAGATACGAAGAAATTAACAACATTGAGCAAGATTTTCTAGAGAGTTGTGCTCTTCATTATCATGAGCTTAAAGATAGCAGATCCATGCTGAAATTTGTTAAAGATTTTCATTCCATGGATTTGATTCGGAACTTTTTGAAGTCTTTAAGTCGCTTTGATGAGCTTATGTTGTCAGAAGAAGAATCAGGGAATTTCATAGAAGCCAGTAAACTTATCCTTGACTATGTGTTTTCTAACTCACTTTGGTCACCTGGAAGCAAGGGCTGGCCTTTGAAGCAGTTTTCACAGAAGGAGAAGCTTCTGGAAAAAGCCAGGTCACTGGCAAAGAATGACTCCAACCAATTTTATGAATTTGTTTGTACAGAGGCTGACATCCTATCAAATGATCAGAGTAACTTATTGACGATGAAGCAACAGTTCAACGCTTCTAAGAGACATCAGAGTATCAGAGGTGAAATATTATCGTCCCGAAAGATTTTGGACTTCCATCTTCATTCAGGGACCTCTAAATATTGGTGGGAAGATGAATTGATTTTGAATCTTGCAACATATTCAGAAAACACATTTTCAAAAAACCAGATTTCGATTGAGACGTTGCTCTACTTTTGGAACTACTGGAAGGATAAGATTGTGAACATATTTGAGTATCTAGGACTTCTCAAAATGCAGGAGGATGTTAGTGACTTTAGAAGTTGTGAAGACTTTTGCTTGAATTACTTTAGTGTGTGGAAGCGTTGTACTAAGTTGGATGCGACCTACATTTTGCTGAAGTCTGATGCCTACTGGGTTAGAGAATTGAAAAACAAGTATGTTCAAAGGACAGGAAAGCTGATTTCTATTGATGGTCACCAGCTTGTTTCTGCTGCTGAAACTCATTGGAGTTCAGAGTTGCTTTCTGTTGGCATCAAGTTGTTGGACAATCTTGAAGCACTACATAAGCAGTCAATCAAGAATTCACTTTCTGTATTCTGCCAAGTTAGGTGTCTTACTATTATCTATGAGGTTGCAAAATTTCTTCTGGATTCCCAGTTTCTGCATCACAGGCACAATGATGCTATGACACTGCAGAAATTTGTTGAACTGTCTACTGAAGGCTTTTTTGACTACATATTCCCTCTGGACTGGAAAGAATCATCGAAAAAGAATATGGTTTCTTTGAGACGAACAGAGGTTTGTCGAAGTATGCTTGAAGAAATTCTTTCTAGATATGTCAGCTTGAAGACTAAGCTATCTTATGGGCAGATTGGAAATGTTGCAGTAATTATTCTTGGGTCTGGTAAGCTGCACAATGAATTATATAAGAAAGTTGCAGAAAGGTGTAATGAAAATTCACCTTGGCAGGCCTTTCTGGAAAGCCTCCCTGGGAACATGGAATTTGATTCTCTGCAGTGTCCTGCAGATTACAGTAATGACAAAGGAAAAGGAGGGGCGTATCTTATTCAGAAATTCCATATAGCGCTGCTAGATACCTATGGAGCCAACTGGATTAAAGAATATGACTATATATCACCTGCTTGTTTCTTGTACCTTATTGAGCGCCTTTTGATTTTGTTGTGTTGCTTCCAGGGTTACATCATTACTACAAAGTCATCTTTTGTTGATTGGCTTATCTACCTGGAAGGGAGCACCAATCAAACTCCCAGCTTAGTAAATGGTGTGCAACAATCCTTGAGAACTGTGCTCAAGTTTGTTGTCCACATTGTTCAGCAATTTCTTCACAATGAGAAGGAAACAATCAAATGGATCAGAAAATCTCATAAAAATGTGAAGTTTTACCATTCACTGGTGGTTCTGAGATTAGTTGTCATAATATGCTTGCTTCATTTGAACTTCAGTGATTGCAGAAATTTACTTGGTGACTTGCTTGGTAAGCGCTATGTTACCAATCAACTGCCAGGGGAATTCACTGATGCTCTTCATAAAATAAGAAGCTGCAATGGTGTGAATGTGAATGATTTTGCTGAGGCATTTAAAAAGATAGGCAATCCTCTTGTAATTGTGAGCTTAGGGAAGGATTGTTCAAAATTTAGATGTCCAGATGCAACTTATGTGGACATGAACAAGGTCAACAAAAGCAAAGCTGCAGAAATAATAGGAATCTTGTTTCCAAGTACTGAAGCTTCTCAAGATCATGCAGGAGCTCAAAGAAATTTGGAGAGTTGTGGCAAATAGGTAATCCCAAATATATTCATCTATATATGTAATTATGTTTGTGTTTGTATTGGTTTGTGTATGATGTTTCAGTTATAGGTGAATGAATGTAGAGAGAAGTATATATTCAACTCTTTAAGTTTGAATGCAACTGATGTATTATATTAAAAATGGACCATTTTGTTTTTCACCTAAGCATGCTTGAACATTATCAGTTGTTTATAACAGATAGGTCAACAATGATAGATTTTATATTTAGATAAAACTCCTATTATGTGAATTAGTTTAAATTCTGGATAGATCTTAGTGTCTGAATTTGAATTATTTATTTGTTTTTCTGTTAGAAATGTATTTGTAGAAAGTTATATAATAAAATTAATTAGATTTTTAAAATTGACCTGAAAAGTAAAAAAAAAAAAAATTATTTAATAGAAAAGTAATTTAAAAATTATAATCAAGTTAAAAAATAAAAATACTTAATCACCTAAAATAGACCAATTCTATCTATTAAATTCAGTGAGTTAATTATTAAGAAAAAAAAACAAACAGCCTATTAGTCTCTAAGATTTTGGCTAACAGACTAATAAACATTAACAATTTTAAAAATACCTTAAAAACCAATTAGATACATATTTTGCACAAACCACTGGTTGAATCAAGTTTTACAACTAAATGTATTTTTTACAAATGCTCTTGAGATCTGACCTAAAATTAGCACCCGTCCATTTTGAAATTTGCCAACAATACCTTTATCGTCACTTGAATTCCATATAAATCTATATAATTTATTTTTATTTTAATGAAAAATTTAGATTTATAATAAATAATAAAAAATAAAAAATTAAAATTTATACCGTACACAAGGATAAACTTAAACCCAACCCATTGTAAGAGGGCTCAAATTGCACCACTCAATTTTCAAGAAATCTTGAAGCCTTTCCAGGGCCCTTGAAACAAATAAAAGGAAAAAAATAGTCCACTTCACTCACTTTTGCTTTTGAACTTGTTCCTCATCCATCCAATAACAAATTCATGGAATATACCAAAAGCATCGCATACTAATCTGTATCCCTGAATTGCTACAGCAACTTATGTTAGAATTTGCAGAAAACAGAGCTAAATAGAAATCTATAGCCAATATTATGTTCCCTCAAAGTTTTGTTGCAACCATTGTACTTGCATTTGCAGCCCAGCATCCCTCAAAGCATTCATAGCTGAATGGTAAAGCCGCTCATCTAGCTTTGTTCCTTCAGATTTCATATCTCGCAAAAGCTTCACTAACTCTTCAATCCGACTGAGTTTGGAGAAAACTCCAACCATGATTCCAGCCATAGCTCTATCAATCACACCTCCATTCATTCTAAAATCACTGTAAAATTTCACACACATCTCAAACTCCCTTGCTTTATTATGAGCACTTATAACAGTAGTGTAACTCACCTTATCTGGATTCACTCTTCTTCGCTTCATTTCTTTCCATAGCTTCTCCACTTGCCTCAAGTTCTTAGCTCTCCCATGCATGTCCATTAGAGAATTGTATATCCATACATTTGGCTCACAACCTTTTGCTTTCATTTTAGCCACAAGCCTCATTGCGTCCCTTACCCTTCCTGCTTTCCCATACATAGCAACCATGCTAGAATATGCCACAACACATTTATCAAAACCCTTTTGTTGCATCTCTAGAAATACCATTTCCGCTTTTGAATACAACCCAATTCGGCAATAGGCATTTATGATTGAAGCATAGGTCACTTGTCCCGGAATGCAGCCCTGGGAGACCAGCTGTTCATAAACCTTAACAGCAGACCAATATCCTCTTTTCTTAGAGTAGCCATTGACAATTGCACATAAAACGCAATCAGAAACCTTCAAATTTGAATTCTTCATTGACTCGACAATTTCAAGAGTTTTCTCCATTGACCCTTGTTCAATATACATCAAAACAACTTTTAGAAACACTTCTGGATCTCTCAACATCCTCTTCTCCTCTGCCTCTTTGAATAGCTCTTCAGCTACCTTTACTTCTCCAGCACTAGCAAAAGAGCATATCAAAGAACCATATATGGAAGAATCCTCTAAAATACCTTTTTTCCTCATGTCTCCAAAGAATTTAAAAGCTTCAAAAGCTCGACCCGATTTCCCTAGTGACTCACATAGAATTCTGTATACCTCTGTTGAAAATGGAGTTGAATCCAACTTCTTACCTTCAAATTCATGAAACAATTCAACTACTTTATCTGTCTCGCCAATTTTATGAAAAGCTTCCATTATCTGGCAATAACAACCAGAGTCCAAAACAATTCCAGCGGATTTCATCCTCTCATACACTAAAATTGTGCTACTATACATATGAAGTTTGTTATAACCTCTCATTGCAGAACTAAAAGCCAGTACAGCAATTATTCCATCAGTTTTAAACACTTCAAGCAAATTGTTTACAATTTTGAATTTTCTAGCTTTAATGCAACTAGCAACCAGTCTAGAACAAGTATAACCATCAGGCAACACATTATAAAACTTAAAATCTTCAGAAAGCGAAACAATCAAATCCCATTTCTTTGACCGTAGTAAATACCTGATCAGAAGCTTTAAAATTGTCTTTTGTGGTCTAAATTCTGGGATTTCTTTGGCTTTGTTATAGTACTCATATGCAAGCTGTTGCGTTTGAGGATCTTGTAGCATCCCATATAGAAAACTATCAAACTTCTTGGCATCTGGAAGTGATTTTTGCTGAGAATCACTATCCATTTCAATGGTGGTGGAAGCATCTTCTAAAATTGGAGATGGCCAACCGGAAGAATTTACTTGAAAATTTTTCAGATTAATGGAGTATGTAAGAGTCACAAAAGGGAAGGTTTTGCTTGTTGAAAACAGAGTAAATTTATGGGATTTTAAGCAAGTGTTAATCAAACCTAACGAACAATCTGAACAAGAGGAAATGGAAGCCATTGGTTGAAAATCAAATGTACGTATGTAAGAAATTATTTGTATGTGGTGTATATATACCTTATCCTCACGGGATGTTGGTATGCTTTTCAGTATCAAATGAACCACTAAATACTTTACACGTGGAACATCTATGGACATAAGATATCCGGTCAAGTGTAACACCACGTAACTATATATTAATTTGGGATAATAACAGTTTTATCCCTGTACTTAAACAAACTAACATAGTAGGAGATTGTTTTCACAATTTTACTACTTACATTTTAGGGATAGCAAAATCTCTCGTAGGTTAGGAGCCTCATAGGAATCCGCCTCAGACAGGGTAAAATTGAGATAATATGATAGAAAATAAGAGGAAATAAGGGGAGATCTATCCCCGTATTGTTAATGGGTGGGAACGATTTAGTACTCCCCACTCTTTTCCAATCCCCTTCTCTATATACATATAATAAAATATTATAATATATCACTTTTAAATATATATATATATATATATATATATACGGATAATATTTAATTAAAATTTTTTATAATTCATAACTTTTTTATCCTATCAAATAATTAAGTTTATATTTTTAAATAAGTATTACATATGAATAATTATCATAATATTATTTTTAGTTAATATTTAGTATAAATAAATACGAAAATGAGAAAAATAAGTGAGAATGGAGATTAAAATTAAAATGAGATGGGGAAAGGGAAAGGCCTCCACATTCCTACGATGTTTTGTTTTTTTAAGGCACTTTCAATAGCGTGCTCTAGTGCTAGTAAAAGTATTTAAAATCTAATCTAATTTGACCAATTTGATCTAGTTCAATCTATCTTTAATAAATTTAGAGTATTAGTAAATTAGATTAGATTTAAAAATTTAAAGTCAAATCCAACCCGACACGTCAATAATAATATAATAATAACTTTAAATAAAAATATATATTTATGATAGATAAAATTATATTTATAGTATACAAAATTATATTTATAGTATACAAATTGCACCTCGTTGCTCTTTAACCTCCCATTCCCTCCTTTTCACTTTCTTTTTTTTTTCCCTTAATAATCAACATTTTTTATTTATTATATGTTTATATTTTTCAGGTTCAAATGAAATTTGCCAATAATATTACATGAAAACTTATAAATTTTAATTTTATATTCTTGTAAACTTGTAATGAATTATTCAATCATTTATTATTTTAGATTTATTGTATAAAGAGGTTAATTCTATTTATTTATGTATTTATTTATTATTTTTATTGTAAACTAGAATATTTGTTTGAAGTTTAAACAAATTGTATAATATTATTTTTGTTAACTAAATAAAAGCAAATATTAGAATTATATATTTTTAATTTATTTGAATTAGATTAGATTTTTAAAAACTTTTATTAGGTTGAATCATATTCTATAATACAATAAATCAAATTAAATTAAAAAAAAAACTCTAATTCATCTAGTATGAATCAGAAATGAATTTGATCAAATATGTTAAACCCGATCAACTACGCATCCCTAAGTGCTAGGGACTAGAATGTTTAAATAAAGTAAACTGTATCCTATTTTATTATTTTTTAAAAAGGATACAAATGTTTAAAAATAAATTAGTAAATAAATCAATTCTAAATCCAAAGTTTGAACTATATCATAATCTCGTTAAGGATAAAAAGATCAAATTATGTAAAAATTTAATAGATAATGAAGTAAAAATTTAATTTTTATGCAATTATTACTATGCATATTGTTAAATATTTTTAATTTTTAAATTATTTTAATTAATTAATTATTTGTGTTCTAGGTGTTAGTTGATTAGATTTTAGTATTTTAAAATAAAAAAAAATCTCTCAATTATTCTACAAAATGTGTTATCTTTAATATTATCTCAATCAATCAAAATATAATCCAACTAAATTACATCAAGACCCTAAAATATAGAAATTAGCCTAACATATCAATATTCAACATCAACATTATCTTAAAGTTCAACATTCAACAAAATAGAACAAATGATAATAAAAAAATAAAAAAAAAACTCAAAACAAATTAAGAGTTAAAAAGATTGAACTAGGATGATTGATGCTACAAATCTCTAATTCTTCAAGTGATTTTCCAATCTTCTTCAAGAGTTGATGAAGTCCACCTTTTTCTCTCTCTAGGATTTTCTCTCTTTTCCTCTCTTTCTCACTCCAAAAACTCACTTTTTCCAATTGGATATGGCGGCTAACCCCTTAGAAACATAAAAACTTAGGAATGAACTAAATCAAGACATCAACTCCTAATCCAAGGGCCAAAATTCGAGTTTGGACATCATTTAGGGCACTGTGGTGCAAGACTCAGTGGCACGGCCGTACACCTTGATGGTGTAGGCCCACCACCCTTGATGCTTCTTTGCTTTTCTTCACGCAAACATCATGGCGTGGATGTGTTCCTTGGTGGCACAGGCGCGCTACAATTACTATACGTGACAAATCCCATGACATATCATTTTCAAGCTATGGATGTTTAGTTTCTAATGCTTCAAACGGATCACAATTCCAAATTGTATAGATGAAGTTATCCTCATTTCACTACATCATATTCAGAACAACAATTTCTGTAGTTTTAGCCCAAGGTCAATGGAAAAGCTCACAAACTTGCGCTTGTTCTCTGTTTTTATATTTTTTCATGGAAACACTTCAACACTTGTAAAATAAAACTAAAATACTTAAAAATAAATAAATACTCAAAACGGACTAAATAATGTTAAATATGATAATTAATGACGGATAAATAAAATATAATCCTTTAGTAAAATGGAGATATCAATACTTACAATTTTTTGCACTACAAGCAAAATTGCTGGTTGAAAATCTCAATTTTTTAAATGGTGAGCCCTTTTCCAAGCAAGACTCATGTTAATCTAGTCTTTAGAAATACCAAATTCTGCACACTACAAACAATTGATATAAAAACTTCTCATGATTATACAAATTGACCGATTTCCAAGCTATTTAACGTTCTCAAAAATGCTCTTGATCCAAAGAAAATAAGACATATACACAACCAAAAGTAAATGTAAATTCAAGTTTTATTGTTGTATAATTAATAGAGTTTATTATAGTGAATCTGGTCCAAATAAAAGTTTCAAAATTAGACAAGAAAGAGAATTATGAAAAATATGTTGCATTTTATCTTTAGAATAAAAAAAGTCTAATTAACTAAATAAACTATACCAATTGTTGCCTGAGACTAACATAACCACTCCTACCTAATGAGTGGTTATAAATATTTTGTGCCCTTTTTTCTTTTGCGTATGTTCATATTTTTTCGCAACATTTCAATTTAATGTAAAAACTAATACCAATAATGGAGAATACCAAAAATAAAAGTTTGACTTTGAACATATGCCACAAAGTCATCAGTAAGAAGATCTACCACAAATGCATCCCAGTGTTCTTGTTTGATAAAGTTGTATTGTAAGGGAGGCTTTTTTAGCATCTTCAGATTATTCCTATGAGGCAGAATGTCATGCCAAATTTGTTAAAATTTTGGTTGTTACTTTTCACACTTAATACATAATGCTCCTATAGAGAGAAAAGGAAATTAATATATACAAATAAGTCAAAAACATAAACAACAAAAGATTAAAGGTTGGCAAAGTATTGGTAATAAATATTGAACAATATGCACAAATAAGTCACAAAAATTATTAAAAAAATATTTGGAATACAATCAATTATAAAAGAAAAGAAAAATGAGGTTCAATAATTTAATAATTTAGGTTGATATATATTGTAGGAATTTAAATAATGTAGTGAATTATAAATGATCATAGCAGAAATAATTTTTAGATGTAGTAAAATAAAATATTAACCACAATAGCATTGTAACTTTTCAAAATTATAGAAAATTGCATTCTAATTTCTTCTACACTAATTACAATTTAGAATTCTTAGTTATTGTTAATGAGTATGCATATTAATTAGAATTATCAAATTACTATTAAAATCTGAGAACTAATGTTGAAAATAGTAACAATAACAATAATCAAGTAATTCAAAAATTGTTGTGAACAATTCCAATTTAAACAATGCATAAATAAGAGAAATATACAAAAAATATATTATACAATTACTTGTACTGATTTCCACATATCTTCTTTCATCCATAAAGGCACCAATCTCTAATCCATATATATGATTGGAAAGGTAGTCTGAGCCAAAATGTGCAACGCACTAACCAAATCATTAGCTTCTTCCCCGTAAAAAACTCTAGTCATATTATATCTAACAAGCATCTTCCCATCATCACTTATTCTCTTCTTTTTCATATTATTTATTGTCATCTTAGTAACTCCTCTTGACATAGAGCTACTCTCTTCTAGTTTTTCTCATTCACTCTTTATTGTGGCATCTATACTATGTTCAACTTCATCAAAATTACAAAAGCACATCAATTTAGTGGCATATATAAGTTATTGACATAAGCAAGAAAAATACATCAATTAAAGCATGCCAATAACTAAATACTCTTAAAATACATAAAAAATACAAAGCAAAAATGATTACAACTTACTGTTGTAAGCCATATCAATAGATGTGTATAGTTTTAATTAGTATCAACCCAAATCCCCTCACCCTCTGTCCAAGCAAAGTTGACATCATTATCACCCACATCATAAAAATTTATCTCATAAAAAATGTAATAGAACGAAATTTGGTTAAGTAATCAGCACAAAACTCCAACGCTTCTTAAAAAATGTAACATTCAGCTATACATCCTTTAGGTCGGTTACGGTTGCACACATGACCTTTAAAAAATTTCATAGATCTCTCGAATGGATATATCCACCTTAGGTGAATAGGCTCACAGTCTGTCTTCATGCACAAGATGGTCTGTCGAATGGACCATGATGCTAAAGAAGGATGGTATGAATATCTTTTCAGATAAGGACAATGTTTCAGCAATATCATACTCTATTTCTTCCAATTTTGCAATATCAATCACCATGCTAGATAAAGTATTGAAGAAGAAGCATAAACACATAATGGTATATGGCAAAATAGATCATATTGCTAATGGCAATAATTATTGCATCAAAATATGACAGTTGTGAGGCTTCAAATCTTGAAGCTTTAAATCGTTCATTATACAAGGTTCCCAAAGGATGAAGAATAACCATCAGGTGCCTTTATATCCATTAATGTTTAGCAAAACTCTATCTTTTCTTTTTATTTAGTGTGTAACATGTGGAGACAAAAAAGTACGCTTCTTACCCTTGGCATTAGGCACCAACTCTGCCCTTATGCCCATGTAAACAAGATCAAGTCTTTGATTTATCTCATCTTTAGTTTTTCCTAGGATATTAAGCAATATTTCATATATGTTCTCACATACATTTTTCTCGATGTAAATGACATCTAAATGATAACGCACATAAATATGCTTCTAATATTCAAGCTCAAAGAATATCAACTTTTTCTTCCACAATTCAGGGTTGTCATCATCATTCATCTTTTGTTTCTTCACCTTTATTTCCCTCCATCTACAATAAATGTTATCAACCTTTTGTAAGATCCTCTCCACTTAATGGTGTAACATAGGATCCAAACTCATGTTTTCCATCAAAGCTTTCTTTTGTCCCATATTTGCATTTGTTTTCTTACTATGTTTAAGCTAGATAGAATATACATTTTTCCTACAATACGGACAAGCATAAAATCCTTTAACAATGCACCTAGAAAAATTTCCATATGCAGAGAAGTCATTTATTGTCCACATATGTATAGCTCACAAGTTAAAGAACTCTTTTCTATATGCATCATATGCCTCCATTGTTAGGGATAATGCCCTAAAAGCATGTAATTTGTACATTTTTTGGAATCAATAAAATTGACATTTCTTTATACTTAATTATGTTTATATTTATTATTAGAAAAATCTTAGTTTATATATGTAACCATAATTTTAGTATATATAAGTATTATATATACAAGCGGATTAAGATTATGGATAATAAATTAAAATAGTTCGTAATAAATTAATTAAAGTTAGGTTCTTTAATTAAATATTACTAGTGTCGTCCACTAACATTAAAAATTTGATAGTTTTATCTGGACTATTAATGTAGTGACATTATGGTGGAAACACTTTATATAATATCATTATATAGGAGTAGACCAAACATAGTTTGAATTCTCATATAAATTCCATTACTAACTGAAAATTCAAACAATATCAATAGATAAATTATGTAGATTAATCTTAATTTTAATAGTCATAAACTCTTTTTTATATTATTGAGTCTTTTGAGTTACTTGTTAAAGTTTGTTTTAAGAACAAGCTCAACACTTGTATCTTGGAGATTTAACGGGATAATTAAATAGAAGATGGAATGTGACATACAAATATGGAATCCATTCCTTTTTGTTGAAACTCAGAAAAATGGTTACCTTGAGTGTTTAATTCTAGAATTGAACAGTTTGAGGCTCAATTTATAACTGATTTATAAATTAACTGCTCAGTGGAGAAAATGAAATTGAAGAATAAAGAAATAATTAGAGGGATAAAAGAGAAAATTAACCTAACTCTAGTTATGGACCCTTTATGAAGGGTTGAACTGTATATAGTGATTATATTAATAAATTTTTTAAAGTTTTCTGAATAAAACATATTTATAATTTCAAGAGTTCAATTCTAAATTTTTAATGGAATAATACTAAATTTAATAAATTGGATTAATTAATTAAAGAGTTAAATTAATTATTAAAATTGATTGAAGATTGAAATTGTAGGTCCATAATTCCCCACCTCCTAAATCAATGCAGTAAAATAGTACAATAGATAAACTTATTATACTAGATATTAATATGTCTAGAAAATAGTTTTCTAGAATATGTATTTTAATTTGGATTTAATTAATTAATTAATAAGATATCTTTCATTAATTTTCAAATAATTTAATTTAAGAAATTAAATTGATAAATTCTCGTAGAGATATTTATGTTCTTTATCGTTTCTTTTAAATATTAATTTTGAATTAATTAAAATTTTACTTCTATTAGAAGTTGTTTTACAATTAATTAATTAATTTTTCTATTAGGAGTTTTCTTACACATTTAATTAATTATTTTATTTTATTTTTTTTTTTATTAAAATTATTTAATTAAAATAGATGTGATATAAAAGAAACATAAAGTGTGGGAACCCTAAGAAAAAAGAGTTCTTTTTTTTATGTGGCTACAGAGAAAAATTAGTTTTCTCTCAATACTGTTGTATTATAAAAGGAAACTTATTCTTTTCTTTACTGCAACTACTAGAATATTAGTTTGGAAACTATTGTATTTTCTTAAAACTCTTAAAATCCTCTTCATAATGCTTATAAGCATCATGAATCATTTCTATAGTACCACCAAAATCATGACTTGTAGACCGTGTGTCAAATTGGTTTTCGATGGGTCTCGATGTTCTAGAAGGATTTTCCTCATTATACCAAATTCAAATTTATAAATTTTATCAAAATCATACCTATATAGATTATATTTGACATCATTGGGGGCTAGAAAATGATAGGTTTAGACACTTTGAAGATGGACATCTTAGTTTGATAGGATTTTCGGAGTGTTTAATTGCAAATTCCATAGATGTCCTATCACATGATATCCACGATTTGTTCATTTTGACAAAGTTATTAAAAACAAACACTTGTTAAGAAATTACACCTAAGAAAAAAAATTAAATGCAATATTAATTATAATATCATTTTTAATTTGAAATATTTTCTTCATTAGAAGAAAAGAAATCAATTCTTAAATAAATATTAAAATAAGTTAATTTTAAATTATATCATTTTCTTTATTAACTAAAAAGAGATTACTTTTTAAATAAATAAGAAAATATATATCAATTTTTACTTGAACCTTTTTTTTATAAAAAAGAAAATATACTTTACATAAATTATGAAATTAAATTGATTTATTATAAATATTTTTTAATTATTAATGAAAGATTCTTTCACACCCTAACCCACGAGGGTCGAAGAGTGATCTATCAAACACATATCAAGAAATATGTTTCATTAAGAAAATTTATCAATATTTATTAATACAAAAATCTATCTAAATGGTCTTTATTGTCGAGTCTCCAAATCGTAATGTTTATTAAACTGAAAATAAAATATAAAGCCAATTTCTTAAACTTAGGGAACCAAGGGACAGTAGAAGCTTCGCCAAATCCACTACACGCATGTCATCACTTATTTGGGAATCACAATAAACTATAATGAGTATTAACTCAAAAAGCATACTAGTTTTTCATATACAAAAATACAGAAATATATATTTATGTATAATGCATGAGTATGATATATAGCATGATGAAAACTATATTTGTTTGCAAAGAATGCATATTATAAAATCACATCCAAACTTGTACATATCACAATTTCACTTTCAAAGTTTCATTCGCATTTAGGAGTGCCTTCATTTAATAACTACTTAGTAGGACTTCACATATCATGTATTGAGCCAGCGTCATCTGTCAATGACTTTCCGTATATGGGGAATTAGCGAGTTGGGCACAAAATGTCACACATAAGAAACACTCATACCCGAAGGTAAGAGCCACACCTTCACCCTGATCATCGGCGAGTCCTCCCACATGCACAGATCCGTCGACGCACGAATGCAAAGACTCATAAGACCTATGGGTACTCAAAGGTCTCTCCCATGTCATATGAAACACATAGCACATATCACATATATCAAACCCGAAAGAACGGCCACACATATCAAAAGGCTCCACAACTCTTATAATTGCCTACTAAGAAAGTAATGAATCGAGATACCTTTAAAAATATAAAGTTTCAACTTTCATAAACGTTTTCTTGCAAAACCACTTTCTCAATTCTCAAAACCATGATATACATGTTCATACTAATGCCAATGCTCAATGACTTATGCACAGTAGATAAACATATAGCCATAAACAAGTATAATAGCATATAATCATAAGAAAATTGATTCTTTCATTGATATACATGATTCTAAAAATATTTGTACACATAGTCACACATAAATATATTTGTTCATTATAATCCCAATTGAAAAGTCTAGTATACTTACCTCCTGACGTTCGAAGTAATTAACTCAAATGCTCAATTAATTTTGTTATTAGGACAATCAAAGATTTTTCTTAAAACTTAAATGATATCCTTTTCTCATGAAATCATAATAAAATCATAACGAATCACTATATGACATAATATAAAAATATAGATCCTTGATTAAATTAGTAGCTATTTCTTATCACTTATAAAACTTAGCCACTTGCCCCTGAAAATATAGGGCACTTCTGAGTATATCTAAGTCTCTAATATTTAATAAATTAACCAGTTAACTAATAGTTATAAAACTTTGCATAACTCATAAAGACACATATAAAGTAGCATAATACAAATTTGAAATCAAAATACATGTCTAAACCAATTTAAATAATTTTTATTTCAGACTTTATAGCTTACATAAACTCTGCAGTCTCACTAATATAAACTATTTTAAAAATTCATAATAAATCATATACTTAGAATCAAATCACGAAATTTAATATGTTATAATAGACATAATAAATTTTTTCATAAAGTTTCATAATTTTGGGAAACCATTTGGTAAACCCAAAAAATTTTACAATTCATGTATTTCGCAAAAAGTCAACATTTTTCAATATCTCAGGGTCAAATCTAAAATTTCATATATAAAATGGAACATTTAACATTTTCAAATGAAATCAAATCTATCATGACCCATTGGATGTCTAGTTTTTCTAATTAAATCGGTTTTACAAAATAATCAATATAAAAATTTATAAAATTTTCTGATCATGCTACTGTCTAAAATCTAGGTTATGCAAAAGGTTTCTTTGTTAATGGTAACTATTTTCTACTAAATCTTTAACCAATTTTCATCACCAATTCATGCTTATGGACTATAAATTTTCCAATATCAGTATAGTCTCAATATTTTCATACTATTATTATACTAAATACATATCTATAAATCCAATCAACCACTTACAACACAACAAAAGTTAAAGAGATGAATAAATTACCTTAAATCTTCTGAATTTCTTCTTCAAAATCTTAGGTCTCTACAATCTCCCTTCCTCTCTCTGTCTCTCTCTCTTTAAGGATGTGAAGAAAAATGTTACTCTTTCCAAAACCCTAGCAATAAGATGTATTTATACTTAGGGTTAACCATGTATTTTGAGAATTACTAAGTAAACAAATACTTAGTACTAAATACACATGTATAATACTACAATCTTATATTTGGGCCTTTATAAGTAAATCCACACTTACTACTATATACATCCCTATAATATTTATAAAATACTTCCAAGGTCCACAATCCAATATCTTAAATCTATTAAGTACTAACATAAAATAGCATGCATATATATATATATATATATATATATATATACTATTTACTATTTTGCGGGTGTTACAATTTCTCCTCTCCTTAAAAGAATTTTGTCCTCAAAATTCACTGATCATTTGAAGAGGTGAGGATACTTCATTCGTATTGATTCCTCTCGTTCCCATTTTGTCTCTTGCTTGAAATAGTTTCGCCATAAGATTTTCACAAAAGGTATCTTCTTTGTACGCAACACTTATTCTCTACGATCCAACACTCGAATAAGTGTCTCTTCATGGGTAAGATCATCTCTCAGATGGAGTGGCTCATATCTTATTACATCCCCTAAGTTAGAGATATACTTTTGTAGTATAGACACGTGAAAGACGTTATGAACTCCAAATAACGACGGAGGAAGAGCAAGCCGATAAGCCACATCTCTTCCCTTTTCAAGTATCTCAAAAGGGCCAATAAACCTTGGACTTAATTTTCCCTTCTTGCCAAATCTCATGACTCCCTTCATTGAAGCAACCTTTAAGAATACTTTATCACCCATTGTGAATTCCAAGCTATTTCTTCAATTATCGGCATAACTCTTTTGTCTACTCTATATCATTTTTATTTTCAATCACTTCACATGTTTGTTGGACAATCTATGGTCCCAAAACTCTGCTTTCACCAACTTCATCTCAATGCACTGAAGATCTGCACTTTCTTTCATAAAGAGCTTCTTAAGGAGCCATACCAATTGTAGATTGGTAACTATTGTTGTATGCGAACTCCACCAGTGGCAAGTGTTTGTGCCAACTGCCATTGAAATCCATCACACAAGCTTGCAACATATCTTCAAGGATTTGGATGGTCCTTTCAGATTGTCCATCAGATTATGGGTGGAATGCCGTGTTGAAGTTTAACTTAGTTTCTATGGCTTTGTGTAGACTCTTCCAAAATATTAAGGTGAATCTTGGATCTCTATCTAATATAATATAAATCAGTACACCGTGCAACCACACAATCTCATCCATATATAATTTTTTTATATTTATGCATAGAATAAGTAGTATTCACCAGAATAAATGTGAGGACTTCATTAGCCTATCAACAATAACCCAAACAGCGTTATAACCATTTTGTGTCTTCAGCAACCTTACAACAAAACCCATAGCTATGCATTCCCATTTCCATTTTGGCACTAATAAAAGTTTCAGCAACACAAATAATCTTTGATGTTCTGCCTTGATTTGTTGACATGTTAGACACTACTTAACAAATTGCGCAATTTTTTTCTTCATATTAACCCACCAATAAATCGCTCGAAGATCTCAATACATCTTTGTGCTACCATAATGGACGGTATACAGGGAATTATGTGCCTCTACTATAATTTCACACTTTATATCCTAGTCATCAGGAACACAAATTGTATCAGTCCAACCCACCAGGTATATTGTCTGCTCTGGGCACACAACCCGTTATCATTTTATTTTCGAGCTTTTCAACCCAAAACACATCTACTATAGGTTGGAACATTCTAACTTGTATATACCCAATGATAAGTGTTTAAAAGTATATCATTTACATGTATTTTACAAGACATTATTATATCAATATTAAATTTAATGTCCTTATTTGTGCATAAATTATGAAATTTCATTGTCATAACTTTAATTTGTATGTTTTAATGATCTAGAATTCAAATATATACAAATATGTATAATTGTACAAGATGGCATGAGTAATAATTGTATTTAAGTATTTTTGTGGTGTATTTTTATATATAGGTGTTAAAGGAGTGTAAGTTGCAATTAAAAATATAAAGTATTTACTTGCATATAACTCACTAGAGTATGAATGACTATCATAGCCATAACTTTGTGTAGACATCTTTCAATGGAATGATTTTTTTTTCACGTGAAAGCTGACTCAATTATACATAAATAATGTTTAGACAACTTTTGTAAATTCAGAATGGGTAGGAGCCAAAAGTGTGAAGGAACATAATTGAGCATTGTTCATCCATGTGCACCCTAGACCTATGAACACCTTCTGTCTCTTGGCCATAACTTTCTAAATACCCCATTAATTGAGTTGATTCTTAAAAAAGTGAAACCGTGGGAATACAACTACAACTTGTATGTTATGCATAATTTCAAATTCATGCATCTAGACTATCTAAAGTAGTCATCATTCAGACAGTGGTTGTAAATATTATAATTTGAGAATACTTTACGATTTTGAATACATCTCATGTTCTAGACATCAAAATGACATGATTTTTAAGGCATGAGAAATATTATTCAATTATACATAGAGTATATGAAGACTCCATTTTCTAATTCAGCATGGGAGATAGTCAAAAGTGAGCTACAATCTGGCAAGCAAAGATATAATGAAACTACAATCTGCATGTGTCTACACATGCAAAGCATCCTTTATCTTGACCTATTGAATGGTGGTTTTGAAGATGGAGGCATGTTATTCTTGATTTCATTTCTCTTAGGAAGTTCTTTCCTTGTTTTGTTTCTTTACTTATTATAATCCAAGTGTTGTCACTCAAAAATTCGTAGCTAGTATTTATGTTGTTTTTGTTTTCTTCATCAAGCAATTTTCACCAAAGGATTGAAAAAGACGATCAATCATTTCAAACCCAAGTGAGAAATCTTCGATAAAGATAAGTTTATTTCAATCGTTGTTCTTCTGTGTTTTGCACGTTCATATTTAATTTCATTTATTTGAACTTGATAATAGAAGGCTAAACACATAGTGGAAGTTTGGCTACTATGATTGTGTTGGTTATTTTGTGAATTATGTTTAATGAATGTTTAAGATTATTACTTATTCATTGTTCTTCATACCTTATATTATGATCTATAGACTAATAATCTATTATTTATAATTAAAGTTAACAAATAAGAATTATTATTTTACTTTAATTAAGCTCTATTGAACAAGTATTTAAATTGGATCTATTGATTTGGTTTAATTTAAATGGTCATATCATTTTCTTATAATTAATTCAATTAATTACGTAAAAGCCTCACATCAAGGATATACTTAGTTGACTGCAAATGAGAATTGCCATGAACATTAGATTTCTCTAGCCATAGTGGAAAGATTAATAATCTAAACATTAGGATAATTATTTAATTCACTTAATATTTCAATGCATGAGTAGATAGTTAGCCAACTCCCATTTTATTTCATTGGATTTAATTTATTGTCATTATTCTTATCTTCTCTAAATTTTGCAGGTTAATTCATTTCATTTAAAATCTTATCAAACTACCAATTGAGTAAGTCTAGGATTTTATTGTTTATTAAATTTAGTAACATTAGAAAAAAAACAAATGAGAGTATAAATCACGATAATTTCTTGAGAAATTGACCTTGCTATAAACTTATCATTAACTATTAGTGATTCGTGTACTTGCGAGCATATTAAAATTTGTACATCACCTAACATCTCTCTAGTGCTTTGTCGATGTGGGATTCGCCTAGAGTGTTACATATACTCCCCTCCCCCTCAGAGACTCAACGTCCCACCATTGATCAAAATGACACGCAGAATGGCTCTGATACCACAAATGTAACAACCCAAATCTAACTTTCCTGAACACAGGTTGACCTATGGGTACTATCTTCAATTCAAAATTTTCATTACTAAACAAAAAAATTTCTTAACTAAAATACCTCAAAAATATTATTAAGTAAATCAAGTACCCCACAATATTCCAAATATCTACTAACATCTCATCAATAGCCAAACTCCAAATATAAATCAAGTAAATCATAATGCATGATAACAATATCCTCAATTGCTTATTAATGCAAAACAATAACTAAAAATTCAAAGCTATCCTCCAAAGGAAGCAATCAACTCACCGTTCTAAGCTATTTAATCTGTAAAAATAAATGACGAAGGGTGAGTCATCCACTCGGTAAGTAATGTCATTCATAATAAATGTATAGGCGTCCCTTTTTAATGATTAAAAATATTCACAAGCCTCTTTTTTTTTTGTAAACATATTACATATATTTATTCATATAATAATCAAAATTAATAAAATAAGATCATTTACAAAACATACCATTATAAAAATCGAAATAATTGAGACATGATTCACAAAACCTTTCCAGATTTTCTTTGTGCTACTAAGATGGACGGTATACGAGGAATTATGTGCCTCTGTTAAAATTTCATGCTTTATATCCTGTTCATCAGGAACATAAAGTGTCACAGCCCAGCTTACTAGAGATATTGTTTATTCTAGGCACACAACTCAGCTCGTCACGGTTTTGTTTTTGAGCTTTTCAACCCAAAACACATATACTATAGATTGGAACATGTTAACTTATATATACCCAGCATCTCTCCCTTGTTTTGTTGATGTGGGATTCGCCTGAGTGTTACATATACTCCACCTTAGGAACTCAGCATCCTCGTTGAGATTTTTCCTACCATCACTCAAAAGGACACACGGAGTAGCTCTGATACCACAAATGTAATACCTCAAATCCAACTTTCCTGAACAAAGTTTAACTATGGGGTATTATCTCCAATTCAAAATTTTCATTACTAAACAAAAAAATTCTTAACGAAAATACCTCGAAAATATTATTAAGTAAATCCAGTATCCCACAATGTCCTAAATATCCACTAACATCTCATCAATAGTCAAATACTCAATTGCTTATTAATGCAAAACAATATCTAAAAATTCAAAGCTATTATCCAAAGGAAGAAATCAACTCACTGCTCTAAACTACTTAATCTACAAAAATAAATAACAAGGGGTGAGCCATCAACTCGGTAAGTAATGTTATTCATAATATATATATGGGCGTCTTTTTTTAAAGATCATAAATATTCACAAGCCTCTCTTTTTTTGTAAACATATTACATATATTTATTCATATAATAATCAAAATTAATAAAATAATATCATTTGCAAAACATACCATTATATAAATCGAAGTAATTGAGACATGATTCACAAAATATTTCTAGATTTTCTTATATCAAATTATCGAAACTCTCAATAAGAAAACATATTCAAATATAATCATGTCTCCAAATATCAAACTTTTATTCATAAAATATCTTTTAGATTAGCTCATATTACATAGTGTCACTTGTACCCCGGTGACCCAGCTAATAACAGAATCATATAATGTGGACAATCAGAACATAATCTCGTCTAGTTCGAAATAGAAATATCGACCGCAATCGAACATAATTATAATCAGAATAATGTCAAAATATTACGGACATATGAGCCAAAATATTTTGCTTTCCTAAAAATATATAAACATTTAATTTCAATATAATGATTTGCATTACGATAATTATTTTATTAGCATTTCTTTAAAACATTTGTAGGTAATTTTTCCAGGTAAAATAAATGTTACCAAAAAATTTTCAAGTAACAACTTCTTTAATAATAATAACTTTCAAATCAATCACATAAGTAGATAAATATTTATTATAAAAATATATATTGTATCAAATTCAAATACATCATGAATGGAATTACTTACCTTAATTCAAGCAGCTTTCTTAAACTCTTTCTACTCCTCCGAAAATTATAAACTCCCTATATAATGAAAGGGCACTTATTACACTACTACATAAACAAAAGTTTTGCTGTATTTGAATTGTTGAAGTTTTATTTCTCACCAAAAAGGAGAGAAAAAGTTTTTAAAAAAATTAATTGGTTTTTTGCATTAGTTTTTATCTCTAGATTTCATACTCTGAATACTGTATATATAAAAGGGTTGTCGTCTCATTGTTTGTTTTGTTAAACCAAATTCTTTTACAGTATACTGAGCACTAGGGGTGGGCAAAATTGGGTTCGGTTCGATTTTTTATAAAATCGAACCGAATCCGAAATATATTATAATAAAATCAAACCGAACCGAACCGAAGAAGTTCGGTTCGATTCGGTTCGGGTTTAACTTCGGTTGTTGAGTCTGTCTTCGGTTTCAGTTCGGTTTGGTTGCCTTTGTTTTGTAAAATTTCATTTATATTCTTACTTTATATTATAATTATAAAATATTATTAATATTTAACCTTATTATTATGTATATTTATGTATATTATTATCATATTATTAATTATTTATAATTTATAATAATATTAGGGGGTTATAAAAAATGTTACAATAGGTTTCGATTCGGTTTTGATTTAAAACCGAAACTGAACCAAACCGATTATATAAGAACCGATTAGAACCGAATTTAATATTGAAACCGAACCGAATCGAATCAAACTGTTTGGTTAAGTTGATATTTTTTAATATTCGATTCGGTTGGGCAAAAATGCCCACCCCTACTGAGCACTGTATAAATTTAATATTTTTTAATAAAGTTAAGTTGTTATATGTATAAAGAATATCTTGTCGAATCATGCTCTAACGAAATTTAAATTAAAAATTGAAATATCATAATCTTACGTAAAATATTTTTTATGTCTACTCATTACTATGTCAAGTATTTTCTTTCATTTTAGCTTATTTTTGTTCAGATAATAATATATAAATAGAAACTTCTGACCTAAATGTGACCAGTTTTGAACCATTAATCCTACGCAATTTAAGGGCAAATAGGACCAATTGGTTAAGTTTTTGTATGTTGTTTTCCTTTTTGCGGTTGCATCTATCAGAACTTATAGTTAACATTTGGTCATTTGGAGTATCATATTGTAGTGGAGACATTTTTTTACATAGATAAAAGTACAACTTTTATATCTAATAATGCTTACTTCATCTTATTTTATATCTAAATAATAAATTATTACATTTAACTAGAAAAATAAATTTTACAATGAGAAAAATTATAAAAAAAATAAATCTTAATAGTCTTTCTATTTTAGTTAGACTGAAATTAAAATTGAATAACACTAATTATTACATAATTTCAAAATATTCATAAATTTAAAAATTGACATTTTACTCATTTAAAATTTTACATTTTTAGACATTTTATATTTAGATTTAAACAATTATGTAACTTTTGTTAAATGAAATTGTATAAATAATTAGATTTTATATTAAATTTCATAATAAAATTTTATAATTTAATTTTATCATTCAAAATTAATTTTATTTGTTAACAATAAAAATTATACAAATAAGTTAAAGTTACTATTATAATCTCAACAATCAGCCCAATGAATATAAAGGTCCAACACCACTTAACTTGTAAACAATGTCAACCCAAAAGTTATCTACTATTTATGACTGAAAATGTAAACCGTATCATATCATATGATATAATATGATATTGTTTATAGCATGTTTTGCCATCTAAACGATGATATTGATATAATTATTCTACAGTCTAGAAAAAGACGTCGTTTTTATAATATTTATTGCTAGGGTTATTTTATAAATATATATCAAAACTTTAAAACACCTCTCCTCCTTATTTTAGCCACTTCTTCTCTTCCAATACAAACTCTTTGCTTATCTGTAACGTTTTTTGTAAGTATTTTAAAATTAATTTTATTTATTTCTTTTTTATTATCTTTTATGATATTGTGTATTTTATTTAATTTATTATACTTAAAATTCATATCTTTATTTTTTAGACTTAAATTAGAGAAATTCAAATTTTATGTAGATTATTTTAAATTTTTTATTTATTTTGCAACTTAATGACTAATTATGGGAAGTAGTGGAGACAATTTTATTTTTCATTATTACAAAGTATGTATAAAGTACAAACTTTTGTATATAATAATGTTTTCTTTCCTTTTATTTTATATTTGAATAACAAACTATTGAGATAAATAAATGTTACAATGTACAAAATTATAAAACAAAAATAAATCCTACTAGTCTTCTATTTTTGTTAGACTAAAGTAAAAATTGAAAAAACCGTAATATAATTACGTTATAATTTCAATATATTCATGAATTTAAAATTTTATATTTTATCCATTTAAAATTTTGTATTTTTAAAATTTAGCCACTTCCTCTCCCCCAAAACACATGCTTTGCCAAACTATAACGTTTCTTGTAAGTATTTTAAAATTAATTTTTTTTTTATTATCTTCTTATGATGTTTTTATCATCTTCTCTATGTATTTTATTTTATTTTTTATTTTTTGACTAATTACAATTTGTGATTTTTTTTATTTAGATATTTCCTTTTTATTTAGATTTAATTATTTTTTTCATAAAAATATAACTCATGTTCTAGGTAAAACAATTCCCATAGTTGGTAAATTTACTTAAAATTCATATATTTTTTTTTAGATTTAAATTAAAGAAATTCAAAATTTATGTAGATTATGTTAATCTTTTTATTGTTTTGCAACTTAATGACTAAGTAGGGAAAGTAGTGGAGTCAATTTTATTTTTCATTATTATAAAGTATAAAGTACAAACTTTTATATATAATAATGTTTTCTTTCCTTTTATTTTGTATCTAAATAACAAATTATTGCATTTATTGAGATAAATAAATGTTACAATGTACAATATTATAAAATAAATATAAACCCTACAAGTTTCCTGTTTTTGTTAAATTGAAGTAAAAATTAAACAAAAGTGTAATATAATTACTATATAATTTCACTATATTCATGAATTTAAAAATTTATATCTTATCCATTTAAAATTTTACATTTTTAGACTCTTTATTTTTAAATTTAAAAATTTACGTAACATTTTTCAAATAAAATTGCATAAATAATTAAATTTTATAATAATAATTTTATCATTTTAGTTTTATTGTTTAAAATTAACTTTATTTGTTAACAATAAAAATTATACATATGGATTAAAGTTATTATTTTAATCTCAACAATAAGCCTTATTAGCATAATGACCCAACACCGTCCAGCTTGTAAACAATGTCAACCTGAAGGCTTGACACTGCTCACAACTTGTTTTGCCATCTTAACGACGTCGTTAATATAATTCTGCTACAGTCTAAAAAAGAAGTCATTTTTGTGATTTTTATTGCTACACTGATTATATATACTTATATATATAACCTCTTCTCCTTCTCATTTTAGTCGCTTTCTCTCCTTCAATACTCACTTTGTCTATTTATAGATTTTTTTTTTAAGTATTTTAAAATTAATTTTATTTATTTTTTCATTGTCTTCTCATAATGTTTTTTTCATCTTATCTATTTATTTTATTTTATTTATTATTATTTTTTTAACAATTACAATTTGCAACTTTTTTTAACTTGGATAATTCCTTTTTATTTAGATTTAATTATTTTTTAATATATATAACTCATGTTCTAGGTAAAACAATTCCCATGGTTGGTAAATTTACTTAAAATTTATATTTTTTGTTTTTTAGATTATGTTAATTTTTCTATTATATTGTAACTAAATAACTAATTAGCGGAAGTAGTAGAGACAATTTTATTTTTCAATATCACAAAGTATACAGTACAAACTTTTATATATAATAATTTTTACTTTTATTTTATTTTGTACCTAAATAACAAATTATTGTATTTAGGGAG
Organism: Melia azedarach; assembly: GCA_028052125.1. Lineage (NCBI taxonomy): Eukaryota > Viridiplantae > Streptophyta > Magnoliopsida > Sapindales > Meliaceae > Melia > Melia azedarach. The sequence goes on along the minus strand of CM051402.1, from coordinate 5,525,287 downwards.
ATAAATAAATGTTGCGAAGTACAAAACTACAAAACACAAAAATAAACCCTATTGGTCTTTTTAATTTATGTAGATGGAAATTACAATTGAGTAAAAGTATAATATAATCACTATATAAGTTGAATATATTTATAAAATTAAAAATTTATATTTTATCTATTAAAATTTTTATATTTTTAGAATTTTTATATTTAGATTTAAAATTTTATATAACTTTTGTCAGATGAAATTGTATAAATAATTAAAATTTATATTAAATTTTACTTTAATAATTTAATAATTTAGTTTTATTGTTTAAAATTAATTTTATTTGTTAGTAGTAAAAATCATACAAATATATTAAAGTTATTATTATAATATCAACAATAAGTCCAATTAGTATTATGGCCCAACACACCCCAATTCATGAACAGTGTTTATTATTTAAATTTTTTTATTTAGATTTAATTAATTTTTATGAAAATATAACTTATATGTTGTTATTAATTTTTTTAATTTCTGTATTTGTTATTTACACTTGTTAGTAATTTCATTATTGCTCAGTCATTAATGGAAGAAGACTTGGATTATGTACTTATATTATTTTTTTGCATTGTTATTTTAATGCTACTACTACTTCTTGTCATTTTGCATGATATAAGCAGTAATAGTAATGTGTATTTATAGATTTGGTTATTACAAATATCCTTAATTTTATTTTTATTGTAATTAATGTTAATTATTATTTGTAGTTTCATGAGATAAAAATATAAACAAGAAATATGCTGGTTCGTTACTCTTTTCCTCGACTCTTTGATATTATATTTTTCATATATTATTTATCTTTTTTATTTGTTTATCATATATATTATATTTTCATATGTAATGGTTTATCATTTGTGTTTGAATTATAATAATATGATTGTTCACTTATTTACCAATAGGATTTCTCAAGCACTAAGGTTATTCCAAAATGAAGTTCTTTCTTGTAAGCACTAAGGTTCACTTATGTTCTTATTTTTCATACCTTCTTTTCTAAATTATACTATTGTGCATCCATTTGTCAATTGAATTAGGTTGCCAATTTGGTTTTTAAATAAATATAAGTTTGATAGTTTGAATATAAAGGTGTGATATTATTTTTATAATTATTTATTTTGTGATAGCTTTAAGAAGAGATTCAATTAAAAAATAAATAAATATTGATATATTATATTTGTTTTTGTTCTAAGTTTTTTTAATTCATAAATTGTGGTTTTTTTTTTTTTTGGTTGCAGGTATCTTTATTCTTGTTGGACGCATGAGATGTTGCCAACCCTTTAAATATTATTGCAGTGGACATTTTATCCTTTTATGTACTAAAAGAAAGCATGTTCTTGGATTTCTTTAGGCCTTATTCTTGATCATTTTTATTGGGCCTAGTTTTATTATTCATAATAAAAGTCTTTAAAAAGTTATGAATATAAGAGTAGGTTATAAATTTTTTCTATTTTTTTTAAAGAGAAATTCATTAAAACAAACAAAGATTACAAAAGATTACAAAAGATTGACTATCTCTAAGGGAGGATCTTCCAGCCAAACAATGTGGTCAGTTCTAGTCAAGGCCATTTTGGCCAGAGAATGAGCAACTATATTACAAGATCTCCGTACATGATTGACCATGAAATTATCTTTCTAGGAGAAGTGATTTCGAATTTCTGAGATGAGCCACTCAATTTCCTTGTTGCTTGTCAGCTTTCCAGTGATCAAGTCCACAACATTGATAGAGTCAAGTTCAATTATCAACGGTAGTAAACCTGAATCTATGGCTAGTTTGATACCTTTCAGAGCTGCTTCAGCTTCTACAAATTCTATGTCACCTGTAAAAATCCTTCTGCAAATTGTAGCAGCCATGAATTGTCCTTCAGAATTTCTAATCACTGCTCCTAAACCAGCAACACTTTCATCTACATTAATAGTAGCATCTGTATTGACTTTGAACTAGGGAGGTTTACGTGGAGTCCATTTAGTTTGGGAGCTCACACAATTGGAGTAGCTAGTTTCTATAATTAGATCTTGGGTAGATTTATAGGAGGCTAATAAAGATTCAGCTCTGGTTAAAGTATAAAAATAATCATAATTCTCCTTTCTGAAGAGATTTAAATTTCGATCTCTCCAAATTGACCAAGATACCACCACAAAGAATTCCAAGTTCTCCTGAGACAGAGATGCAACTAAATTTTGAGCCAAGAGTTTGAAATTCACTGTGTAGGGCTGTAGAACGACAGGTGCCAAATGCGAAAGTTTCCATATCTTCCTGGCAGCAACACAACCCACTAGAGCATGAAAATTATTTTCTTTTGAATGTGAGCACCTCTGGCACTTGGAAACATCAATAATTTTCCTTTTAAAAAGATTACTCGATGTAGGGAGATTGTCGTTGATAGCCCACCAGAAGAAGATTTTAATTTTAGGAGGAATGGAGAGAGACCAAATTTATTTCCACCAAGAAGATGAGCTTGAAGGGGATTCAGGGTAGTTTAGCTTTAAAGCAATTTGATAACCACTCTTAACTGTATACATTCCTCGTTTATCGAAATGCCACAACAATTTGTCAGGACGAAGATTATGTGGCAAAGGTATCTTAAGAATTTTTTCCGCATCCAAGGAAAGAAAATGTTGTTGTATCATCTCAGTTCTCCAAGTTCTATCCTCAGAGATGAGTGATGCCACTTTTGCCTCAAGAGATAGGAGCATTGGGGAGATTGGCTTACAAGTAGTCGGTCAAGGAAGCCAACGGTCAAAATAAATGGACACATTTTCCCCATCTTCGATTCTCCATCTTGAGCCTGCCTTGATGACTTCTCTACCCCATAAAATACTCTGCCATATAAAAGACGAATTACTCCCCTTTTTGCTATTTAAAAAATCTGTATTTGGAAATATCTTGCTTTGAGAGTCCTTGCCATAAGCGACCTTGGATTCTGTAAAATTATCCATGATAATTTAGCAAGCAGAGACTGATTAAAAGAAACCAAGTCTTTGAAACCTAAGCCTCCATTTCTTTTTGCTGTACATAATGTTCACCAGGAGCTCTAATGTAGGCATCTAGATTGATCTTTTTTGCCCCACCAGTAGCTTGCCATGTGCTTCTGAATTTCATGACAAACCCTTTGGGATTATGAAAACATACATTGCGTATGTAGGAATGGCTTGAATAACTGCTTTGAGCATAATTTCCTTGCCTCATTGAGAGAAAAGTCTTGTTTTCCAACCATTGATTTTGTTGATGATTTTGCTTTTGAGTGAGTTGAAAAAGAACTTTTTGTTGCGTCCCACCATTGACGGAAGCCCAAGATACTTCTCATAATGAGAAACCACATTCAATTGGAAAATGTTCTGGATTGCTTGTATAGTGGTTAGAGATACATTCGGACTGAAAAACATAGAAGACTTTTCAAGATTGAAAAGTTGTCCTAAAGCTGCAGTATATTGATCAAAGATAGCTTTTAATTGTCGACATTCCTCAACCGAAGCCTGAGAAAATATCAGGCTATCATCTGCAAATAAAAGGTGGGTTATAGATAAATTATGATGCTGAAAATTAAGACCATGAATAAGATTCCTTTCAAAAGCCGAATTCAACAATGATGATAAAACATCTGCACAGATGATAAAAAGATAAGGGGATAAGGGACATCCCTGTCTAAGCCCCCTTTGAGGATGAAAATTGCCTCTAACTTCTCCATTTAAAAGAATTGAGAAAGAAGTTATGGAAATGCACCTCATGATCAAGTTCACCCAACTACAAGAAAATCCAAGCTTTTGCATTGCTCTTTTGAGGAACTTCCATTCCACCCTGTCATATGCTTTACTGACATCCAATTTTATAGCTACAAATCCATTTTTCCCCTGTCTTTTCCTTCTGATTTTATGTAAATATTCATATCCAATGACAATGTTATCTGTGATCAATCGTTGCGGGGTAAAAGCACTTTGGAATAGAGAAATAATTTGATTTAACAGAGGCTTAAGTCTATTTGCAATAGTCTTGCTAATGAGTTTGTAGATAACATTATATAGGCTGATTGGTCGAAACTCAGTCACTTGTCTTGGATGTTCAGTTTTGGGAATTAATGCAATATAAGTGTGATTCAGAGCAGATATATCGCCGCCTTCATTGAGAATATAGAGACATGTCTTGACTACCTCATGACAAAGTGAAGGCCAGTGTTTTTGGTAAAAGATAGCAGGGAAACCATCAGGGCCAGGAGCTTTCAGAGGGTGCATTTGTGTCAGAGACTCATAGATTTCTTCTGGGGTAAAAGGATGCAACAACTGATTATTCATTGCTTCAGTCACCCGCGGTTGTAGATGAACCAGGGCTGAGTTAATATTTTCCTCTGAAGGATTGCCTGTTTGGAACAGAGTGGTGAAGTAAGAAACAAAAGCTCTTTCAAGCATGTTTGGCTCTTCTACCCAATTGTTTGTTTCATCTAGAATGCCCAAAATAGTATTCCTCCGTTTTCTAGTTGAAGCTCTAGCATGAAAAAATTTGGTATTCTTATCACCATGTTTTAGCCAAGAGATACGAGACCTTTGTTGCCAGTAAATCTCTTCTTCTAGAAGGAGCTTGCAATTTGCATTGCTACATATTTAATGGTAGTATGATTCAAGGAATCTATGGGGTGTTCTTTTAAAGCTTGGAGTTTATCGTGAAGTGATTTTATTTCCCTGTTACGGTTCCCAAATTTCTCTGAACTCCAACTCTTAGATTTACTTGAGTGATTTAAATTTTTGCCTGAAAAGCAACAATAGGATTGGCCTTTGTAGCAGTTTGATCTTGAAACCATATACCGTTGATGATGTTGTTACAGTCTTCATAATGGCTCCAAAGAGCTTTATAGTGAAACCGAGGCTTTTTCCTTCTTCTTTTGCTAATAACAGATTTTCCATGCAACAAGATATTCATGCTAACAGGGTAATGGTCAGAGCCAGTTGAAGTTATATGGTGAACACAAAAGCCTCTAAAAATTTGTTTCCACTGATGATTGAAGAGAAATCTGTCTAGTCGTTCTTCAACTAAATCTGGACCATAGCGTTTATTTGACCATAGCGTTTAGTTCATAAGCCTCTAATACCTTCTTAAACTGAAGCATGTATTCAGCATTCTGCGGCAGCCCTCCTTGCTTCTCAGAAAGTTGTAGAATTTCATTAAAATCTCCCCCACATAGCCAAGGAGGTTTGAGCAAGTAGATAATCGTTGTAAGAGTTTCCAAGTGTGCTGTTTTTAATAAGGCTCAGGGTGCCCGTAGATGCCAGTAAAACGCCATTTAGTGCCCCTTTTAAGTGTAACCCACGAATCTATGTGATGCATACTGAAGGAGCAAATGTGCAAGTCTAAAGTGTTATGCCATAAGAGTGCTAGTCCCCCGTTAAGGCCTCTTCTATCCACTGCAAAGCAATTCTTAAACTGCATTCTCAATCTGAAAAACTCTATTTGTGATGCTAATTGTTTAGTTTCACATAGAAAAAGAATATCAGGCTTATACCGTTGGAGAACATTTAAAAGTGCCTAGAATGTTCGGGTGTTCCCCAAACCCCGAACATTCCAACATATGAGATTCATGGATCTCGGCGGGGCTGGAGATCAACCTTTGCCGTTGTTTCATTTGTAGAGGATTCTGTACAAGTTGAAAGTTGACAACTGAGAGAGTCAATTGTGTTAATGAAAGCTGGGTTAAAAATGCATACTCCTGGCTGGGTTATACCTTTGGTTCTTTTTGGGCTCAGTGGATCCATTTCCATGGAGTCTGAATGTCTTTTAAAGCCTAAACTGCATGGTTGATTTGACTAAGTGTTTTCCCCAATTTTTCTTGCCCTTCGTTTCCATCCTCGTTGTGCATGGGTCTGCTCTTGTGTAGTAGACACTTTTTTTCGGCCTGTTGGGCTTGAAATACAAGGAGAATCATTTGGGTTCATTTGTGAAGTTGGTGAAGGCCCAAATTGTTGCTGGGAGTCTTCTGTGTTAACCAGTTGAGATACCACCCCTATTCGACCATTATGAGGTAATGCTCCGTCACTTACAGGGATCTGAAGTTCATTTAATGAGTTGTTGGATTCATCTGCTGCTTACACCGCCTTATTTCCACCAATTTGTTGTCTAGAAACATCCATCATTGAATTCTTGTGGCTGAGATTTTTGTTGGCCTATTCCACTACCTCTAATCTTCTTCTACCGACTTCTTCTGATGTTGCTTTTTCAGCTCTTAATTGCTTGGATTTTTCAACTACAGTTGTTGCTCTAATCCAAGGTTCGTATTTCATTTCTTGGCCAGGATGAACAGAATTATTTAGACCGAGTTAAAGACATTCCCTCTGAACATGACCAATCATCCCACAGTGGAAGCAAAAATTTGGTAGCCGTTCATAACGGATTAGAAAAGTGCTTAGTTGTTCTTCACCTTCAAGTCGCACTCGTAGGCTGCGCTTTAGGGGTTTGGTGATGTCGATCTTCACTCTAACTCGCATGTATTTACCTAAGCAAGCTTTTGTTTGCCTCGATTCAACTTTTTCAACCTCACCAATTATTTGTCTAAGCGTTGTTCCAACATCTCGATTCAGACACATAATAGGCAGATTATGTATTTGGATCCAAAAGGAAACATGCGTGAAACTTTGTTGTGCTAAATCTCCGATGCTAGTTGGCTCTGTTAATACACTGAGGTTTTTATCAAAACACCATGGTCCAGTATAAAGGACTCGTTTACGATCTGTTTCAGAAGAAAAAAGAAAAACAAACTTATTGCTCCCCAGACTTTCAATCTCCACGTTACCCACGGGCTTCCAAATCTGCTTCATTACTGTACGAAAACCCTCTCTGTTCATATGCTTCGTTGACAGGACTTTTCCAACTAAGCATTTGGATGAAATGCTAATTCTTGTTTCTTTAACTTTTCCACTGAGTGTAATGATTTCACCCTCATCATCAGATAATACCAAGGAAGAGCACAATTTGGCAACTTCATTAGCATCCATTGCACTTAAAAGGAAAAGTAACCAATGACTGAAATCGTATTTAGGGACTTTTTGGAGTAGGATAAGAGGTGAGAAAATAAGAGAGTAGAAACCAATGGGGATTTTGATCTTAATAGAAATTAAGAGAGGAAATAGAAAAAGAGAAAAAAGTTAAGAAGAGCACTCGATGAAGAGTGGAAATCAACACCACAGAAAGGGTGGGAAACTTCTTCTACTAGAGAAGAAAAACTGTTTGTTTGTTTTATATAAATTTTTTCTATATATTTATGTTTTAATTTCTTATTCTTACTAAAATTGTATATATTTACTCATCTCAATTAATATTTTGTAGTCTCATAGAACTTGGTCTATTTAAGAAGAAATTGGTGAGATGTAATGTATGTGGGTACAGAGTGTTGCCTCATAAATGACTTATAATATTAAAAAAAATTTATTTGATTAATTTTTTAAGGAAAATTATATGATTGTATTATATCTTCTAATAATATTGATTTATTTTAATTTTATTTGAAAAGAGAAATGTAATCGTCTCTTAGATTAAAAAAAATGAAATCATGAAATTTTTTTCTTTTGTTTTATGAAAATCAATATTAATTTATGAGTTTTTGAATCATTTAAAATTGATATTAATAAGAAAATTCAAATTAAACTCAAGTATATGAACCAAGTTTAAAATTAAAAGAAAACTAAAAAAAATTAGCATACTACATCTATTATATAATTGAGGTGTTCTAGACAGTTAATTAGATTGTTTATGTAGTATGTACCATTAGTTCACAAACATTATATAAATAATGATATTGAGATGACTTTGTTATTCTTATAGTGGGTTATAATTTATTTTGATAGTGTAGATCCATATCAACAACATAAATTCTTATTTTCTAAGTATATAGCTAGCAATTGTTTCCAACACCTAGAATGTAATCCCACAAATTCCATTAAAGAAATCCTATAATCACTAAAATTTACGAACAAAACATCTACAACACACTTATGATTTAATTATCCAAATCAATTGTAAAATATAGAGTGGATAACTGTTAATATTTTTATCATCAAAAGCAACATATATTGCAACACATTCCATTTTAACATCTAACTAAAGGAATGTCATTCTTATAGTAGTTCAATGATAGTAGTGAAAATATAATAATTAATGCAAAAACATAACTAACTTTTACGAATACCAAAATAAATAAAAGTAAATATATACTTATATATGCTAATATTTTTATAACCAATAAATTAAGCTTGCAGTAAGATTTTGTTGTTCGGTTGTGTTGATGCTTCCCTTGTTTCAATTTGGCTAATTAAATGTTTACACAAAAATTGCAACCTACTTGTAAACTAATTGTCACGTTTTTAATATAACATTTATAACCAAATATAAAGGGTAAAGAAATACATACATCACTATCATTAAAAAAATACTTGTAAATTATTCCAATATATACATAGCCGAGCCCTATTACATTTCATAAAGAACAAAATTAAAATAATTTTGACAATAAAACATTAATCATTAAATTCCATAAATGTAAAATAATAAGTCATACTTTATAAGTGAAACATTAAATAAACCACCACAAATTCATCGTAACGATTGAAAAATACAAAGGTGTGAAAAAAACACCTATATGGCCTCATAACATCAATAAAAGTTGCTGAATATAAAGTTAGTCCAATGATTTTTCTTTTTCAATTTTAATTTAGAAGCTTCCATGCAATTTTTAAATTTTTCATATTTTTTATTAAGAAATTAAAAAATAATTTTGTTAATAATGAATTTTTGGATTACAGTAAAAAAAAAAAAATTCAGTCTTTTACTTTATAATATGGTGCCTTTACTTTGTACAATATCAGTATCCTTTCACATCTCTCTCGCATGTGTGTGTGTATATATATTAATAAAGCTTACACATTTTATCTACTTCATATACAATCACCAATATTCATTTTGTACTATGGCTAATAAAATATTGGTGAAGTATGTTAAAAAATTATTCAAGTTAAACTACAAGACACTCAATTGTTGCCAAAGGCAAGCATTTTTAATAATTTTTAGAAGTATCTAATTTTATGAAGTTTTAGACAGTTTTAACAAGTATCTAATTGAACGAAGATAAAAAAAATTAGGTAAAAAATAAAAAAATATTACACAAACACAAATAATTAAAAATGCATCTATTAATGTCAGATCAAAATATAGCAATATAATAAAATAAAACTGATAGCATCATATATTGTACATTATGAAATCTATATATACATATAATTGAAATTAAAATATATTCAAATCATGTAGTTTATATTAAATTTAATCATATAAATTTATCAAATTACATAATAAAAAACCTACCAATTGAGAAAAAGATGTAATTTTTGAAATAAATCAACAGGCGAATAAAGATGGTGGTGTAAATCGGAAAAAAAAAAGAAGATGACAAAGAGAGACGTAGTCATTGAAATTCAACACGTGTAGGAGATAAAATAAAATGATGAGATGGAGATAAGATTACGTGGCAGTCAGCAGAAAAAGCGGAGAGAAAAAGAAGTGTATGATTATTGGAAGCAAAGTAGAAGTAATAAGTGGGGGAGAAATGGACATAATGGGAAAAACACCTTGTCGTTTGTTGTGATTAAATGTCTTATTTCTATTGGTTGATTTAAGGACTTGATGGTCCAATATGGTGACATATATATGTGTGTGTGTGTGTGTGAGAGAGAGAGAGAGAGAGAGAGAGAGAGATCGCGCTTAATCAAAACTAAGGGCATTGGTATAAGCTTTGCAAATTGCTGTTTACTAACCAGTTGTTAGGCTCTTGCCGATTTACTGTGCTGTCAACAAAACCCAGTCCTTACCACTGGTGCTTATAATAATAGTATTTGTAGTTGCCATCTTTTAAAGTTTGCAAGTAAAAAATAATAAAAAAACAGATAAAGATAAAAAAAAAAAATAGGGATAGAATTTAAACGGGAATTGAATTTTTTCGTTATTTATTTTAAAAAATTTTGTTTTTATGATGATTGAATTAATGAGCCATGGCGAGAGAGAGAGATTATCCCATTTCTTATTTTGATAAATATATCGTAAGATTTTTACAGTTTTTTTTGTTAGAAGTTAAATTTAATTTTGGATAATTTGAACTAAATTGGAATACTGTTTAAAATATAAAAGTTTAATTACATTGAAATACAAAAATTAAATTAAATTGAAAAAAACTAATATAACTGTACGGTTTGAAGAAGAAACTTGAAAGAGAAATAAAAAGAGAGAATTAAGTGTTCGAAAATTGCTTGCTTGATTTGTGTCTGTGATTTTAGTTTAGAGTCAATGGCGAAGTGGCAAACTGAGAAAGAATGCATTGGACTCGATGGCACGGCAGAGGAGAAAGGGTGAAGGGAGAAAGAAAGCATTGGAATTGTAAACTGTGATGGATTTGTTGGGGAGAGAGTGAAGAGAAAAGGAGTAAAGAGGAAAGAAACCAATAAAAAATAAAATAAAGTTAGCATCAACAGCCCACTTGTCGGCCGTAACGGCATGAAAGTGACTGCAGTTCAAAATTAATTTTTTAATAGAAACGGCGATAGCGCAGGGATCAGAGCATTTCTGAAAATACGAGGAAGCGAGTATTTAAAGCAAATTTTAAGACGTTCAAAGGCATTTTCTCGAGATAATGGAGCAAAGTAAAACGAAGAAAAAAGAAGCTAAAGCTGACCAAGGCGAAAAGGTTTGGAAGCTCACATAAGTGGTGTTTATTTTTTTTATTTAAAATTTAAATATAATTTAAATTTAAATTGAATTAATATATATATTTATTTTTTATTTTAAATATTTGAATATAAATATTAAGTTGTCTGTTTTTATAAAAATAAAAAATTTAAAACTGATATATTGACATATATATTCTCAAAATCTAAATATATATATATAAATATTAAATAATAAATTAAAAGTATTATTGTCAAATAAAATATTTAATGCATTCAAATATTAACTATTTATTGAAGGCGAGTATGGTTGTTTCAAGGCACAATAAAAAAATTGAGTCATTTTTCTCGTCTATTTATATGTGCTACGGTATATAGCCGCACTTATCACACACGCCATAGTATATAGTTGAATTTTTCCTTATATGCCACGGTATATGGTCACCTAGGCATTCTCACCCATGCCACGGTATATGATCACGTGGGCATTATCAATGAATGACGAATATTTTGGCTATACACAGCGGAGAGCTTAGCTTAGTGTGTCTTACCTAACTACTTGAATAACAAATACTTTGATGATATTTAGTGGGGAGCCCAGCTCAAGGTGGGTTTTACCTAGCCACCATGAGTAGGACTCGTACCATGTCTCGCCTTGAGGTGGGCGTGAGGTGAGTTACCTCGTAGTGTACTGGCTCAGACTTTCGTAGGCATGAGGTGGGTTACCTCGTAGTGTACTGGCTCTAACTTTCGTGGGATTACTTTTCCCCACGTGTCCAATTATATTTTCTCCCATAACACAGGTCCGTTAGCTTCTAATGGCTGAGGCAAAACCGAAGGCGTTAGAAGCTATTTCTTGCTTCGTGCCTTACTCTCAGCTTAGCTTGTGGAGATGTTGGAGTTATCGCTTGCTTCTAGCCTAGCTCATGGAGATGTAAGAGTGGAGGCCTATTCTTAGTCTAGCTTGCAGAGATGTAGAAGATATGGCTTATTCCCAGCCCAGCTTGGGGAGGCATATAAGCTGAGGCCTATTCTCAACCCAGCTCGCAGAGATATAAGAGCTACGACTTGCTCCTAGCCCAGCTCGTAAACATGTAGGAGCTACAGCTTGTTCCAGCTTAGCTCGTGGAGACATAGAGGCTGAGGCCTTCTCTCAACCTAACTCGTAGAAATGTAGAAGCTATGGCTTGTTCCTAGCCTAACTTGTGGCGATGTAGGCAATAGGGCTTGTTCCCAACTCAGCTTGTGGCGTTGTAGGAGCTAAGACATGTTCCCAGTGCAGCTTGTGGCGATGTAAGAGTTAAGGCATGTTCTTAGCCTAACTCATGGCAATGTAGGACAAGGCTTGTTCCTAGGTAGCTCGTGCAGAAATAGGAGCTAAGGTCTATTTTTAATCCAGCTTACAGAGATGTAGAAGCTATAGCTTGTTCCCAGCCTAGCTCGTAGAGATATAAGAGCTGAGGTCTATTCTCAACCTAACTTACAGAGGTTTAGGAGCTATGGCTTATTCCAAGCCTAGCTCGTGCAGACATATGAGCTGAAGCATGTATCTTTTTCTCCATTAAGGCAGGTGCGAGGTAAGTCACCTTGTAATGTGATGACTTGGAATTTCGTGGGCTAATCTTTCACCGCCTGTCCAACCATATTTTTCCCATAACTTTGTTTGAAAAAATACAAAGCAAGGTTAAATGGGTGCCCGAGCTTTTTAAGAGGCCAAGTGCTTTTAGTGGCTCCAATAAAGAAGGTATAATTATAAGTAGGATTCCCCTTAAGTCTTCTAAGTGGGTGAGGAATGATGATAGCCCAACATGGTCGTCCCAGCTAACTAAGGAGGTACTCAACATCTTGGATAGATGGTTTTCCCATACTTTTCAAGTGCTTCCCTTGATGAAATCTACCCTTTTGTCAGTTGATACAAAGAGAGTTGATGGGATAGCTAGCTTGGGACTCAGATCACGTATCTCTATCCAGCTCTAAGACAAAGTAGGTAGTAGCGTGATGCCTTGGAAAAAGATTTCCCAGCTTGAAATTGAGTTGGGGTCGAGCTTGTGTGATTATGGACCAAGTCGGTCTTTATTAAACCAGTTGGTATATATGAGATGCACTTATATTGTCTGACTCCGATTCTATCTAATTGACTTGGCGCAAGCAAATTTCCTTATCCAAACTTCCTTCTAGCAATCATTGTTAACTTGAGGTGGTTCTTGCCTTGCCCAGGTGTGGCCTAAGTCAGCTCGACGAGGGCCCAAACACTTTAAACACAAAGTTTGCGAATGATCCATCACAGTAAGGAGTGACTCAGTCACAGAGATACATATGTGGAGACCATATCATGGCAAATCAATCATGGTAAAATAATCTCGGTCTATATAACCAGCTCAACATAACCATGATAGTATACCTATAGAGATGTTATCATGGCCAAATGGAAAAATGGAGAAATACTCGTGTCGAAATGGAGAAATACCCATGCTGAAATTTAGAAATACTCATGGCGAAATAATCATGAAGATAGAATCATGATGATATAATCATGGAGAAATAACTATCGCGAAATAATCATAGAGAAATAATTACGGAGAAATAAACATGGAGAAATAACCATGGTGAAATAATCATGGAAAATAAATATAAAGAAATAATGAAGATCCGACCTAGGTGATGTTTTTCTTAAAATAACTTATGAAAATCGAGGGAATGGAATAATGCACCTAGGAATTTTTGGGAGCACATAAGAAAGCCATAGCAATTATGGACTTAAATAATAATGAGATTGGGCCTAGGTAATTATTTCCTTAAAGATACCTTATGAAAATCAAGGCAAGGAAATAACATACCTGGACCTTTCCAAGAGAACCATAAGAAAACCGTAGTTGTAACATATTTGGAAAAATTATGAATGACCGCAAATACCCATGTCGCAAGCAGGTAGAGACCAAGTTTAACCACGTTCATCAGTAGTACTTCCTTGGTCGGATGCAGGTAGGAGCTCAGATAACACTAGCTCAAATTGAGGTGGGTGCTTGTATAGCGCTAGCACCAGTATATTTCCTTAGTTTCCATGGCAGCTTTAAGGTGGCTTATAAGCATGTGTTCTAAGTTTGGAAGAACTAGCTTGTCTACCACGCTAGCTGGGCTTACCTCGGTCAGCTTGCATTAGGTCACGCTTATGGCAACTATCTAGGTGATCCCCCGATCTTTGTTGTAGAGGTAGTAGGTTACCAAGTTGTCATGTAAGTATGTGACCATGTATTGGAAGTGAGCTCAAGTTCTAACCATCTTCCTTACCTTCTCAATCTGTCTCTTTAACGGATGATTGTTGTAGCTAGGCTCTTGGGTGTGTTTTCAGCCACTATTTTTCCAAGCTTTGGATACCGACATATAGCTCATTTGGAGACCATGTTGTTATTGCGGTGCTTCTTGTATAGGTCCCCATAGACGGCGCCATTGTTGATGCGCAAATTTTGTGAACCGTCACACCAACGACAAGGATGAAGCTGGGTGTGCTTGAGGTGTCCAGATCCTCCTCCCAGCTCAAATGGGAAATGCAATCCGAAGCTATGTCAAATGATGGAACTACTAATAGCTATAAAGAATAATCAGGTTGTGAACACTCCACTTTACCCACGCAAATTTCTAGTTCTGTAAGTCTCGTTTTCGACAACACAAAAAATAGGATGTATAGCTACACATTCACCGAACTTTAATACAACTTAAAAATGATGACTTGTTTGCTATTCGTTTTTCAATCGACTATTCCACTCAGTTCCTTTGACCTTTGAACATTTTTAACTTTGCAATTTCATTGAGTTGGTCTGCAAACTCTCTACAAAGTAAATATGAGCTACTCTGCCCTTGACAAACCCACAACACAAAACACCTCAACCTCAACTCACAAAACCTCAAAGAAACTCGAGAATGACATAATACACACTACCTGTTTCTCATACAACCATTTCGCCCATCTATATTTGCTCCTAAACCCGGTCAAATGGCTTGAGCCAAACGTACACTCCTAATCCAACTCAAAGGGATAAACCACCAGAAACTACCAAAAGCCTCAATGTCCAAACACTTAAACAACAGCCGTGTTATACTTTTGCCAAAACACTATGCCTCTTACCACCTCCCAACTCTAGGCCACTTTCCAATGACTTCGAAACCTTCTAAGGCCTTACGAGCATCAATACACCTACTGCTTGCTTCTCAAATAACTACTCCACTCATCTCTATTCATGCCAAAATGCTCTTAACCTAAGGATTCCATCGAACTAGTGCGTAATTTCTTACGAGATAAGAGTAAGGCCTAGATAGGAGTCGCCTCTTCAGTCCCTTCTCTCCGATGCCTGAGTTAGCTTCAAGTTAGAGAGAAAATGGCGAGGACTTGGCATATCCCTTTAAATGGAGAAAAAAAAAAGGTATACCAAGGTGGTGAAGAAGGAACACAAGGAAGAGGTATAGGCAAGGTCACGGCTCAGGTAAGTGGAGATTCAAAGGGACGAGTAGTGTGGTCTCTTTTGGGTTTTCAATGTGTTCACAGAGTTTTTGGCTATGGAGGCTATGTATGTATTGATAGGAGAAGAAACAGGTGATCCTCCTTAGGAAGAGAGCCTCTCATTTCCTAAGAGTGTAGTAACAAATCACAGCCTCTCTTTTCTTAGGAATGTAGTGACTAAACACTTCTCTTGTGCAAAAATGAGAAAAATTCATTTTTATATGAAACAAGATAATGCTCATACCTAATTGAATGACTTATTTTGCCATAATTTTAGGGTTCTTACCTCTACACGTTTCCTTTCGTTAGGTCTTGGTGGCCCAGCTCAAACCCCATATGGCGAGTTAGGATTGGTGGATTTTTCCTTATCTAGGCTCAATGAATACGTGTCAACCCCCTATTGGCCAAAGAGATGGCTTTGTACCTTAGTGGACAAATGACGTAACCCTATTTGTCCAACTAGCACGTGTCCCCCACTTGGGCCCTTTATGGTCCCCACGTGGGCTTTGTGCACTGTCTGTACAGTATCAGGCAGGGTTTGTACAACGCTTGCCTGGCTGCTGCCAAGATTAGGGGCTGTCTCCTACCTTTAAAGTGGTCACAGTAAAATATTATTTTGTGCATTATGCTACTCAAAGGATTCTTTAGGGCCGCAAAGAGGTGGGCTCTCGTGCCCTAGGTGCCTGGGCAGTTGGACATCCCACCTTCTTTACTCAAGAGGGCGAAGCTCTTCTTTATTGGAGGCTAGTACAGTCGTTTGAAGGCACAATAGAGAATTGGAGTCATTTTTCTCGTCTATTTATGCATACTACGGTATATAGCCGTGTTTATCACACGCGCCAAGTTATATGGTCACATGGGCACTTCGATATGTGCCACGGTATATGGTCGCATGGGCTTTTCGATATATGACACGATATATGGTCACGTGGGCATTCCCACTCGTGCCACGGTATATGGTCACTAGGGCATTATTAACGAATGGCGAATATTTTGGCGATTCACAGTGGGGAGCCCAGCTTAGTGCGGGTCTTACCTAACTGCTCGAAAGGCGAATACTCCGGTGATATTTAATGAGGAGCCTAGCTCAAGGTGAGTCTTATCTAACTACCATGAGCAGAGCTTGTACCACGTCTCGCCTTGAGGTGGGCGCGAAGTGGGTTATCTCGTAGCGCGTTGGCTTATTTTTCGCCACGTGTCTAGTTGTATTTTCTCGCATAATAATATAGACTTCATGTAAAATTTACTTGGTTTTAAGTAAATCATGGCTATAATATTTTATTATGTATTAAGATCTAACTATATGTATTTATTATTCAATTTTACTACATGTTACTAATGGATAAATTGGATACTTAGTTGTATCGTAGCTTCTATTGCTCTGTTGTTTATATATTTTAGTTAGGGAATACTACATTCACCCCCCTATTAGATTTCACAACTTCCAAATTCCCCCATGTTAGATTGAATTACCAAAAAAAAAACCATGCCGTCAGTTTGTTAAAGCTTGAACTTGATTTTTTGAAGGCAAAACGAATATTTCAATGTATTCAAGCTGGCGTGGGAGACAATTCTGACTTGGATTTGATAATGCACTGCGTTTAGAAGAAAGATGAAGAGAAAAAGATAATTTTTTTCCCTCATATTTTCTTTAATTCATAAGCATTAAACTCTTCATTCTCTCTTGCATACTCACTGCATTTATTCTCAGAAACTAACACTTCGTGCCATTGAACTCATCTCCAGTGCGCACAAATAAACCCTAGATCTCAAAAATGAAATCCTGTGTTTGGCGAGGTGATTCGATAGGTGAAGATCGTTGATGCAATAGATGAAAGGACGATGAGAAGTAAGCAATACCTTGTACACTAAAGGATTGACCTGTTTCAGATTGCAATGTCGGTAAGCATTATAAATGTATGAAAAGAAAATTGATTAGGCTTGTAGGTTACGTGCATGTGATATTTACATGTAAATAATTGTGGGTTTAATGAAAGCACCATGAACTTAGTGATGCGAATACAATTATACTTTAACCGTGAATTTGAAAAATCAATTTCAGGATAAACTGGTGAAAATGAGGGGAAGGATTGGAAAATAAGCATTTTTTTTCAGGAAAGTGATGTTGGTCGTTATATTAGTGCAAAATAGTTATGGTTTTTTTTTTGGTAACGGGTTTGCATGTATTTTGTGGTTTACTCTATTTGTGGGTTTTTAAATGTTGTGGGTTTTTTATTAGAGATAAATGAGGGCTTGCAATGAACCTTTGAATAACTGAATGAGAAGTTTTATGTTGGCAATTTGTTGGCATGTATAGTCCGATGAAAGCATTCTTTTAGGTGCACGTGTATGTTGTTAAAAAGATATTTCATGTTTTAGCTTTTGGGTGCAAGTGCTTTATTTGTTTGTTTGATACCATTTGTTTGTTAGCAATACATGCAAATAAATGTGATGTGCATTGTATGATTATACATTGAAGTGCATGTATGCATAATAGTCATGTAAGTAATGAATTCTTGTGTTTTGGCAGTTGCGAGTAGTTAAGATATTTGTGCACTTTTGTGGTGTTGACCATGTGCTTGGAGGGTATGACATGGATCGGGTAAGCCTTGTTGCCTACATCAATGATATGATGAGAGATTTCTTTAAAAGACCCAAGTTTGATGATGAAAACTTCAGGTGCAAGGGTTTTATACCCTAGTCAGGGGAAGAGGTTGAGATTGAAATAGATAAAGTATTTATGGATTTCTTAGAGATGCACCTAGCCAAAGGCGTGGAAGATGTTAAATTAGAGATGCAGTTGTTGCCTCTAGCATCAACTTTCCCTGCTCAATATAGTGCCCCACAAATTGACTCACCTACATTAAGAAGAAACTTGTTCGGTACCCCAGACAGACCAGCACAAGCCCAAGGAAGCCCAAGAACCCAACCAAACCAAACAGAACCTCCAAGCCTATGTGAAGATTTTCCTATATCCCAACTTACCCAATTGAACACACAACCACAAAATATTAACCCTACAACATATTCACAGCAGCCTTCTCAGCTTGAGCAACCTGAAACATGAGATTTGCCTGAATTCATTGATGAAGACATATTCCTATCTATATCCAAGTTATTTAAACAAAATGAGAACAATATAGAGGCAGGACAAGAGCCAAGGGGAGAATATGATGCCTTCCATGGTGGTTATAAAGGAACAGACAATAATGCTAAGACAAAAGATACACCAAGTTGTCCAGAGAAAAGCTTAACTGATGATACTAATGTAGAAGATGGTGATAGTGCTGCTATTTCAGAAGAGGATGAAGTACATGATGCAGATGTTGCGAGTGTTGATACCATTAACTGGTCTAATGATGATATTGGAGATCTAGTGGAATTTGACTTTGCAGAAGATGCTTCTCTTGATCTGACAACATCAGATGACTCTGCTGATGGTGATGAGCTATCAGATTATAGTAGTGGTGCTGAGGAGTTTATAGCAGTTGATGATGATGAGGACCAATCAGCCAATGCACTTGACATAATGGGTACCGAAGTAAGGCATAGGTTATACAGAGGACATCCAGAAGGTCAGCAAATTAAGCTTGAGGTTGGGCAAACATTCAGCTCAGTTAATGCATTCAGGGACTGTTTAAGAGAGTATGCTATTCTTGAAGGCGTTGTGTTGAACAGATTTAAAAATGAAAAACCTAGAGTGACTGCTGTTTTTGCTCTCCCAGGTTGTAATTGGAGAATACATGCTTCAGTGTTGGTTGATAGGGTTACATTCATGATAAGAACTATGAGTGAAAAAGAGCATAAGTGTCAACGGGTTGTACGTAATCCCGAAGTTACCAGTTCTTGGGTTGCTCAAAAGCTATACCCTGTAATCAAGGCTAATCCAAACATTGGTTCATTTGCAATGGCTGAAGAATTGAGGACCAGGTTTGGCACTTCAACAACAAGAAAAAAGTTATATTATGCCAAGAAAAAGGCACTACTTATGGCTGCTTCTGACTTTACCAAGGCATATGCAAAGCTTAATGCTTATGCTAATATGATTTTAATTGCAAATAGAAGGGCTACAGTTAAAATTCAGCAAGAGTTACAAGGAACACAAAGTGTTTTCAAGAGATTTTTTTTCAACTTCAAAGCACAACAAGTGGGATTTATGAGAGGATGTAGGAGGTTCATAGGCCTTGATGGAGCCCATCTAAAATCTGTTTATGGAGGTGTGTTATTGACTGTTGTCACCTTAGATGCCAATAATGGCATTTTCCCATTGGCAGTGGCCGTCTGTGAGGGAGAAAACAGAGATAGCTGGACTTGGTTTCTTCAGTTATTCAAAGAGCATATGGATATCCCTAATGGTTTGGCACTATCTATCATGTCTGACAGACAAAAGGGACTTATAGCAGCAACTGAATCAGTCTTCCTTGGTGTTGAGACAAGATTCTGTGCAAGGCATGTCTATGCCAACTTCAAGAAGCATTACTCTTCTGAATTGTTGAGATATATGTTCTGGAAGGCTGAGAGAGCAACAAACAAGCATGATTTCCAGCTTGTAATGGATGAAATCATGCTAATAAATGATAAAGCTCACAAATGGCTGGTAGACAGTAATCCTACAACTTGGGCAGCCCACAACTTTGATCATTTCTTCAAGACTGATGATATAACTAATAATATGACTGAAAGTTGGAATGGTTACCTGTATGAATTCAGAAGAAGGCCTGTGTTGGACTTACTGGAGTTCATAAGGATGAAGATATTGAGGAGAATGATTAGAAGGAGGGAAAAGGCAGAAGCTTGGGAAACAAAGGTTCCTCCGAAGGTATATAAGTTATTGACAAAGCTTGGGAAGGTTGCCAGGACCCTATTGGTTGTGAAAGCAAGCAAAGAAGAATTTGAGGTTGTAGAAACTGTAATTGGCAACCTTTGACACTACGTGGTTCATCTGGAAAAGAAATATTGTGAATGCTTGGGATGGCAACTCAGCGGGATACCATGTAAACATGCATTGGCATGTATTCAACATATTCATGCTGACCCTGCAAAGTTTGTTGACTTCACTCGCACTAAAGAAGCTTATCTTCATACTTACTCCGAGATCATACATCCAATCCCAGATGAAAAAAATTGGCCTGTTATTGATCTTGTTGAGATGAAACCCCCTATAAAGCACTCACAACCTGGGAGACCTAAGAAGAACAGAAAGAAGGAACCAAATGAAACAGCAAGAGGAAGAAGGAGATTTACCTCAAGGTGTGGGATTTGTAATGTGCTTGGGCATAATTGAAACACCTGTCCAAATGCTCAGGTTAGTATATTATCATAACTCGGGTAATATTAATTTAAGTAACTTTAATCGTGAACTCTTTGTACAGAATATAAGGCCAGGTGCTTCCTCATCTACTAGAATACACAAGGCAAAAGGAAAGTCCACTACATCAGGTTAATTAATAAAACTAAGCTCTTTAAATTTTTTCTACCCCGCAATCTAAAAGTTACTAATCTATTGACAATTTGTACACAACAGCTTCTGATCAAACAATATCTTCTCATGAGACAAAGCAATATCAACCTTCATTGAAAAAAGTTCGAAGAGTGCATGGCATGTTGACAAGAGCCTCGACTCAAACCCAGCAGCCTGCCTCTGCAGGTTCTAAGATGTAATCACATTCGATGCATCATCTAACCACACAAAGGTATACTATAAGGTTTTAATAATTTTGTCCAATGGTAGCTAATAATTACTCAGCATATCCCATGCAAACAAATGTCATTGGTTTTTCTTCTTATTGCAGCATTGGTGTAAGGATGCAAGGCTACATACAAGATACAAGTACCAAACAACAATCAGTTTAATATATTTTTTGATTTTTTTAGGTAATGGCTTCATTATTGTTAATATATTCAGTGTGTGCATGGTAGTTGTGTTCATTTTACATGCATAGTTTGGCTCATGGTTTGTATGCCATAGCAATGAACACAATGCATACACATACACAATGCCATTATAGATATATAGAAATACTTCTGTCAAATGTAAGAGCATTACAGTCTTTTTTTTTTTTTTTTGCTTTTGTGAAACACTTAGTTTTTGTGAAAAGCTAACAATATTATGTTGCCTTGTATCCAATGCTTTTGTGATTAATATAATATAATATATTTTCTATGGTTTCTAGTCATTTGATAGTATAATAATATCACTTCCTGTGCATGCTTATAATACATATACATATCAATATCAAGCATGCCTTTAACATATTTTGGATAACTCTTAGCATGCTGATAACTGTTCCTATTCTATCTTCAGGTTGATTATAGCTTGAAATTTTTTCTTGATAGTTATGTGTTGCACTACTTCTGTTTGGATGATGCCTTGAAATTCTGTTGGAACTTGCAGCCTCCATCTCATGCCTAGGGTATTCTTCTCTTGAAGGATTCCAAAAATTGAAATAGCCACAACTTCTTGTTTGGTTACAGTAGAAATATAACTTGTTTGGGTTTCTCTGTGTTTCTGATATTCTTATACCTGCTCATTCCCCACAATTACATGTCCTATTCTTGAATTTTATTACTCCCCCATTAAGTATTTTATTACATGAAACTTGCATTTCTTCTTTTCCTTTTTCACTTATCTCTTCCTTAGTTGGACACCAAAATTCAAAATACTCACAACTTGGCTCATGCATGCAGAAAAAATATAATTTGTTAGGATTCTTTTTGGTTTCAGATATATGTATACCTACCTTTTCTCCACAGCTGCACTTCTTATTTCTGAATTTAATAATGCCTCCATTTATTTGCAACACTGAGCTTTCATGCAAAGAAGAAAACTTTGACATCATGTGCCTATGCACTGCTTTTTGCTTATGCTATTTGGTCTATCTTTTGTTCAAAATAGCATATGTGTATGGTATATATCGAATGACTTTGTTGCAGGATTTTGGAAGGTTTCTTACACTATGTTCAATACATTTCCAATGGTGAAAATGTCCTCTTTATATAAGTTTTTTTTTTTACCGTTAATTGTACCGTTCATCACCCAACGGATATATTCTTCATGCATATGCCAATACTATTTTCTTCTCTTCAATTATATTTTATTTAATTGAATTAAATATTGCTTTCAATAAAAAAATATTATTAGTTCAATTAAATATCAATCATTTATGAACATAAAATAATGATGTGATGTTTAAATAGTTGGAACTGACGCATCTGTAATATTTTAGGACATTTGGGTAAAATTGCACTTTTTCTGTTATTTTAACAAAAAATTCTTAACGGCAAGGCATTTTTTTGGTAATTCAATCTAACAGGGGGAATTTGGAAGTTGTGAAATCTAACAGGGGGGTGAATGTAGTATTCCCTTTTAGTTATTATAAAAATATTAATTTATTTTTATTATAACTAATGTTAATTATATATTTGTATTTCACAAATATGTACACAAGAAAGAATGAGGTGGAAATGCTGCTATGTGCTCTTTAGCCGTCCCTGCTACTGTTTTGATTTGGTTAGTGAAGATGTTGCCAGACTACTATAATTTTACTGCTGTCAAGCTTCCTTTTTTGACCCCTTTTTTTTGGGTTCGTCTAAATTTCATTTCTTGTAATCTGTCATTTTATTCCTACTTCTCTTTTATTCTCCTTTTACTAAAGAATTATAGTTTTATAATTTATTTAAAAAAAACTTTTATTTGATTTAATAAAAAAATAGTTTTATAATTGTTTAAAAAATAAAATGATTTCTTTTAATGTAAGAAAAAGCGGTTTTACAAATTATTTAAAAACTGATTCCTTTTAATTTAATAAAGAAACAATTTTATATTTTATTAAAAAGAGATTTCTTTTAATTTAATAAAAAAAATAGTTTTACAATTTATTTAAAATATAATTTTTTAATTTAAAAAAAGAAAACAGTTTTACAATTTATTTAAAAAAGAGATTTCTTCTAATTTAAGAAAGAAGAAATTAGTGATATATTTTCTTTAATAAAGAAATTAATTTAAATTAAAACAAATATTTTTTAAAGCAAATATATTTTAAAAAATAAAGTCGATTTATCTTTTATCACTTATTTTATTTATTTACCAACTAGTAAAAAAATTATCTTGTTTGATTTGACAATATCACTATTGACAAATATACCTGGTATTAACATAAATATATTCAAAAACATGTTTTCTTTATTTTTTTTACAATAATATGCTCTCCACATAAAAAAAAAAGTTCAAAAGTAGTTCAAAAAAAATTACTGACCTTAATTTTTGGATTATTGAAAATTTTCACTTTTTATCTTTATGTAGTAAAAAGCTTTTCAATAATTTAAAATCTAAAAAAAAAAATATTATTACTCACCAATGCTAAGAATGCATGTCCCGAAAGTAATATCTATATCGATATAATATCATGTGTATGATACTTTAAGACTACTTAGTCCTCAATTTAAAAATTAAATTAACAAAATAGAGTTGCATTTCATTATCATTGTGATTTTCAATTGAAATATTATTAGTTAAAATCAAATGAAAACAAGGTAAATTATGCACACGAAAATCATTTGGAAGTATAATATTAGGAGATAATTAATTATAGAAAGTTTTATCTTGTATTGGATGATAATAGCGAGCAATCCGCGTTTGCTTGCTGGCGTAGCAAATACTAAAAATATGGTTGCATTATTCAATCCATTTACACTGTTGACATTATCTTTTTTTTTATTATTATTTTTATAAGAAATCTAATAATTTAAATGGCATAAAATTCAAAAAGCATATTTTTTTTTGTTTAAAATATTGTTTTATTTATTTATGTTTGTAGTTAATTAGGAGTTCCTGATACCAAAATAGGGGAGGGAAGGCACGTCCTTGATAAACAAGATATTCTGCCACATGACTGCGCTATCCTTTTGCGACTTACAACAGATAGACTCTTATGTTTACTAGAGGGAACCTTCCAAGACTCAAATTATGATACCAAAGTCTTAAATTGTTTTACAAAATTTATTTCTTCGTGTAAAATAAATAAATTAAGAGAGATTACTTTGTTAAAGATTTCTGCTAGAAAAAGAAGAAGAGATGAATTTAAGCTAGCATGATAAAACTCGAGAGGATTTTTCACACCCAACTTCACTATGATTTTATTGAACACTAAGCAGCCCTTATATAGGGTTAGAAAAGAGGAAAACAACAAAGGCACACAAAGGCCGAAAAGATAAAAAGAAAAGGCATTACAATAATTTCAAGCTTTAATAATTAAAAGATAAACTCTATCAAAAGCATACAATAATTTGGAAAGAGGGCTCGCGAGTTAATCATCATCTTCAGACATGTTGGTGTGGTCAAGGGAATCTTTGGCTATGTGATCCCAGATTTGTTCTTGGAGGAATTCCTCTTCGAGTTCTTCAAGACTTTTGAAATTATTGGGACTTTGGGAGTCTTGCAAATGAAGAGGTAGTGGTCTTGGTGGTGCCAGCTAGAACGATGTGTCCAAATGAAGTGGGGACCATTCTTGGGATGAGGACACTTGATCAAAAGAAGCGTAAAAATTCTTTTTTGCATGTGCTGTCTCTTTTTGATGTCGTTTTGAAAAGATTTCCCAGAGAAAGCCAGAGTTTTGGTGGGATGCACATGTTTTTTTCAGAAAAGTTTCTCTGGAATTCTCTATACTCAGTTGGATGTTGTTGTGATAGTGTAGCCAGGCTGTATGAAAGGATTTGCTACTCATCGTACTCTAGAAAATAATGAAGTTGCTTATTTGCCACGAGTATGCTAGTGCGTTTAAAGACGAGGATGACGTGCTTTTGTGACTGGATTGCTCTAAGATTTCTCTTGTTAGAAGAGAAATGCTTGAATTCTTGGTGCCATTCTTCCATTGTTTTGAATCATGTTAAGAAGATTACCGTTATGCCATTGGGACTATCTAAACTTGGTTGCATATAATGAGTTGTGTTTCTGGACTGATGCTAGGACTGGAACCATGTAAGCATGTTTGTGATGTGAAATTCAATTTCGATGTGGTACTCATGGAGGAGATACCACAAAAGCCAAAGACTATGGACTGTAGAAAAGTCTTTGAGGATGCACTTGATCTGGAATAAGTGCATGAAAGGGGTATTGGTGATGGACTGTTTCCAATCCACCGAGGACTTGTGGCCCTTGATGTCTGAGGGCTTGAATTTTGTACTGCTACCATTCTATTTTAATCTTTTAGGATTGGTAGAATAGCATGTCAAAAATTAGTCTTGAGACTTCGGGTGGTCTTATGTCTATGGGGTCATTTGTGATCCATTTTGCGGTTTTTGGCTGGAACATGTTGATTGCAGGGATGGAAAGTTGAGTTTGTTGGGGAGGTTTTGCTTTGAAGGAATCTGGCCTAGTGAGCATATCTGCAAGAACATTGTCTCTCCCTTTTATATGTGAAATGGTAAAGGTGTATTAAGATAACCAAGTTGCCCATCGCAATAATTGTGTGTTGGGAATCTGCTTTTGTTTGAACTAACATCTTTGGGAAATTAGACATATCCATTTCAATCAGAAAATGGTGGCCAATCAGATGGAATTGAAAATTTTCAATTCCTTTTTTGACGATGAGGATTTCTTTGAAAGTGGAGTGATAATGGATTTCTGAGGTGGAAAATAAGCCACTTTTGTATCCACAGACCTTTTTGGTTTTGTCCTTTTGTTCCTCTAGGAGTATAGCTGCCCAAAAATAATCACTGGCATTAGTTTGCAAGATTCTTCTTCCTAAAGAAGGAATTTGCAGTGGTGGCAACTGTTGGATAAGTTGTTTTATCTTGTGTACAATTGTTGTTTGTTCCATGCTCCATGTAAGGGCATCTTTTCTGAGCAAGAATTGTAAAGGTTTAGTAATGGAGGCTAGTTTTGGAACGAATTTAGCCATATAGTTGATAAATCCTAAAAACTGTTGGACTTGCTTAGGTGTAAAGTCTTTGTCTGGGAAATCCAAAAGTTGTTTTGTAATGTAGGGCTGTAGTTCATAGGCTTCTTTGGAAATAGTGATTCCCAAAAAATCAATTTTTTCTGAAGATGCACTTCGTTTTTGAAAGCATGATTCCATGTTGTTGAAGAATCTCGTGGAATTGCCTGAAGTGGTCCATATGGCTGTTTGCACTATCTGAGAATACCAAAAGATCGTCGATGTAGATGAGCATGTGTTTTGCCATGGGGGCAAAGATTTTTGTCATTGTCTTTTGGAAGATTGAAGGGGTTGTTTTGAGACCAAAGTGCATAACTGTCCAATGGTAATGATGATCTGGAATGTAGAAAGCTGTTTTGAATCTTTCGTCTAGTTGGATTCCCAATTGCCAAAATCCTGCTTTGAGGTCAAATTTTGAGAAAACATTTGCTCTGGCAAGATTTGTAAAGAATGCCTAGAGGTTTGGTATTGGGAACTAGTCGTCTCTGAGAAAACGATTGAGAGGCCTGTAGTCAATAACAAGCCGTAACGTTTCACGAATTTGGTCACTTTGTTTGTTGACATAGAATGCTTGACAAGCCCAAGGAGAACTTGTAGGCTCTATGAGGCCTTCTTGTTGTGAGCCTTGGAGTTCTGTCATTGCAAGTGATAAGTGATCAGGGCTCATTCCTGAATGATTGGTCTTTGTGGGGCTTAAGTCTTCATGTTTTTTGAATGGAAGGCTATTCTAAAACTCTGAACGGGTCCATAAAGGTTTAGAACATTTTGACAAAAATTTAGAATGGGACTCTGTTATTGATGTGAATAAAATTTGGGTTTGGACCTCTTGTTGTGGGCTAGTGAGGTTGTAGATTGTGGGCTGGATCCAAGGATGGAAATAGGACCGATAAGCTAGGCCATTTGACTTTATATGGACTTTTTTCTTGAACAATTGGGCCAAAATGTCGAATCCTATAATGAGGTCTTTATTTGGGATGTTTGAGCCAATGAATTTATGTTTGATAAATAGGCCTGGAAAGAACTCAATGTAGATGGGCTTGCTGATCAAGTTTGTCTGGAAAATTTCATTGTTTGCGGCTCGGAAGTGGTGAGTATGGTTTTTCCAATACTCAGGAGGAATTCTGTTTTGGTGGAGAAATGAGGTAACCGCCTCTATGTCTATGAGAGCAATGAGGTCAATCAGAGTGTCTTATTTGGTGAGACGGATCAAGACTGGAATATTGAGGATGATAAATGGCTATGAAGTGGAGAGGATAAGAGGTAATGTATATGGTTGTAACTGATGGATTTCAGATGTAGTTTCAAGGTCTGAAGAACAGTCTGAAGAGAACTTTGATTCTTCGTCTGAATGATTGTATTGTTTATATGAAATCATGAAGAGAGTATCCAGATCTTCTGAATCTTGTTATGAGAGATAATCTTCAATGTCTGATCCAATGTCTGGATAGTAGTGGCTGATGGATTTCAAGATTTTTTTCTTTCCTGTTTTTCTGAGGACATATTTTTGCGAGGTGACCAGGTTGTGTACAGATGAAGCATCGGGTGGATTTGAAGAAATGTTTTTCTTTCTGAAAAATCTCTGTTTTCTGGTGAAGCATTTCTTGGACTTGTAGTTTGTCTGTGGAGATCTGAAGAAATGTTTCTAGTGCTTCTTTCGCTTGTAGGAACAATCGCATGTATCATTCCCTTTACATTTAACTTTGAGGTATGGTCTGTCACATGCTTTTCCAAACTTCTTTTCAATGATGAAATAGTTCCGAAGGAACTTTGAGCTATTGTAGAGCTTGCGAAGTTGATTTTGTATTTGTTGGTACAAATCTCCTAAAGAGACTTGGGCAAGGCCAATTTTTTAGGATTCAAAGTAGCGAAGAGTTTCAGCACCAAGTGGTTCAGGAAGTTGGTTCAAGTAGGCTTGTTTCATGTTTGGATCATCGAGTCCACTAATAAGATAGAATCTTTAGCGAACCATCTTGAAATGTTTGTCCAAGTCCTTCGACATAAAAGAGTAGCATTTTAGTTGGAAGAATTCTTCTCGTGCTTTGTTTGGACATGGGTTGGGCTTTCGAGGGATTCAGTATAGATATAGAACATGAAATCATCAACAGAAGAGAAGTCAATGATTCCAATTTGTCTATATTCTCCTAAGTGTAACCACCATTCTTGTAGAGATCTTGTCATTATGGAGATGAAGTCCAAAATAACTGTACGAAGAGAACTACTAGGTTTGAGAAGTTGAGCATTGCACCATGATGTCATTTCATGGATGCGATTTCTTTATTCTAAAATTGGGCAGTCATCAAAAGTAAACAGATGGTGTTTTTCTAAGGTGGTGTACATGAGAGGTATAAGGGGATTCCTTGGAAGTTGTAGCTCAGGCGTATCATCTTCACCAGAAGGAATGTGTACTTCGGGCTGAGCTGCAGGGGTCTGATGTGTAGTAGAAAATTCTGCATGTAAGGTTTGTTGTTGTGTGTAGATAAGTAGAACAGTGACATGGTCTTCGCTTTCAAGTTCGGAGTCTTTTGAAGCATGGCCTGGTTCAGTAACTACAAGATTCTGTGGATATTGTAAGATAAGGTTGATGGCTAGTTGTGGTGGATCAAGGGCTGATGAGGAGGAAGGTAATGTAGTTGTGGTTTGTGAGGTTTGGATAGGTTGAGTGGTAGAGGGTTGAACTGAGGAGTTTTGGACTCTAGATTATCTGTATTTTGCCTTTTGAGCTCCTTGTTCTTATTCTAGCTTTTGTTTTTGTCGGAGGAAGAAATCTCCATCACCAAACATGGATTTGTAGGCAGCTTACTGGGTTGGAAGTGGCTGTGAAACCTTAGGCAATAGTGATGGTGGCTGTATTGAGGTTAACATATAGTCAAAAGAACTATATGGTGTATAAGGCCTTTGCTGGTGAATGGTTGATTCCATTGAAGCAAGTTGAGCTTTGAGACTATTCATTTCTCTTTGATAGTGATCAAAGGGAAGACAGAGCTAAACATATTTCATGATAGTCTGGTGCAGGTGCTCAATATGTTGCTTGAGTGCTTCAACAGGAGTAACGAACTGATGCTGTTGTTGTGACGACTAGGCTTTAATCCTTGCTGTAGTTGCATCAATTCTTTGTAAATAAGTGTTTTGGGCAAGAGAGTTTTCTGCTTGCTAGTTCAAAGCTGCTTCGGCCTGTGAAATAGGTCTGAGGTCCGGTAGAAGTTGCAGTTGAAGGTTTAATTTTTCAAAATTGTCTTTTACCTGTGGCTGGATTGTCTTTTGGCTCTGTGGAGGGGAAATGTGGATGGTACATATTAAGAGGAGCTGGTGGTGTATCTTTGAAAATGTTAAAAGGAGGATTTGATAGAGGATCATCCAATCTTATTGGTTTTGGAGGTATGCGAGTTGGTGTAGGAGCTGAGTAGCGGACAGTAAACTAATATCATCTTGTGTCTTAGCCAAGAGTGTTGTATCCAGGGATACGCTTTCTGTAGGCTTCATAGAACGCATTTGAGGTTCTTGGTTTTGGTAGTTTTTTCTAAAATCTTGGCTGTCTATCCAGAAGATATCTGGGATTTCTGTAAGTCTTTTGAGGATCTTCTAGGCAGGCAGGACAGACACATATAGGGTCTTCAGGGTTATGTGGTGTGGTACACTAGATGGAGCTTCCATATTTTATGAAGGCATAAATTTCAGAAATGGTAGATTCAATGGTAAATTGGGTAGGAAAAGCAGGGTCTGTTGTTTTTTTCGTGTCAAAACAGATGGTTATTGTACCACTGTTAGATCTGGTGAAAGAAGGTTCTGTTGATGAGATATGAGTTGTGGTTGTGGCCAGTGTTGCATGTTGCTTTTCATATTTGTCACCCAGTTTGAGGGGAGCTGGGCACTTGATATGATTCCACATTGATGAAGATGGAATCTGCAGTCTAGTTGGGAAGGGCTATGTCCATCACGTGATTCTAAACATGATAGATTAGCTGGTAATGAAGAGTGGCCATGTATGTTTTGACATCTGGAACGGCTCCAAAGATCTGAACTTGAAGTTTCAAAAAAGAGGAGAGTTGAGGGTCATTTATGGGCATATAGAAATTTGGGAACATGGTGACCATTACTGTTCCAGCGTTAAGGGTGATTTGAACTGTACCGATGCAAGCATATTCATACTGAGAGAATCTAGTATCAACGAGTGCAATTCAGGAGGTAACAAGTAGTCCTTTTCTGGCATGGTATGTGAGGGCAAATCCAATTCCACCAAAATGGATATGGGAAAAAGCTTCTCTATGTCACTTGAGAGATGAGGAAATCTGGGATTTCCACCTGAACAAATTGTTCTCCAGGAGAGGCTAAGAGTTGGTGAGAATTGAATCTGCTACATTGGACATACTCTTTAACTTTTTCTTGGGGAGAATGTATGATAGTTTTGATGGAGTGAGCAAGAAAGGATAATGGGTTTCTATGTACGTGGTATGGATTTAAGAAAGGAAGTTTGTCTATAGGTATGGAATCGGAGTTGGGGAAATATTCTATTTCATAAAGACTTGAAACTTTATATGCATGGGCTTTTTTAAGAGAGTTGGAAGAAGAAGTAGAGGCAGAGGAAAGGGTTAAAGAAGATCGAGAAAGAGAAGAGAGTGAGGATTTTGATCTGGAAAGCTTGGAGTGAGGAAACATGATCATGAATACTTCTTTTTCACATAGAAATCATATAACAAAACCAAAAACTTTTAAAATATTCATTTCATCAAAGAAATGTGGAAGATCTATTCAGATATGGAAGATCGGACTGAGCAACAACCATAGAGCATACTTAAATCTTTTTTTCAAATAAATGGCTCTGATGCCAAAATAGGGGAAGGAAGGCACGTCTTTGATAAATAAGATATTCCGCCACACGGATGCGTTATCCTTTCACGACTTACAACAGGCAAACTCTTATGTTTATTAGAGGGAACCTTCCAAGACCCTCGAATTATGATACCAAAATCTTATATTGTTTTACAAAATTTATTTTTTCATGTAAAATAAATAAATTAAGAGAGATTATTTTGTTAAAGATTTCTGCTAGAAAAAGAAGAGGAGATGAATTTAAGCTAGCATGATAAAACGATAATTTTTTTATTTTTTTAATTGGAAAATTGCATTTAAATGCATGCAAAACAACGTAGTCAAAGTCAACGTTGAAGAAAGTTTTATTTAGCATTGGATGATAATCGCAATCCGCGTTTGGTTGCTGGCGCAGCGCATACCAACCCCGTCCAAATGATTTTCGGGTTATAACATCCGGGTCCCTGACTTTGATCAAATTATTTATTAATAACATACTTTTATAAACCTTTTAATATGAATCTCTACAGCTATCAAACTCTTTAGCGAAAAAAAACCTATTAACAAATTTTCTTGTTACACCAGTAAATTAAAAAAAATAATATCCTTAGAGGAAAATTAAAATTTTTGCTATAAAGAATATTATTATTTATTTTACTAATGTACTTTAAATAAATATATTGTATTTTATTAAATTTTAAAGATTTAATAGTTTTTTTGTTAAATAACTATTATTACATAAAGATATAATTATTATTTTTATTCAATAAGTATTTTAATAAATATTTTAAAAATAATTAAAATTAGTCAATTTAATAAGTCAAATGTAAAGAATTTCAAAGCCTTTTTTCCTAAAAAAATAGATGTATCCAATATATATACAACTGTCTCTTCAAGTATTAAAAGAATCTATACTCTAGGAAAAAGAAAACATTTATAGCATCGAGTATAATGAATTAGCATTGAGGAATGAATCAATAATCATTTTTAATTATAAGATTAATTCTTTTAGAAGTATGAAAATGAAAAATAAGATGAGATCAATTTGCATCTTGAAATACTTTGCAATTCAAAAATGAAGTTAATAATAAATATTTGTCTTAATAATAAATCAGATTATGAGTATTTCGGTGAAACTTTTTGTTGCAACTTGTATATAACTGCAAAGGTATGTATGTACGAGTTAAAAATATATATATAAAATAAAATAGCAAACTCAACATATGTATGTATCTTTTTTTATTTGCCTTTATATTAAGTTTTCTCCTCTTATCCAAAGACTGACCATTTTTTAGTTAATCGGGAGGAGTTTCAAATATAGCTAGCACTGATTAGAATAAGTCAATTTAATAATTAGGAAAATTCATTTTGATGCATGCGAAACACATAGCCAAAGTCAGCGTTGAAGAAAACACATAGCCAGCAATCCGCGTTTGCTTGCTGGAGCAGGGCAAACCAACCAACCTCTTCCAAATGATTTGGGGTTATAACATTCGGATCCCTGAGTTTAGCTAAATTATTAATTAATATGTACTTTTAAAAATATTATAATATAAAACCTAATAACAAAATTGCTTATTATACTATAAAACCACCTTGAAAAATTTATCGTCTATTTTTTGTTTTAACTGACATCTAAATAATATTCAAATGTCTAAAAGTCAATTGTTTTTTAACTTATATTTGAATATTTATTAAAAATATCTGAATATAATTAATTTAAAAATTTTAACTTAAATCTAAATGAATAAATATGTAAATAATTTAAATATAATATAATTAGTAATTAAGTCAAATTCGAGTTTAGAGGTCTTAATGCTTGAATTCATTTATGAGACAAATAACTATTTTAATAATCATTAATTCGTACTCATTTATAATTTAATATATTTATTTTATATAACATCCAAATATAAACAGCAATTGGGAAGATAAAAGTTTGTTTAAGACAAACTGTCCAATAAAGTTAAATAGTTGAAAACATTTTAAATTTATCTTTTATGTTATTAGTTAAAACTTATAGAGCCCCATGTTATTAGCCATATAATATTTTCCAACAAAAAAGTTTCCGAAAGTCCTCGTGAACGAATGTGAAACTATAATAAATTAAGTATTATTCGGACAAAATGCATGCGTTTAACTTTTCATTTTTCTTATTAATTAAAGAAGTATGGAATTCCAAATTAAATATTAAATTGGGCAATTAATAAAGCTGCACAGCCGCTTAGTGTGGATAGAATATCGTAGACTGAAATAAAATTATTTTGGTACAGCAACAAGGGAGAGCGTGCACTATGAAAAAAGCAAACTATGAGGCCAAATGATATAATAATTAAAATATGAAAGAATAAACGATCCTTCCCATGCATCATTCATGCATTTTTGCAATAAATATGAAGAAAGCAAGCATGCAGCAAACATGGAATGAATCAAAGCAGACGAACGAAATATGTAATTAGCCGCCTTCGTGGACTAATTAATGATTCCTCCAACAGCTAGCGAGATATCTACCACTATAAATGGCATGCAATTTGCTTGAGCTTCTCCATCTCTATCTTTCAAATCTGAGCAAGTAAATTAAAAATGGCTTCTCTGCTTACAAATTATAGCCATACGATTCTCTTTGTGTTCCTGTTGTTCATTATATCTACGAAATGTAGTGCACAACTGTCTTCAACATTCTACGATACCGCTTGTCCAGATGCCCTTAATACAATCCGAACAGGTATTCGGACTGCTGTCTCAAGAGAGCGTAGAATGGCTGCTTCCCTCATTCGCCTTCACTTTCATGATTGCTTTGTTCAAGGTTGCGATGCTTCCATTTTGCTCGACGATTCCTCATCCATCGATAGCGAGAAGAATGCAATTAATAATTTCAGATCAGTCAGAGGTTACGAAGTCATAGATAGTGTCAAATCTCAAGTCGAGGGAATTTGTCCTGGAGTTGTTTCTTGCGCTGATATTGTTGCTGTTGCAGCTCGTGATGCTTCTTTTGCTGTTGGTGGACCATCATGGACAGTTAAGCTTGGAAGAAGAGATTCCACAACAGCCAGCCGAAGCTTAGCTGAAAACAATCTCCCTAGCTTTAGAGATAGCCTTGACAGGCTCATTGCTTTGTTTGCTAGCAAAGGGTTGAATGCAAGAGACATGGTTGCACTTTCAGGATCCCATACAATTGGGCAAGCACAATGTGTTACTTTTCGTGACAGGATTTATAACAATCAAAGCGTTATTGATGCTGGTTTTGCTAGCACCCGAAGACGTCAGTGCCCAGCTACTAGTGGTAATTCAAATCTTGCACCACTTGATTTGGTTACCCCCAATTCGTTTGATAACAATTATTTCAAGAACCTTATTCAGAAAAAGGGTCTTCTTGAATCGGACCAAGTACTCTTCAGCGGGAGATCCACAGACAGCATCGTTGACGAGTATAGCAAAAACCCTTCAAAATTCAAATCTGATTTTGCAGCAGCCATGATCAAGATGGGAGATATCAACACTCTCACTGGATCTGCAGGTCAAATACGAAGAGTTTGCAATATCGTCAACTAATGAAATATTTTAATATCTCATTCAATTTCAAAATCTCAATTGTGTTATAATTCAATTCTTTGATTTAGTATTTTATTTTCATAAGTAACGAGTTAGGTGTCATTCTACTCATGTATTCTTTATTTAATTGTTACACGTTTGTAATTGAGTTTTAAAAAAGTATTAATTTATGAATTCTTAATTGTATTCACTTTAATGAAATTTCTTTATTCAATTGTGTTATGGTTTGATTCCTTCATTTAGTATTATGAAATAGATGACAGGAGGAATATAAAATTAATTCTGTACTAGTTTTTTCATTCATTGATAAACTTTAATAAAAAAAAATTCTACGAAAAATTCTTTATTCGCTTTTGCTACGTCCTGTCTCATCCTATAAGCAATTGGCCAACCTCGATCGAGATCTAATCTTTTTAAATAAATATGATAATATTTTCACTTTGTTAGAATATGCCTTGAATCAGTTAGTCCCCGGGCTAGGGTTATCTGTTTGGGCCTATTTTTCTGGGCTTTTTCGCATCTGTCTAGGGAGTACTATATAAACTCTCTAGGTCATAACCTAGCCGCAATCTGTAATTTTTACTCCTCAAAATCAATAAAACTTTTCTCTCCTCTGCCTGTGGACGTAGCTAACACATCGTTAGTGAACCACGTTAAATCTCTGTGTTCTTTATTTGCGTTCTTAATTATCTTTCTTGCTTTCGTTATAACAAACTGGTATCAGAGCTAGATCTGTCTAGGGTTTGAAATTCGGTGAGAAAGATGTCTGGTATGAACGTGAAGATCGACAAATTCACGGGGAGGAATAGTTTCAGTTTATGGCAGATCAAGATGCGAGCCTTGTTGAAACAACAAGGGCTGTGGGCGCCGCTTGCGAGGAAGCTGGCGGATCCAATCACCGCTGAGATGGCCGTTTTGGAGGAGAAGGCACACTCGACGATTATGCTGTGTCTTGCAGACGATATCATTACCGAGGTCGCGGAGGAGGAAACCGCGCAAGGTCTGTGGGTTAAGCTCGAGGGTCTCTATATGACAAAGTCCTTAACCAATAAGTTGCTTCTAAAGCAACGTCTGTTCAGTCTGCGAATGCAGGAAGGTATGCCTCTTCGAGATCACTTAGATCAGTTAAACACAATTTTATTAGAATTGCGTAATATTGATGTTAAAGTTGAAGATGAGGATACTGCTTTAATTCTGTTAGTATCTTTACCATTGTCGTATGAGAATTTTGTGCAATCGTTTATTGTTGAGAAAGATACTGTGTCTCTGGAGGAGGTTAGATCGTCCCTCCATACTAGAGAGCTGCGCCACAAGGCGACTGGTACAAGTGCAGATAATCAGGCTGCTGGGTTGGTAGCCAGTGGGAGTTATGGACATGGAAATTCGGGGAAGAAGAAATTCAAGAAGCCAGTTTCTAAGGGTCCAAAACCCAATGATGTCTGTAACTACTGTAAAGAGAAGGGACATTGGAAATCTGATTGTCCCAAGAAGAAGAGGCAGCAGGATAAACTGACAGGCACTGCTGCTGTAGCAGATACCAATTCTGAAGAAGATATTGCTCTAGTTGCTGATGAGCACACGGATCACAATGATGTGTGGATTCTGGATTCTGGAGCGTCTTACCATATATGTCCGCGCAGGGAGTGGTTTACAACCTACGAGTAGATAGATGGAGGCAATATTTCTATGGCTAACAGTTCTATTTGTAAGGCGATTGGAATAGGCTCGATTAAAATACGAACACATGATGGTAAATTCTGCACATTGAATAATGTTAGGCATGTTCCACTTATGACAAAGAATCTGATATCGTTGAGTATGTTGGATAACAAGGGTTTCAGTTTTCAAGGTGAAGGTGGAGTCTTACATGTCTGCAAGGGTTCGAATGTGGTTTTGAAAGGTGTAAAGCGTGGTACCTTATATTTTCTTCAAGGTTCTACGCTGTCAAGTTCTGTTGCTGTTGCATCCTCGGAGATTGATAAGGACAACATGACTAAGTTATGGCATATGAGGCTTGGTCACATGAGTGTAAGAGGGATGCAAATTCTGTCAAAAGGGGATCTTCTTTGTGGCCACAAGATCAAGGATCTTGAATTCTGTGAACATTGTATTTTCGGGAAGTTACATCGCAGCAAGTTTCCTAAAGCAATACATAGAACAAAAGGCACACTTGATTAAATCCATTCTGATTGTTGGGGTCCTTCTCGGGTGGAGTCTTTAGGGGGTCACAGATATTTTGTGTCGATGATTGACGATTTCTCAAGGATGACTTGGGTGTTCATTATGAAGCATAAAAGTGAAGCCTTTAAGAACTTCAGGCAGTGGAAGGCATTAGTGGAGAATCAAACAGGGAAGAAGATCAAAAGGCTGCGAACTGATAATGGTTTGGAATTTTGCTGGTCTGAGTTTGATGAGTTCTGTAAGAATGAAGG
This sequence comes from Melia azedarach, assembly GCA_028052125.1. Lineage (NCBI taxonomy): Eukaryota > Viridiplantae > Streptophyta > Magnoliopsida > Sapindales > Meliaceae > Melia > Melia azedarach. The sequence continues at coordinate 5,488,358 of CM051402.1, read as the reverse complement.
GATTGCTAGGCATCATACAGTCAGGGATACACCACAACAGAATGGTGTAGCAGAACGTATGAATCAGACACTTTTGGAGAGAGCTAGGTGCATGCTTTCTAATGCTGAACTAACTAGAAGGTTCTGGGCAGAAGCGGTTAGTACAGCGTGTTATCTGATAAATCGTGGACCTCACACAGGTATAAATCTCAAAAATCCTTTTGAGGTGTGGTCTGGTAAGCCTGCTGATTACTCTAATTTAAGAGCTTTTGGTTGTACTGTTTATTATCATGTAAATGAGGGTAAATTAGAGCCACGAGCTAAAAAGGGAGTATTTGTAGGTTATGGGGATGGGGTTAAAGGGTATAGAATCTGGTCCCCGTCTGAAAAGAGGGTTATACTTAGTAGAAATGTAGTTTTTGATGAAAATTCTATGTTTAACCCTATTGTGAAGTCTATTGTTGTGTCAGAAAATGGTAGTATTGAGAAACAGGTGGAGCAGCAAGTCACTCTAGATGAGAGTGAACCACAACATAAAGATCAACACCCACAGTCAGAATCAGAACCATCAGGTTCTTCATTACCAGTAGCAAGTCAGCACAGTTTGGCTCTTAATCGATCAAAGAGAGCTAACTATGGGATACCTCCCAAGAGATACGGTTTTGAAGATATGGTGGCCTATGCACTACAGGTTGCTGAAGAAGTAGATACTAACTCTAATGAGCCATCCACCTATAAAGAAGCGGTTACATGTACTGAGTCTACCCAATGGCTTGCTGCAATGGGAGATGAGATGGAGTCACTTCATAAGAATCAGACTTGGGAATTAACCAAGCGACCTCGAGACAGAAAGATTGTCACGTGTAAATGGGTCTATAAAAAGAAGGAAGGAGAAACATCTGTTGAGGGTATCAAGTATAAAGCTCGAGTAGTAGCTAGAGGATTCACTCAGAGAGAGGGAGTAGACTACAATGAGATTTTTTCGCCAGTGGTCAGACACACTTCCATCAGGGTGCTACTAGCAATAGTTGCACATAAGGATTTGGAGCTTGAACAACTAGATGTGAAGACAACTTTTCTACATGGAGAGTTGGAAGAGGAGATATACATGACTCAGCCAGATGGATTTCAGGTTCCTGGTAAGGAAGACTATGTTTGCAAGTTGAAGAAGTCCTTGTATGGACTAAAGCAGTCTCTGAGGCAGTGGTATAAGAGATTCGACAGCTATATGATAGAGATTCGCTACACCAGGAGTCCGTATGATTGTTGTGTTTATTACAGCAAGGCAACAAATGGTTCTTTGATTTATCTGGTCCTGTATGTAGATGATATGTTGATAGCTGCAGAGAACAAGTCTGATGTTCAGAAGTTGAAGGATCTTCTTAGTGTTGAGTTTGAGATGAAAGATTTGGGTGCAGCTCGAAAAATTCTGGGAATGGAGATTTATAGGGATAGAAGCAAAAAGAAGCTCTTCTTGTCACAAAAGAGATATATTCAGAAGATTTAGTCAAGATTTGGCATGTCTACCGCAAAGCCCATAGATACTCCTAGTGCTGCAAATGCACATCTGTCCGTTGCTTTTGCACCTAAATCTATTGAGGAGAAGGAGTACATGTCTCGAGTTCCCTATGCTAGTGCAGTAGGAAGCTTGATGTATGCAATGGTCTGCAGCAGACCTGATCTTGCACAGTCTGTTAGTGTTGTTAGTAGGTTTATGGGTGAACCTGGCAAGGAGCATTGGCAAGCTGTGAAGAGGATTTTTCGGTATCTCAAAGGTACATTTGATGTTGGTCTCATTTACGGAGGTGATACACAGTGTTTGGTGACAGGGTTTTCAGACTCTGATTATGCTGGAGATATTGACAGTAGAAGATCTATGACTGGTTATGTTTTCACTCTTGGTAGTTCAGTTGTCAGTTGGAAAGCTACTTTGCAGCCTACAGTGACTTTGTCTACTACAGAAGCAGAGTACATGGCATTGACAGAAGCAGCCAAAGAGGGAATCTGGTTGAAAGGATTGGTCAGTGATTTGGGTCTACATCATGATCAAGCTATAGTGTATTGTGACAGTCTTAGTGCAATTTGTTTAGCTAAGGACCAAGTTCATCATGAGAGGACTAAGCACATTGATGTAAGGTATCATTTTCTAAGAAGTGAGAAGAGAATTAAGGTGAACAAAGTGGGCACTGCTGATAACCCAGCTGATATGTTCACCAAGCCGGTTTCGCATAGCAAGTTCCAACATTGTTTGAACTTGCTAAATGTTAGGAGTTGTTGATTGCCCTTTAGAGGGCAAAATCTGAGGTAGAGGAGGTTTTTTTTGGTACATCTGGCATTGTGTATGGTACATCTGGTACATCTGTTATTTGTGAGAGGATTCAAGTCAAGGTGGAGATTTGTTAGAATATGCCTTGAATCAGTTAGTCCCCGGGCTAGGGTTATCTGTTTGGGCCTATTTTTCTGGGCTTTTTCGCATCTGTCTAGGGAGTACTATATAAACTCTCTAGGTCATAACCTAGACGCAATCTGTAATTTTTACTCCTCAAGATCAATAAAACTTTTCTCTCCTCTGCCTGTGGACGTAGCTAACACATCGTTAGTGAACCACGTTAAATCTCTGTGTTCTTTATTTGCGTTCTTAATTATCTTTCTTGCTTTCGTTATAACACACTTAAGAAAAAGTCCGTTAGGTTCTTTCTACAATACTAACTCATTTTGTGTATGGCACTATAAGTGCTTGCTTTTTCTGTGGTATACGTTCTCTTTTTATACGTTGCTGCTTTGAATATGTATATGTAAATAATTTTTTTAGTCAAAATTATCCAAACACAGAGACCATCGTATTATTCAAGTAATTTATAGCGTTGACATTAATTATCTTTTTTTTTATTTTACACTTATTAGGAAATCTGATAATTTAAATAGCATAAAATTTATAAAAAAAAAAATTTTCGTAACAATAGTGCTTTATGTAATTTGACAAAATGTTTGATACTCCTATGGTTTTACTTAATTATGTTGTGCCGCCATGTAATTAGAATAAGTGTTTTATTACAAGTATAAATCCTTAGACACCTCTCTCAAGTAGAATTAAATTATACTAATTTAAATCCTAAATAAAGTCTTATCTTAAGGGAGTTTGACTTGCATTAGGATGGGATTATATGAGCTAGTCTTGTTCTATTATAATTCTACGTCATATTATATAAACCCATGATTTCACACTCAAAAGGGAGGAATCAAATATCAGGTCACATCATTGTAGTCAAACGATCAACCTAAGATCGTGTCTCCCCTTTACGGTAGTATTTGTGATTTCTGGCTCACTTTTCGACAAACATTTGTGGTTCTTGTCATCCCTAAATACTACCCTATTATCCTTCTTACACTCCTAGGCCATTAAACTATCCAAAATCACCTTGTTGATAATCTTAGTTCGTCAATCACAATTGGTCATATTGAATATTGTCGCAAGCGACTCGCTTCACTATTGACCTGATTTCTTCATAATTGCGATTAAACATTAAAACCATTATGTTTCTTTGCATTCATAGTAGGACTAGTTTGCTCGCATATACCATAGATAGATAATTTGTGTTTGATTTTTTTCTAAGTATTTTTTGTAAAAATAGTGCTTTATTTAATTTGACAAAATGTCTGTACTCCTATGATTTTAGTTAATTATCTTGTACCTCCATGTCATTTCAAAAGTGCCTCATTCTACTAGGTCTTTTTATGGTGCTAGAATAAAAATTATTTTAATAACGTTAAACTTATGAACCATTGGATAAAATCAATGGTCCATAACTTAAATAACATAAAAAAAACTTATTTTTTCAAGAATATTGTTTTATTTAATTTGGAAAAATGTTGTATACTCCCTTTGATTTTACTTAATTATCTTGTACCACCATGTCATTTTAAAAGTACCTCATTCTATTAGGTCTCTCTATGGTACTGGGGTAAAAATTCACAATTTACTTAATTATTCTGTACCTGTACCTGCATGTCATTTCAAAAGTACCTTATTCCATTGGGTAAAATCAATGCTCTATATTTTTTATTTTAAAATATTATTGCAGATGAATTCTATAGAATCATATGGCGAATCATGATTGGTTGATCACTTGCATAGGTATGATATCGTTCTCAGTGGGCTTCGATATCGCCTGGCCTCCAGATCCAAATTGAGCTTTTGCACCCTTTCTGAGTAAATTTAAAATTTTGGCCCAATGTATTATTGACATGATAAACAGTGGACTTGAGTAATAATTAGCCTAGTTATGAATAGTTACACAAACAGTGTATTTTCAAAAAAAATATGCTACAGTCAAACGATGTCATTTTAATGGATAGTGAATTTGAATAGTAATCAGCCCAATTATAAACAAAATCACAAACAGTGGGTTTTCAAGAAAAATATGCTACAGTTAAACGACGTTGTTTTAAACAATATGCTACAGTACTCAATATATATATGTCTCTCTCAAAACCCTAAAATACCTTTCTCACTTCCCACGCCCATTTGACCACCTCTCAATATCTTCATTCTCCTCACACATTGATTGTAAATTTTTTTAGTTTATTATTTTTTTATAATATTGTGTTGCTTATTTATTTTAATTATTTTTATGTTCTTGAGCAATTATAATTTTTTATTTATTATTTAAATAATTTTTTCATTAATTTTTTGCTTGAATATATATGATTGTGTGATTTCTATTTAGATTTAATTAATTTTTTTGAAAATATATGATTGTGTATTAGTAAAGAGTAATTTATTTGCTTTGGACATTTAGCAATATTAATTATAGGTAGGCTGTGATGAAATTGCTTGGATTAATTTATTATGAAAATTACTTAGGTTAAATTACTTGGGAATGGTTAGCTCATGGATGTGTTTTGATCTATTTAGACTGAAGGTCGAGACTCTTTAGAATTGTTTTGCTTCTTCGGTTTCACTTCTTCATAAAGTTGACCAGTCTAACAATTTTTGTTTGCATTGTAAGACTTTGTGTTTTGATTTTATTATTTACTTTTAGTTAAAAAATAATATAATTTTATTTTTTAACTTTTGATAAATAAAGAAATAAAATAATAGCATTTAATTATCATTATCATCGTCATCATTATTTTTATTTTAAAAAGGTAAGAGGGTGGGATATCTCATTATTATTACTTTGGCAAATGGAATCCAATGCTATCACCATTCTCTTTAGACATCACTACTTTTATTTCACTTTCAAACAATTCATTGATTGCAAGCATTTTATCTGACTAAATTTAAATGTACTGCTCTTAAATTTTATTTGTCTTATCTATAAAAGAAAGATAAAGTGAAAAAAAAGATTACTGCTCCTTTTCTCTCTTTATTATACTTTGTTGGCATTTATGTTAAACATTTTGATAAAATTATTAACATGTAGTTATAAGTGACTAAGTGAACCATAACTTACAAGTTGAGAAAAGAAAGCAAATAATACAATGAATTAATTGTTAAAATTTGGACTTTTTCAGTCTTTAACACCTGTAAATTAATGAGCAAAGAGAAATAAACTAAAATAATACAAGAGACAAAAAAATAATCAGATAAAAAATAAGAGTTAATGACATTTAAGTGTCGGCTAATTAATTTGATTAATCTTATTAATTCTGAAAATATTTATAAAAAATTTAATTTAGTTTAAATTGATAATTATATTTTTATTTAATAATAACTTATTAAAATATTATTTTGAACTTTTAATAAAAATAATATTAAATAATAATAAGTACAATTTATATCATATTAATAATTAAATATTATAATTATAATAAAATTTTATTTTTTTATGATATAATAATAATTTATTTTAATTTAAATAAGGGAGTCCAATCGTTGTTATCTCAAATGAATAAGAATATATAAAAGAAAAACATGAATTGGAATAACATAATCGCAATGGGTAGTGGATTATAGTGACAGTAGTGTCATGCGTTGGAAGAGAGAGAGAGATTCTTTTAAAGAAAGAGAAAGGTATCATTTCATGCTAGGGTGAGTTAACCTAAGCTATTTTATACAAATAATTATGCGTGGAGAGAGAAAGTGAAAGATGGCATAATAGAAGAGTGAAGGTGGCGAGCAAAAAACAAGGATACATTAAATAGTTGAGAATAGTTGAAAAGAATTTCTATATTTCTTTTTGTACTTAATGAGTAATTAGATGACTCATTTTATTTTTATTTTATTTTACATATTATTATATTTTTTATTTATTAAAAATTAATTATATTATTTTTTTATTAAAAAATAATTATATTATTTTTTTATTAAAAATGAATAATAAAATTAAAATAAAAGACTATTATTTTTCACCTTTTAACCGATATGCGGAATGAGGTGAATATAAGTTAGTGGAGATCAATCACTTGCTCCAGAGAAATAAAAAATTACAGAGAGATTTCAAAGTTTAAAAAATATGTATAAAGAAATATAGTTTAACTAATTATATTGATACACTTTAATTAGAAAATTAAATAAATATTAGTAATTAACTTTTAAATTTTTTTAAAAATTACATATTTATCAAGTGATCTATCACATCTATTATTAAATTCCTGGACTCGAACTCGGGCAAGGCGCCTTAAAATTGAATTAATCTACTACCTGAGCTGAGCACTCTAGGGTCAATGGCCCACCCCCCTTATCTTTTTAAAAAAAAAAGAAAAAATAAATAAATGATAAATAATACATTGTTACACAATATACTCCAATTACGATAAATGTGTAAATAATTTGATTATGATATAATAATTTAATTTATGATTACATATCGAAACATTATTAAAATTATTGTTCTGGATATTTTATATTACAAGAAAGTTATAAGTGACCTATCATGAATACCTTACAATATTTTAATTTTAAGTTAAAGATATATTTTAATTTTTGTCCAAGTTGATGTGATAATAATATCATTATCATATGTTTAATAATTATTATAACATCATTACGTGGATATGTTTTTAAGTGTTGGTATTGAAGATATATAAAAAATTTTAAAAATAAAAGAAAAATAATTTTGTTTAATTTCTGAGATTTTCTTTAATTTTTTAGGGCATTTTTCTTTAGCATCTAAAAATAATAAGTATCAAAGTCATGGAATTGTTTAACAAGTAATTAAAAAAAATTGTATATAATAAAAATTAGGTCACCAAAATGCATGTATTATATATAATGCTTTAATTTGATAAAAAACAGACGGGGACTCCGAGTAATAGAGATAACCATACAGATCTTCAATTTATACTAAAAAATAGTATAGAATTAGAAAAAGAAAACAGTTTCTATGATGATGAAAATATGAACTTTAAGAATAAAAACTGATATATTGTGGAAGTGTGAAATGAAAAAATTAAGATTACTATTAGCATAAATAAAGATTTATGATTCGTATGTAGTTGAGTAAATTACAAAAAAAAAGGTTCATTATAATAAAATCAAGGTAATTATAATTGAATCATATATCTTTAATTTTTAGTAAAATATTTCTTTCATAGTTCAAAAATTATTTATTTCGATATATAAGTAAAAAATTAAACCATTCAATTAATTAGCAGCATAAATTCTGATTAATCTGCCTACTTTTTTTTTGCTCTTTTTTTTATAATCATGAGCAGAGAGGTTCTTATCATTCTAAAAAAATACTATTGAATGTTTCACTTAGTAGATTTGGAGGACATGTGAGAGAAAAGAAAAAGAAAAGTAAAAAATCAATAAAAATTTTATTTTAAGGCGAGATTATCAAAATGTAATTAATGATTTACACTTCACAATGATGGGGAAGAACTACTTTTGATTTTTAGGAAAACAATTAAGAAAAAATATTAACAATGACAGATGAAGGCATTATTGGTCAATAATTTGATTTTTTCTTAAAGAGATGATGAAGCCACTAAACTTTGTCTGTTAGTCCCGTGAGAAAATAATAATAATAATATTAATAAATTATATAATAATAATAAAACATCCATATTCATCGATCATCATTCATTTCTCTAGCATCTTGCTTTCTATCATTATTTACCATCGGTCAGCTTCCAACTATATCCATTACAACCGCTCTTTCTATTTTTTAAAATACTTATTTTCTCTGTTTAAAAGCTAAAGAACCAACATAGGAGATTAGGGCAATGAAAGTCATTGAAGTTTTTTTTTTTAAATTTTTAGAGTTTGCATTTGAACATCACAGTACAAATCTCGTCAAACCATTTTTTAAATTATTGCAGTGATGTGATTCAAATTTTATTAATTATTTACGATATTTAATTTTTTGTTATTGTGTAATAATTTGTGTATATTCTTGTTGGGTTTGCTGCATTGATTTAATCTTTGAATTTGCTTGTTAGAATTTAATTAAAAAATTTAATACAATTAAATATGCATCTAAATTTGGGGATATTATTGCTGGATTTGATGCATTGTTGAATTTGTGGATTTTTAAATTTTAGATTTGGAATAGCTAGATTTGGAGATTTACGTAATTATTTTGCATCTGGTATTTGATTTAATAAAAACATGCTAATGGGTTTTTTAACTCTGGCTTCTTAGTTTGCTGCTTTTATCATGTTAGTAGTATATTTGATGAGAATGATTTGCTGTTGATAATGGATTACTAGTATTTTTTTCGGCTGGATTATATAAGTAGGTTTCCTAATTCTCTGTTAATTGGTTGCTTGGCGTGCTGGGTTTTGTAAATACTAGACTTAAAGAATAGGAAGCAGAAGTAAATAAAATTTAGTATTAAATACTAACCATATTGTAATTCAACATCATACATATACATTTTATGAAAAATTTACTTGCTTTTAAGTACGCTAATTTCAAGTCAAACGAAGAGAAATTATACAAATTAAATTAGGTTATAGAAAAAAAAATAATTATATAAATAATCATGATTACAATACTTATTACATATTAAGATCTAACTATATGTATTTATTTTTTAATTTTATTGCAGGTTACTAATGAATGATTTGGAATGTTCTAGATATTTGGTGGCATGCTATGTTGTTATTGTGATGTTATTATTGTTCCTCTTATTTATTGCATTATTGATCCGAAATATAAAGGGTAACAATAGTTTATAATTATATATTTTAGTTTTTTTAATTTTTTAATTTATTCTTATTATAAGTAAATTAATTATATATATTTGTATAATTATATATATTTGTACTTTACAATCTTGTGGACAAAAAAGAATGAAGTGGGGATGTTGCTGCTCTGTGCTCTTTAATCCTTATCCTTTCCTGGTGCTATCTTGATTTGGTTGATGAAGGATGTTGTCAGACTGTAATAATTGGGAGTTGTCTAACTTTTGTTTCTTGTATCTTGTCTTTATATTCCTACTTATCTGTAACTCTTCTTTTTGCCACTACATTACTCTCTTAAAGATAATTCATTAATAAAATAACATATATTATAATGACATCATTGACATTATTTAAAAAGTAATATATGAGTTAAAAAATATTGATTACAAAAAAAATTTAGGGTCTAAATTAAAAGAGCCCATATCGTTACAAATTTGAAAATATAAATAAGCATGAAAACAATTTATATAATAATTCACTAACGATGTGCTAGTAATAATCAAATATTAAATCTAATTAACATGAGAAAATAAACTAGCTAGCAACTCCCAAAGACAGCTCCACATTTTATGGTGGAAAGAAGAAAATAATTCCTCCACTAAACATAACAAAAGGCAAAAAGGTAATAATTATGACAAGTATTCATTATAAAGCGGTCCTGTAACCCATTTTACTTTCTATTCTATGATGGTAAGTAATGATTGAAATATTTTTGTTACCCAAAAGTACTAATTTTCTTTCCTTCTTTTTTTCTCCTTTAATTTTTATCTTAGATGTAAACAGTATTTGTTTCTCTTCTAAGAAAGAAAGGTTACATTGTCATGGTAGAGAATTTCATCAATACATATAAGTCAATTATCAATTATTTAAATAATAAAATTAATGTCATTCTTAAAATTTAATTAATTAGCTTGATTAATCTTATTAATTTAAAAAATATTCATAAAAATTTTAATTTATCATAAAATAATAATTATATCTTTATTTAATATTAATAATTTAAAAATATTATTTTTTAACTCTTAACTAAAAATAAATATTAAATAATAATAAATTTTATTTTATAACACATTAATAATTAAATATTTATTAACATATTATAAACAAAATATAATTTTATTTATCTTATAATATATTAATAATTCAATATTAATAGTATCACAGAATAAATAAAATAAATCATAAATAAATATTAATTTTTAAATAAAATATATTGTAATATAATACTTATAATTATATATAATCATAAATATTGTACTATATTATTGTTATAACAATTTAATATTAATTTGATTTTAGAAAATAAATAAAATAAATTACAAATAAATATTAATATATAAATAAAATATAATTTAATATAATATTTGTTAAAAAAAAACTATTTGCTCAATTATGTAAATCTTCAAGTAGTATAAAAGAAGAATTAGAGAAGAGAAAATGAAAATTGAGAGGATGATTCTTGGTATTTGAATTAAAGAATTACAAAGTATTTATAGTTGAACATAAGGGATTAATATGATAGTCAAATTTAATCAAGAGGAATTATAGATAATTTTCATTACCTACGTTACCTACATTTACTCAACACACTGAAGAATATTAAATTTTGACATTTACCCAACACACTTATTATAGTAGAAGACATTATTTATAATACTCCTCCTTGAATTCCACTATTTTGTATAATGTCATATTTTTCAAATTTCATCACTTTTATATGTGAAAGTGATGTTGAATGTGCCTAATGTTGCCTCGTTAAAAACCTTGCCAGTAAAACCCAGTGGAATAAAACCTGGTCGAAGGAAAAAAAAGTACAATGCACATGCGTCCAAAATAACTATAGAAAAACTCAGAAATTTTGCTTCTCCTCATAAGATGCTCCCCCTGATAGGAATCTTTTCCTCAATAAAATTCATATCTATTTTGATAGTTTGTGAAGTCGATGCATGTCAATGCTATAAACTAGTTTTTCAAAAGTCGATATAGGTAATGCTTTGGTAAGAAGATCGACAAAATTCTCATTGAAGCGTATATGCTTGATATCTATCTGGTTCCTATCCTGGACCTCATAAGTATAGAAAATTTTTGGCGATATATGTTTTATTCTATCACCTTTGATATATCCTTCCCTCACTTGTGCAATACAAGCAGCATTATCTTCATATCCTATAGTTGGAGCATCTGTAGTAGAAGATAAAATGCATGTACTTTGAATATGATGGATGCTGGAACGCAACCATATACATTCCCTGCTTGCTTCATGTAATGCCAAAATCTCAGAATGATTAGAGGAGGTGGCAATAAAAGTCTGCTTCGTAGATCGCCAAGAGATTGCTATACCATTATATGTGAAAACATAACCAGTTTGTGATCGAGCTTTATGGGGATCAAAAAGATAACCAGCATCTACATAATCGATAAGGCCTGGGTTTCTCATTGGTAAATTGGAATAAAATAACCCTAATTCTGTTATTCTACGAATATAACGAAAAATATGTTTGATGCCATTCCAATGTCGGCGAGTAGGTGCATAACTAAATCTGGCAAGCAAATTAACAGAGAATGTTATGTCCTATCTAGTACATTATGCTATATATAATAATGCCCCAATTGCATTGAGATATGGTACTTATAGACCAAGTATCTCTTCATCATCTTCTTTTGGACTAAATATATCTTTTTTAGGATCGAGAGACCGAACAACCATGGGAGTACTTAAGGGGTGAGCCTTATCCATATTGAAATGTTTGAGAATCTTCTCAACGTAAACAGATTGATAGATAAAAATGCCATTAAACTTGTGTTCGATTTACAAGCCGAGACAATGTTTTATTTTTCCCATATCTTTCATCTCAAATTCTTTTTTTAGATATTTAGCAGTTTTTAGAAGCTCTTTAGGAGTTCCAATTAAATTCATGTCATCAACATAAACTGCTATAATGGAAAATCCTGAATTTGTTTTCTTTATAAACACGCATGGACATATAGGACTATTTACATACCCTTCCTTAATCGAATATTCGCTTAAACGATTATACCACATATGCTCAGACTGTTTCAAGCCATATTAGGATCGTTGTAACTTAATTGAATACAAGTTACGATCCTTTGATTTAAATGCAGGCATTTTGAGTCCTTCAGGGATTTTCATATAAATATTAGCGTCAAGTGACCCATATAAATATGTTGTCACTACATCCATAAGATGCGTATCAAGTTTCTCCAAAACTACCAAACTTATCAAAAATCGAAACGTAATAGCATCAATCACAGGAGAATATGTTTCATTGAAATTAATTCCAGGTCTCTGAGAGAAATCTTGAGTGACTAATCCCGCTTTATATCTAATAATTTCATTATGCTCATTACGTTTCCTTACAAATACCCATTTGTATCCAACGGGTTTGACATCTTCAGGTGTCAGGACTAAAGGTTCAAATACTTCACGTTTGGTAAGAGAAGTCAATTCTGCTTGAATTGCTTCTTTCCATAGAGGCCAATTGTGCCTTTGTCTACAATCATTTTTTATCTGTGGATCGTAATCATCTTTCATAATTTTAGTAGCTATTGCAAATGAAAATATATTGTCGACAATAATTTTATTACGATCCCACATTACGTGTGTATATGCATAATTTATAGATTTTTCCTCATTTAGAGATTTTTGTGCCACTTCAAGGGCTAATGCTTCTTTAAGAGCTCGTATAAAGAGACAATACACAACAAGAGACAAAAGCAGACACCTACAATACTGGTAGTATAAAGAAGTGGACATGCCATGCATATCGACATCAACAACTGTAACATCCCTGGAGTGCAATTTGGTATGATTAGCAAGGTTGGATACAATGACATGATCTATAACCTTCTCAAGAGACAAAGATGAAGGCATGGACTAAGAAGGTATCATGTCAAGACCGAATTGCTTTCAACTCGATGAGGTTGGTAGGATAATACAGAGATAGCACCATGGCCATCAACACATGGGAGCCAGCTTGTCAATAGCTCACAAAATAGGCACCATAATTCAGATAACCGTTATCGAATTGCATGCAGATTTGATGAATACCATTCAAATGAAATACTTCGGCAAATTAGGAAAAGTAGAAAGAATCAAACAACATTTGGTATGGACAGAAAGAGAAGCCATCTTCATTATCAATATGACCCAACAAATCACTACGATAAGAATGTTGGTAATAGCAACGTATACACAAAGGAAATTTAGGGGTCAGTATATCCTCAGAGAAAAGAAGAGTGAAAAACATCTTTCTTCATATAGGTAGCATCAAGTTAAAGATATGCATAATATGGAAAATGTTGTAAAAGGAATATATGAAGACAATATGCATCAACAGGAGAATCAATAATTCGACAGCCAGTTCCTTGAACTTCATCCAAATGAATCAAATCAAGTTGATAGTAAAGTATACCTAAATATAAGGTAGTTAAAGGAAAATAGTGACTGTGAGCCAAATGTATGGCCAAGAAAAAGGTTCATTTCTGAATAGCATATACTAAATTGTTTAAAAAAAAAAAAGGCTCAACCACAAAGCAATCATGGCCTGAGTAAATACCTTTCACTAAGAACAAACGATGGCCTGAGTAAATACCTTTCACCAGGAACAAACACCTTGTCAACAATAGAACCCTAAATATACTTAGTCTAGTCTTGATAAGTAGGACACGTAGACTTTGACTACTCAAAAAAAGCGGTCATAAGAGCGTTCTCCACTTACTTTTCCATAGCCGATAGCTAGATGTTCCAAGGGTTCTCATCTCTAAGAATAAGCATACTTAGGATAGTAGATATATCCTCATGGGTCGAGGTAAATTCTCCTTGCAGTGTCACAAAGGTGTGAGTATCAATACTCTAACGATGTACCATTTGACGTAGTGAAGACTAATCTTTTCTTATGGACAAAGATTGCAAAGCGAAGATCGAAACAAGAATTTTTGTGTTAGAAAAAATGACTCTGGTTACATCATTCTCTAATTCTATAACACCCATTCACTCCATCCTTGGCTCTGAGCCGATGTTGAATAAAATTGTATTATAACAGGTCTGAAATCGTTAAGGGAATACAAAGTTGAGAGATGTTACTAGGTCTAGTAAAGTGAATTCCATCGAAAGTTGATTTAAACAAAGATTTCTCTGTGATAAATTCTACCTTAGACTTTAGTTTACCCACACACATCTGTCCCTCATATAAAAAAGGTTATCAAGAACTTTAACAGTTACCATTATACGACAACACAAGAAATGAAAGATTAAAGATAATGAGAGACCCTTAAGAATAGAAGGGGACAATGAAAGTTTACCTGCGACAGAGGATTGAAAGCTGTAGGCTAGAAAGAAACACAAGAGGAATTTGTATTGAACTAAGAAAGCAACGTAGTTAAGCAATCGTGAAAAAACGATGGACCACACTGATTTTGCAACAAAAAAAAGCAAAGACGAAGGGGTAAAGTTCTTGAAATAAAAAGAACTTTATCTAATGCAATTTTGGGAAGGAAAAAGGAAAATGAGATATTATAAAATATGGAAAGTCAAAAGGTCAACACTTTCCATTCAATATTCAAATAGAATTCACGTCGACAAACAAGTAAATTGATCTTTATCATTGGTGGAAATGGAAGAAGTGTATCATAATAGTACTATTTTATCCAGAAAAACAAGAAGCCATATTTGACATGACAGAAAGGCAAACCGCTTTAGTAACAACTACAACAAAATCGTTTTAAGATATATTACTGCAAGTAAAATGCAACGTTTGAAGGATAAGAAGAAAATATAAATACCGCATTTTGCATCTTTGGAGTTGATTGTATACATTATTCATTTGTGAGAGTGCACAATCCGTACCATCGAAATGGGTAATGTTGATACACGAAAATTGAATATGGGCCGAACCCTGAGCTTAAATCTAAGCCAAAACTATGTTATTTTATCAAGTAATGTATACAAAAAAACAGGTGGGCCTAAACCACTCTTTGAGACACAAATTATGGATCATGGTGTGAAAGGCTAAAATAGTTAAATGTTTGGCCCAAATCAATATAATGTCCTAGGCTAGCCCACTTGAAAGGTATTTAGGCCATTATATGATCAGGCTAATGCATAAAGAATACAAGAAGCCCAAAAATCGCATTTTAATTAATGCTATATTAATTAAAATAAGTATGTTATTCTTATTAGAATTAATTAGGAAAGGTATTTTATTACAAGTAAAATTATTTAAATAAAGTATTTTATTACAAATACGGGTCTTTTAATTTCCTTTTTAATTAGGATTAATTAATATAAGTATCTTATTCTAATTAAAATTAATTAAAATAGGTGTTTCATTACAACTATAAATCCTAGGACACCTCTTTCAAATAGAATTAAATTACACTAGTTTAAATCCTAAATAAGTCTCGTTTTAAGGGAGTTTGAATTAAATTACATGAATTAATCTTATGCTATTACAATTCTACATCACACACTATATAAACCTATAACTTCACACTCGTAAGGAATAAGATATTAGGTCATATCATCAAAGTCAAATGATTAGCTTAAGATCATGTCTCCTCTTCATGGTAACACTTATGATTCTTGGCTCAGTTTTCGACAATCATTTGTCATTTTTATCAACCATAAAATCTACCCAGATATCCTGTCATCCTTTCTACACTTTTTGGCATTAAACTGGCTTCTTTAGACCCCAAAATCACCTTATCCGTAACCTTAGTTCGTCAATAGTAATGGATATTATTGAATACTGCCGCAAGTGAGTCTCTTCAATACTAACAAGATTGAATTTGAACAAAGGGATTTATTACCACCAACTGTTGTTGCTTCTATATCTCAAAAATATTTAGAAAATATATGAAACACAAATTTTGAGTCCACAATGTGCGTCAGAGCAAATAAATTTTTTATACTATATGATTGATACTTAAAATTTAATTGTCTATGCCGTTCAAGATTAATAAACATTAAGATGAGTTTTCTTTCTTATTCTCTTTTGTTTGTTTGTTTTGTTAAAAGAAAATATTATGGTTAATTAATAGTCAATTCTATCATTTTTTTAATTTGTTGATATAAAAAAATTTATCCTAAAACCATGAAATTAACTCTGGCTTTTTTGTGTTTTTAATTAATGTTAATATTTTATTTATGTAGATATTTAATAACGCAGAAAAACCTATAATGAAAGTTGTTGGGGCGACTACTTAAAGGAAAGGATTAAATTACTAATACCTAGTTCTAGAATTGTCGAACACAGTTTTTTGGTTTATTCCTATACTATAATTTTGTAGTTTATTATTATAATTTTAGTACATGAGTATGTAGTATAAGTTGTAGATTGAAATACTATAACATATAATCATTTGTTTATTTATGTTTGCTTTCAATGTTGAATATTGATGTTTTAATTTTTGTAATAATTTGTATTAAGAATATCACTATTTACTTAGATCTTAATTTTTATTAATTGTAGTGGTAGAAATTTCTTGTTTTGAAGTAGCAAAAAATATTTCTTCAATTTGTTAGAATAGAGTTATTTTTTATGGCCAAAATTGTTATTGAACTAAACTACTGTGCACTCATATCTTTTTTTTTACAAAAAGTATTAGAAAATTTATCATATTAGTTCTATAGCTCGTATATAATCTGTCACCGAATTGTTAAATACAATTTAACTTTTTGTTTGAGACATTACAGTTTAGTCCTCAACAAAAATGTTATTTTGAACTCTAATAAATTAGTTTTGCAACTTGCAACTTAGTCCTATACAATTAATTTTTTATTTTCAGGCAATTATTTTCTTGAACTACGGACAAAGTTTTTTTAACTTTTGGTTTGGTAAGTCAATGATAGACGTATATGAAATTATCAAACTCATTCTCATTCTACGCACCTGACATAGAAATAGGTGATACGTACGAATTGCAGGCACTGTGTTGAGTGTATATGTATTTTAAGAATTATCATTATATCTAATTTTTGTCCATCATCAATCACTTGTCAATATTTTCCATTACAGAGAATTAAAAGAATCGCACGAATAAAGAGAACATTTCCCATAAATATTAATATTGCCCACAGCTTGCACAAAATACCCATGAATATGTAAAGGTATGTGACTTAAAATTCTAAAAAGGGGCTGAAATTTTTTCCAAATAACGGAGTGGATTTTTCCGTCTTTTTTTATCCCATCCCCTAGTCATAGTATGTTTATATTGGTCATTTATATTCATTAATCACTCATTCTAATCGCCATTTTATTATGCTATTTTAAAATTAAAATTGCTATTAAAGATAATAATAATAAAAACCGGATAAAGTAGAGGACTTTTTGAGAAAGTGATTGGTGTAACATAAAAGAAGGTTAAACTTCATTTCTTCCACTTTCATTTATTGATACACTCTAATCTGATACAAATTAAACTGTAATTAGTAAACAAAAATGAGAGATAGAAGTAGATTTATCGACACATGAAAATTTAAAACATTAAAGGTACGAAGCTTGCTCCAAGAGCTAAAGTGCACCGAAATGAAAACTGCAATAGGATACTAAAGAAATTTATTATCCTATGGTATTAACATAAAAAATGAGTGAATAGATTATAATGTTTTGTTATAAATGAACAAGTAAGTATTATTTATTTCTTCTCTTCTCTACTTCTAAAAATATATTACACTACCGACATTGACTTTTCCCGGAATTTTATTATTACTAAAATTAGAAAAATACCAATGCATATAACATCGACAAATAAAGTATAACATGGCATATAATTTTCCATAAAATGAATTCTTGAACATTCTAAGATATAAGTATTATGTTGAATTATATGTCAACAAATAATTATAGAATAAAATAATACTACACCAAGATTATTCCAAAAAAAAAAACTCTCCATGCTAACAAGCAAGAACCTCAATTTGATCTATCTTAAAAAGTGAGCAACTCACTTTTGTATTATTATTATCCTTTAGTTAATCTATAAGTGAATTTGAAATTGATGAAGAAGTTTGGAATTAATGGAATGAACATGACGCAGGTGGGATAGCGAAGTGGGATAAAAGCACCTTGTCAAACACCGAATCCCGTTCAGTTATTTGATGTAGTGGGTTAGATAAATATTTTAACGGACAAGAATAAATATCATTCTAACCTTAACGGCTCGAAACAGAGTGTTAAGATAATAATCTCATAAGGATAAAATCAAAGGGGAATATTTTATTCAATGAAAGATTGTTTTAAATAATAACATAGACTCTCTATATATAATAGAGAAAACTTAGTGTTAAAAGTTAACTCAAATAAGGAAATATAACTCCTACCTAAATAAGAAAACTAGGAATTAAATAACAAATTAAATTGGTAACAATAAAAGACTTCTTAAAATAATTAAATTCTAAAATTGTTCTACATCAGAACACATTTCAATAGAAAATAATACAAGTAAAATGACTATCCCTTTTTAAAAAAAAAAAATAGTTGGGCATGTGCATTTTGTGTCCTATTTTACAATACTTGCATCTTCTCAAATGAACATTGTTATTATTCCCATTGTGAGTACCTTTGTCTTAGCCACTACAGGATGTCTAACAATTTTAACATTATTTTTCAAAAATTTAACATTATTTTAACAAAAGTCTATTCATATATACATATATTCCTTCACACTATTGTGTGTTACACACGTAAGAATGTTTCGGCCCATCTCTCCCATTTTGAAGAAAAGTTTTTAACCCGTTCATTTTTCCAAGGACAAGCTCATCTACCATACTTCTCTACAATTGCTTTTTGCATTGCAATATCCTCATCAATGATCACAAAGGTAGGTACCTATTATTCATGCAACCAAAAACATTTCAAGCACCCAAGTATATGTTTCAATTGTCTCATTTACAATAAGTGCACAACCAAAGAATGTTGTTGCATACTTATTATTAACACCCAAAAAAAAAAAATGACTAAAGGCTTACCATACTCATTTGCCTTGTGAGTACTAGCAAAAGTTACGATGTCTCAGAAATAATAATATTCCAAACGAGCATTAGAATATGCCCAAAAAAGTGTCCAAGTCTATTTATTCTCATTTACAGTATATTTGAAAAAAACTCTGGATCCATATTTGCCTTTACATTCAAGTATGCAAGAGTAGATTTTAAGCAAGTATTAATAATCATAGGCATTAAGCATCTAATGAATTATGTAAATCTTTTGAAGTAAATCCCACATCATTTTAGCCTCCAGATTGATTGATAAATAAATCCATAATTTGACTAGTTTTGACATCAATAGCTTTCATTGGAGAAGTTGTGCTTGGTCACATTATTTCATTAATCGATAAGCTCGAAGAAATTTTACCTTATGAACAGTTGCCAAATTGTGAAAGTGTTCAGAAACAAACTCTTTAGCAATCTATATACCTGATTTTTTTTAATCAAAGTTAACCCTAGATGCAGCTGGACATATAACTATTGTCAAAGCCCTTGGTTTGTAGACTTTATCTATTCTTTTAATATGGTTTTTAGCTTGCTAACCTTCATTTGAGCAAACTCAATGTCTCAAAGTAATTACCATAGGCTTGAATTTAATAGAGAAGAAGAATATGAGAATGTGAGGGAAGATTTGGGTTTTCTACTTCCTTTATTTATTTTAGAGATTTCTTACTAGGTATAATAGTATTACAATACTAGAAAGAATAACAAACAATGCTCAAAATTAGAAAAACACAACTATTCCACAAAAACTAAAGATCAGCACTTCATAGCCTCATCAACAAACTAACTAAACTAGACTATGTGATTCCATGTTCCAACTAGTGCAATTGAATGTGGAAATTGGTTGTTGACTCCATGAATAATAGCATATATCATTTTCCTCCCCACTTAAAGATCCTTGTCCTCAAGGAAAAAATACAACATGACTTAGCAAAGCTCCACTCATTTCCTAGGGCGTGTCTTCTATTGGTGCCCATTTCTATTCAACTAAGATCTTAGACTTTAGGCAATATTTATCTTTCCTAGGCTCAAAGTTATTGGTCCCAAATGCTTCTGTAACAAATTAACATGGAACACATTTGATGAGTGGGTATTTCACTCACAAATTAACATCGTTCAAGCTTAAATATTTGTAAAATATCCTGTAACTCAAGTGATTATTTGATAAACTTTTGTTTTTGTGTGCAAGAAAGCAAGAAAAGTATAATGGAGTAGAAGGTGGTGCAAATTAGGCCAAAAGAATATAAGACAAATCATAGGCAATAAAAGCGGACATTTTGCATATAGTGTACTAAAACGATGATAGCTTCTTTTACAAAACTCGGAATCATGATCCGTTTATGGCATTAGAAGCTAGTCAAGAACTTTTTAGTGATATATTTTTTATGCCCATGGAAACAGTATGCATGGCACGGCTCCACCAACAGTTGTGCCACCAATTTTGCCTCTTCAACGCCTTTGCGCCATTTGGATGCTAAATGACATCCAACTTTGATTTTTGGCCCTTAGATCATGATTTGATGGCCTAATTTGAACCTATCCTAGGTTTTCATGCTATTCTAACCTTAGCCACTATTAACCAGGTATAAAACAGTATTTTTAAAGTTAGAAACACGAGGATAGATGGGCTGAATTTTCTAGAGAGAGAGAGGGCTTAGAGTTCAACAATTTCTCGAAGTTTCTTGGAAAATTCTTGAAGAATTCAAGACTTGGAGCATCTCTCAAACTGAGTTTTCTCTTTTCCTTCATTTGATCTCTTGAAATTTATATTTTGTAATATTGTTTAGACTATAGTTACATTTATGAATTTCTTGTTGATAATTGTTACAGATTTTTATATGTTGGGCTAATTTTATTATTCTAGAGTCTTGATCAGTCTATTCAAATCATAGTTTGATATATTTTAATGTTGAATGTCTATGGTCCATTACTTGTATTTATCCTTATTTGTCATGCTTTTAATTTATATATCTAAGAGTTCGGAGTACCTTGGAACAATCATATTAACATTTAAGATTACAATATACTGGGAGGTAGTTGAGTTTTGAATAGTTAATAACAAATCATTTTTAATGCATGTTTAATTAAACGAGTCAAATAGGGATACCGATTCAAGTAGATTAGGCATAAAATCGGGCTTGACACTCAATAGAGGTAGCGAGATCAAATTTTAGCCTATGATTAGTGAAATAAACTTGAAAACATTAATTTCATCTGATTAGATAAACGTGAGGATGGGTAGATAAAGTTATGACACTAAAACTATTTTCACAAAGTTTCCATTTCTTTTAATTTAGCTTGTTATTTGATTGTGTTTTTATATTTAAATTTGTTTTATAAAATTAGGCTTCCTAGATAAAATCAAGTTACTATAACCATATTACTTAGCTTTAATTCAAAAATTCAATCCTCATGAGATGATAATCTTACTTATCACTTTATTACTTGATACGACCCAATCTTTGCGGTTAGCATTGTCACGATCAACATTATAAATATACCTATAGCCAATCTATATGCCATTGTACCTACCTTAATAATTTGATATGGACAAAAGAAAATGGGGGGCAAGTTTCAATGAACCTTAAAAACCCATAAAAGACTATTAATATTGCTAAAGCTTTAAATAAACATAGGTTTTGATAATGAAAGAAACCTTGTGCCAATTTTGATATGCCTGACATTTCATTTGATCTCGGGCTAGTGAAAGATTGTAGTGTAACTTACGTAAAATAGCATTGCAGTCACACGAGTACTCATTAATAGCTTGGATGGAGGAAATACCCAGAATATAGGCTAATAGACTTGGAGGTGGAATGTCAAAAATAGCCTCAAATGGTGTCATTCTGGTAGGGAATAAATTCATGTGATATAGCTAAACTCAAATTAAGGAATCCATTCAAGCTATTTCCAGGGTTGGCCACTTATAAAATGATGAGTGAGTATTATACTCACAAACTATTAACATTTGAGCTTAAATATTTATAAAATATCCTCATACTCAAGTGATTATTTAATAATTTTGTGTGTTTATATATAGGAAAGCAAGAAAAGTATAATTAAGGAGAATTTGGTGCAAATTGGTCTAAATGAGCATAAACTATCATCCTGAGTATGGTTTACTAGAACAATCATAGTTTCGTCTACACAACTTAGTATTACGTTCTGTTTGTCGTCTTAGAAAGTAGACAATAGTGTATTATTTGACCCACAAGACAGTAAGCATAATGTGGTCGTGTCATAAACTCATCGTTTCACTCTAAAGGCCGAGAAGGTGGCACGAGCACACCACTCCACTATACGCCTCATTTTGTTCTCTATCAAAATTATGGCACACCCATGTCTCTTGTAACCAAAATAACATTCCTAAAGCATTTTTTGGCATTGGATCAAGATTAGATGGCCAGACTTGAGCAAAACCTATGGTTTTGTGTTTTTCTCATTTGGGTAGCCATTATTAAGCATAAAAAAGGGATTTTAGAGTGAGCAACACAAGAGAGATGGGTTGAATTTTTTAGAGAGAGAAGCTTGGAGTTTAAAAGTTTCTTGAAGATTCTTGGCAGATTCTTGAAGAATTGAAGTATTGGAGCTTCTTTCAATATGAGTTTTCTCTTTTCCTTCATTTTATCTGTTGGAATTTATATTTTGTAATATTGTTTTTGACTATGTTTACATTTATAAATTTCTTGATGATAGTTGTTATGGATTTTTCTATGTTAGGCTTAATTTTATATTTTAGGAACTCGTTCTAGCTTATTTGAACTATGTTGATCAATATTTTGTTAATGTTAGTACAATTTATTCACTTTGTGTTTACCTATGCTTAATGCCTCTAATTTGTTAGTTGTTGGATTAGGTAATTGATGATGAATAAATTGATTATTGAGAGAGATTAATTTATTTTTTGAATTAAGGCAACACAATTTAGGTTGTTGTGAGATTGAGAGGAGATCAACACTTAGATAATGAAATTGACACTTAGGATATTATGAGATCAAAGGGTGATCAAGTCCTTGGTAGTTAATTACAGATAGAGCATTACCAACGTGTAATTTAATTGAGTCAAATAGGGATATCAACCTGGTTGGTTATACATAGAACTTTGTTCGACACTCGATAGAAGGAATAAGGTAATTTTATAACCCATAATTAGTGAAATTAATTGGAATGCATTAACAAATTTTTGATTAGAAAAACATGGGGTTAAGTAAGTGAATTCCAAGACCTAAACTATTGTCATAGAGATTTTCTTTTTATTTAATTTAGTTTGTATTATATTATATTTTTTAATTTCTGATTTTGTTCATTAAATTAATCTCCTAGATAAAATTAGGTTGCATAGGCATAATACTTAGTTTTAATTCGAAAATTCAATCCTCATGGAATGATACTCTTATTATCAGTTTATTGCTTGATACAACTCGTATTCTTACAGTAGAGAATTTTCACGATCACAAAACACCGTAAATATTGCTGCAACGTACATTTCACTAACTTGGTTTTGACACAAACTCTGGGTAGTAACTTAGACTCAAGAGGAAGCTTGGTTTCTTGCAACAGGAATAATGTTTGCCAAAAAAAGTTGATAAACAACTTGTGCAAGTCCTAACAATTGATGTTGGGATGCCATAGTGACAAACCACATTAGGAACAAATACCTTGGCGATGGTAACTACAGTAAATAGGTGATACAAGGCTACAAAATAAGAATACTTCTTTAATCGACGATAGTTACCGTGATGATAGTATGTCCATTGAATTGTGGTATTCCCCTAATAAAATCAATCAAAATGTTGGTCGACATTCGAGCAAAGATAAGCATATGGTTAAAGTAACCTAATAGGCTTTATATAATTAGTTTTGTATTGTTGACAAATATGGTATTGCTATAAAAACTCCTTTACTTAAAATATTATGTTAGAAGAAACTGTATATAATGCGAGAGAGTTTTATAGAACTTGAAAATGCCCACTGACAGGTGATCATTAGCAATCTGCAGTTACCTTTTGAATTAAAGTTGAGATAGGGCTTAAGACTTTGTCATTTTTTAACCATACTCTCTCGCTCAATCAACTAGTGGTGTGATTATGTTTTGATTAAGTCCTCCTAAATGGGATCTTATTGGACTTATTTTTGTAGAATTTGCCACCAATTTGTATGTGGCATCAAAATGGATAAAAATTGAAATTCAACTACACACGATAAAGAATCTATAGCTTGATTTTGAGGTCCCTTTTATACTCAAGTTCATAACCATAAGCAAGTATCTTTACCATAAGCAAGTGTCTTGTGAGCTCTCTTTTGTCAATTCTAATGAAAGCCAATGATATGACTTTGATTGAGAGTTCTTAAATTTTGGAAAATGATTAATGTTAGCATAAACTATGTGCTTAAGTTGTTGCCAAATTCATTCTACTTGATCATTTCCTGAGATTTAATCGTAATGCCATGATACTTGATTGTTTAGAAACTTAGAAAAGGTTTATGTGAACCAAATAAACTTGTAAGACTTCATTGAATTCTATTTTTTTTTTTATTGTCACTTAAGGCGAAATTCTAAAGGATGCTTCATTAGGGAAATGATTTAGGCCATCTTTGATCCATTTATTTTGTTATCACTCTTTCTTGATTTGACTTTAGAATTAAGTTTAACAGTCTTTCGTTTAAACACCCTAAGTTTTTTATTTTTCTGATGTTTGTTTATATAAGGGAGGAAGGGTGAGTTAATGATGTTAAAAAAAAATGCTCAAGCCAAGCTCTTACCGAATAACTGGATCTCATGCCTAGGCAAGCATAGAGAACTTGCGTAAAAATGTAGAATGAGGGGAGAGAAATAAAAGTTCAAGCCAAACTTTACTGAATAACTGGACCTCATGCCTAGAAAGCATGGAGAGTTCACGTAAAAAGGTAGAAGGAGGTTGAATTTGTTAAAAAAAAGAAGAAAGAAAGCAAAGTAAAGAGAGTTGTGAAGAATTGATGATTATGAGAAAGAATAAAAAGGATTAAAGGAAAAGTTCTGAGATTTTTTTTTTAGGGTGTTTAAACCTCACTTACATATCATTTTTCTACCCTAAATATAACTTATCATTTCTAGTCTAGTCAAGCCCTAAGGATCCTTTAAGTAGAGAGTGACATGAAATTCAAGCTTATGGAATTCCCTTAGAAGTTCGAACAAGCTTATTTGTTTATATAAATTTATCCAAGTTGAAGAATGATTAAGTATAAGTGGCAACTCACACACTTGCACAAGGAATCTTTAAGTAGAGTGGCCTTTGGTATTCAAATTGATTTTTCTTTTAGATGAATTGCCAACATTTTGAAAGTTTCCTTAATTTAAGTAATTGCTTGATCTATGAGGCTAAAGTTTGATTTGACTAAGAATATGATCATGAGTCTCTTTTGTTTCCTTGTAGTTATCTTTGGTTAAGTTCTCTTAATTAGTTATGTTTGTTTATTTTTCTTTTGTTTTGCTTGAGGACAAGCAAACATTCAAGTTTAGGGGTATTTGATAAGTGTGTAGAATACGCACTTATTGGGTATTTCGAGACTTGAATTGTTTTCTAAATCATTAAGTTTAGTTAATATTTGATGAATTTTAATGTTGTTCTTAGAAAAGATAGCAAACGGGTATTGAAGATGAGATCGACTTGAGAAAGCAATGTTGAAAACGTCAGAAAGGAAATAAGGACCAAAACACAAACCTAAAAGGACCAAAGTGCAAGAAATTCAAAGTTAGAGAGCATGGCGCGGCATCCCCATGCTTGCGGGCTAAGGCCATTTTGGCCACAAGTGTGGCACGACAGCGCCACGGAGGTGCGTGGCCGTGGCACCTGCTCTGTCCCGTGGCGCCTTAGTGCGGATTTTGGACGCTCCAGCGCCCCTTGGATGTGTTTAGACAATTTTTGGCCGTGAGATAATCACCCAATGACCTGATTTGGGTATCTTTTAGGTTTATATGTTTTTAGGATGATAGCCACCAGAACCAAGCAACCTAGAATAGAATTGGGAGGTTTTTGAGTGAGAAAGAGGAAGAACAAGTGAAGATCCTAGAGAGAGAAATGAAGTGATTCAAGTTGGAGCCCTTGGAAGAAGACTTGAAGGAGGATTATTGAAGCTTGGATCTCTAGTCTAGTTTTCCTAAACTCTTTAACTCTCATTTTGTGTTTCATTTGAACTTTAATTGTTGAACTTTATGATTATGGAATACATGTTGATTGTTATGATATTAATTGTGATGGTTGGCTAGTTTTTCTAATCTAAGGTCTTGATGTAACTTGTCTAAACTATGTTTTAATCAATTGTCATGATATTAAAGTTATTAATGTTATTTGTGTTTACCTTGTTAATGAATTAGTAGAATTTGAGATGGATGAATTAAGTTTTGGGAAAGATTAATTTGTTTGTTGGACTAAGTAAACACAATCTACATGATAGTGAGACTGGGAGGTAATCGACATCTATATAATCAAATTAACGATTAGGATTTCAATAAACCTGGAGGTGAATTGGGTTTTAACCGTTAATTAACAAGTAATACATGATGAATGTATAATTATTTGAGTTAGATAGGGATATCAACTTGAGTCATTGTGCGTAAAACCTTGATTTACGCTCGGAAGAGGTGTCAAGGTTGGTTTTGATCTTGTGATTAGTGAATTAGACCAAAACACATTAATAACGGCCAATTAGGAAAAATATAGTGACAGATAAGTAAAATCAAGACCTTGGGTAGTTCTTCCTTGCATATCTTATCATTTTATAAATTCTTAAACTCGATTTCTATTCTACGTTAGCTAATAGTTTATTTTCTGTTAAAATTAATCAATCTAGTTGCTTAAATAAAATTGGTCTTTCAAACTATAGTACTTAATAGTTAATTTGAATCTGAATCCTCGTGAGACGATATCTTTTCTTATTACTTTATTACTTAATACGACCCGTGTGCTGGCAGTAGCATAGTCGCAATCATGATGTTTCTAATACTTGAGGGAAGTTAGTTAGAAAAAAAAACTCGTTTCAGGGGGATATGAGTTTAGTGGTATTAAAAATTAAATGATTCAGAAGAAAAACATAAAACCTTGTAGGCTATTGAATTCATTGTTTGTTAAAACTTCAATGCCGATACACTTTATTCCCTCGAAAAAGTGGAAAACCTCTGTAACTTGAAGCTCATGGTTAGCTACTTGTGATATGCTTTGATAGGTCCAAGAGTTTTAAGTCACTATACACCTAAAACGAGTTAGCATGCCACGATAAGAACAACATAGTAGTATGTTGTAACAAAATGACCTTGGATGGTGATGGTGAATGCTTTCAGAATTAGATCCAATCCATTCAATCTACTCAATCCGATCAATCTAATATATTTTTAGTAGATTTTGTGGGTCAATGGATTTGGTTGAATTTAAAAATCTAAAATGCGCTCACATGGGTTAAATTATGGATTTACATTGTCAACCTGTCATAATCCAATCCAGACCGCTAAAAATAATGAATTGTATTTTAAATAAAATATTATTTTATTATTCGCTAATTTATACTATTAATTTTATTATTTACAATTAATAATTATAGAATTTTACACTATTTAGAAAAAATTATTAATTATTACACTAATTTGTGAGCTTCATAGGTTGACACATAAGCACATATGAACTCAATTTTCATGGGCCGTGCCAACCCCCACAGCCCATTTACCGCTACTAAACTTAATAAAAATATAAAAACACTCAACTAGGCCTTTTCTTCTTTATTCTTTCTTTTTCTCTTTCTCAATTTATTTTTTGTTTGTTTTTAAAATGATTAATTTTTGTTATTTATGATACACTTAATTTTTTCTTGTTAAAATAATGTTTTCTTGTTAAAATAATGTATTCTTGTAAACTTACCATGATTATTTTTTATACTTTTTTATTTTTTATGTAACTTTAAAGAAAATAATTCTTTTTATTAAAAAGGACCCAATTATAATTATTTACATATTTATTTTTTATTATTTATTTAAATGAGTATATCTGTTTAAAAGTTTAAATAAATCATATACTATTTTCTTAATTATTTTTGTTAATGAAATAAAATCAACATTAAAATTAAATATTTTTAGTTTATTTTTATTGGACTGGATTGGATCGAATTTGAAATTTTTTTAATAGATTGAGTCGGATCGGGTTCTAACATATAGTAGATCGGGTTGGATTGAAAATTTTCAAATCCGCCAGATTATAGATCAGATATGGATTTACTCAAATCTGCCAAATCTGATCTGCTAAAAATCCTCACTTAATATTCATAACACATTCTATCTTCTATTGGTTGGCCACCATAACCTTATACTTATCCCAAATCATAAGTAAACCATACTTAGTGACCATGGCTTGATTGAACAAGTTATAAGTGTTGTAGTCATGTATTGGCACATTATATTCTTGTTTTACAAGTTTCCCAGGACACGTATTGTTTGCGAATGATTGGTTCCTACAACCACATGAAGAGAAATTTTAGGCATTGTTTCTTAACAATATTTTTTGAAAAAAAGGCAGTGATCATGAGCAAAAAAGATCCATGATACCTTACCTTTACAAGGAAACTAGGTCAGCTCTCTGTCCTCTTTAAATGAAGTCTACTCTTTTAAAATTCCCGAGAATAATATCTTGGCAATTGGAGGAAAGGGGGATTGATCTTCCTTTTTTGGCCTAGCAATGCTCCCTTGGCAGGATAATCTATTAGTGTAACATCCTTCATTCAAAAAATAAATACATACGTACACGTAAGAAAGGGGAAGTCTTTATGTATAATACACAAGGGCTACTTCGAAGGCAGGATATCCTCTTAAACAGGCAAAAATGAATGGAAAGCATCCTTTCTCATGTGTCCATCATCAAACAGGAGATAAGCATAATGTGAAAAAAGTTATAGCAAGAAAATTAGAAAAAAAATATACATTAATAAGAGTGTCTATAATATAATGACTTGCTTTCTTAACTTCATCTAAGTGCATCAAATCAAGTTGGTGATGCAATATACTACTACGAAGAAAACGACAACTCCTTAGAAATATGAATATCAAATATTTTAGGTTCAAGTTCATGATATTGACCATATAAATTGCTCGCCCCAAAAAGACTCATACGATCAAGGGGATCATGTTGATATACGAAAATTAATCATAAGCCTGAGCTCAAACCTAAGCCAAAATTACGTTGTTTTACCAGGTAATGTATACAAAAGCACAAGTAGGCCCCAATCACTCTTTGCCATTCAAATTATAGGTTGTGCTATGAAAGGTAAAATTAGGCTCAAGTCTGGCGCAAATCATTATAATATCCTAAGTCTAGCCCAATTGAGGTAGTTAGGCCTAAAGGATCCATTATATGATTAGGCTAATGCATGAGGAAAAAAAAGAGGCCCAAAAGGTCTTCTCTTTTAAAATCTCACAAACTTTAAAGTCTCTTTTTAGCCTAAAACATTATTTTAATTAATCTATAAGATTAATTAACATGAGTATTTTATTACAAGTCAAATTATTTAGACAAAGTATTTCATTACAAATGCAAATCTTTAAATACCTCTTTTAAATAGGACTAAATATATACTAGTTTAATTCCAAAACAAACACTTATCCAAGCAAGACAATTTGCATTAGAGTAAGATTGCGTGAGTTAGTTTTATTATACTACAACTGCACATAACACACTATATAAGATATCCATGATCTCACATTTCGAATTATAATAAGAGAGGCTGATAAGATAATATCATTAGTGCAAAACACCCCTAAAGAACGCGTCTTTAGAGAAGAATTTTCTTCTTTTCTATGATGCCCACAATGTTTGTTCATTGTTTAACTATTTTCCCACCTCTTATACTGGCTTTCAAGTACTCCCTAGGGTTTTATTATCTTTCCTACATCAATTAACCTTAACTTGATTATTTTTAGCCTTCAAAAATACCTTCTATGCAACCTTAGATTCATCAGATCATGGACGGTCATATTGAATACTATCGCAAGATGGCCTATTCAATATTGATCTAATTGTGATTCACCATTAAACCATTGTACTCCCTTGCAATGATATTGGAACTAGTTTACTTTGACGTGGAATCATAATTTGTGTTTTGTACTTTTTTAAAATATTTTTTAGGTATAGAAGTGGCACTAGGTGGTGGTAGCAGATGCTTTCATTCAAATTTAAGTTAGTCTTCTAAAGTTCCAACATTACGACTCTTAGACCATCTACGGCGATCAAAGGAATTTGATAGGCTTTACTCCCTACAACTCAGAAGGGGTGTAAAAGCTCAATTTGGATCTGAATGCCAGGCGGTATCGAAGCCCACTGAGAACAATATCACGTCTATGCAAGTGATCAACCAATCATGATTGGCCATATGAATTCTGTAGAATTCATCTACAATAATATTTTAAAATAAAAATTATAGACCATTGATTTTACTCAATGAAATAAGGAGAATTCATGTGCAATAATATTTTAAAATAAATATTATAGACCATTAATTTTACCCAATGAAATAAGGTACTTTTGAAATGATATGCAGGTACAGGATAATTAAGTATATCATGAATTTTTATCCCAGTACCATAAAGAGACCTAATAGAATGAGGGGCTTTCGAAATGACATAGAGGTACAAGTTAATTAAGTAAAATCAAAAGGAGTATACAACATTTTTCCAAATTAAATAAAGCATTATTCTTGAAAAACTAAGTTTTCTTTTATGTTATTTAAGTTATGGACCATTGATTTTATCCAATGGTTCATAAGTTTAACGTTATTAAAATAATTTTTATTCTAGCACCATAGAAAGACCTAATAGAATGAGACACTTTTGAAATGACATGGAGGTACAAGATAATTAAGTAAAATCATAGAAATATCAGACATTTTGTCAAATTAAATAAAGCACTACTTTTATGAAATTTACTTAGAAAAAAATCAGACACAAATTATGTATCTATGGTGTATGGGAGCAAACTAGTCCTACTACGAATGCAAACGAACATAATGGTTTTAATGTTGAATCGCAATTATGAAGAAATTGGGTCAATATTGAAGAGAGTCGCTAGCGACAATATTCAATATGACCAATTGTGATTGACATACTAAGATTATTGTTGCGTGTAATATTAACGAACGCAAATGCACATGTCGCAAGTAAGTAATAAAGTGATAAAAGGTTGTCGATCTCACGAGGAATGTTAATCTTATAATTACCGAAAATGATCAAATTGCGAATTTATTTAAAGGAATCGAAATAATTTTGGTTTAGGAAATTAAAATTAATAATTAAGCAAAATACTTTAAGGATTCAATTAATGGAAATGTCTAAGGCTAATGATTTATCGTATTTGGTCGCATCCATTTCTTCAATTGACGTTATTATAATTTAAAATCTATGTTGCTAGTTAATTATCCTAAATTACTCGATTATCTCTCTCGAGATCAAGTGAATCTACTTCACACCTAAAACTTCACTATATCTCTATGTGAAATTGATTAAGTGGAAATGCGTTACGATTAATAATAATTTCTAATTAAACTACGCAAACTATATTAGTATATCTCTATCTAATATGCAATTTATGGTATTTATCACACAGTCTAGATATGATATTCATTTCTCAATTCCTATCCATCCATAATTCATTCAAATATTCGCCAAATATTCAAAAATATTAATTATCATGATAAATACTCAACACCCAATCTCAAATCAATTGAACAACACAATATTAGAAATTGATGTTTCAAATAGATTAAATCATTGCCCTAAAAAATTGGGTTTAGCCACACGTAATATATATTTTAAATCTCATAATCAAGAATTCAACAATTGATAGCATAATCTCAAATAATCACAATATTATTAAACTCAAGACTAAATTTAAAGAGGAGAGCAAGAAAAACTAGATGAGTATAGCTTGAATCCACAAGGTTGACGAGAATCTCCCAATCTCTTGACGAAATTCCTCCTCTCTCTAGCAATCCTCTCTCTCTCTCTCTCTAAAAACTAAAACTCAAAACCAAAGTCTCCAAAAAAATCCCCTTCTTTCTCTTCCTAAGGGCTTTAAAATTGTCCAATTTGAGGGGGAAGGAAGCACCCCGCGGGTGGCGCGCCACTGCGCACCAAACTCTGCCAAAGAATTCAATTTGTTTGACCAATAACAAGGGGATCCCTTGATGTATGTTTAATCAGACATTGGGCCATAGTTTGAGATTTTATTGTATTTCAGTCCTGATTGTGTTGCAATTTGATCCACCTAGGCAAAACGCAGTGCGCGGTCGCGCAGCAAGGCGCGCCGTCGTGGACCTCCTTCTGCCAATAAAGATAGAAAATCTGGCAAATATCAATTACACCCTCGTTATGTTACGTATTTTGACTTGTCTCCTTATTGTGATATTCTGCATTTTGATCCGTAAATCTCTTGCACTGTGGTCCCTAAATATCTTCCTTTTCATGTCAAATTTATCCTTTTCGAATCAAATTCATTTTGGATAGCCAAATCTATCATTTTCTGATATTTTGGATAACCTAAATATCTTAGGTTGATCGTTTGACTACAATGATGTGACCTGATATTTGATTCCTCCCTTTTGAGTGTGAAATCATGGGTTTATATAATATGACGTAGAATTATAATAGAACAAGACTAGCTCATATAATCCCATCCTAATGCAAGTCAAACTCCCTTAAGATAAGACTTTATTTAGGATTTAAATTAGTATAATTTAATTCTACTTGAGAGAGGTGTATAAGGATTTATACTTGTAATAAAACACTTATTCTAATTACATGGCGGCACAACATAATTAAGTAAAACCATAGGAGTATCAAACATTTTGTCAAATTACATAAAGCACTATTGTTACGAAATTTTTTTTTTTTTATAAATTTTATGCTATTTAAATTATCAGATTTCCTAATAAGTGTAAAATAAAAAAAAAGATAATTAATGTCAACGCTATAAATTACTTGAATAATACGATGGTCTCTGTGTTTGGATAATTTTGACTAAAAAAATTATTTACATATACATATTCAAAGCAGCAACGTATAAAAAGAGAACGTATACCACAGAAAAAGCAAGCACTTATAGTGCCATACACAAAATGAGTTAGTATTGTAGAAAGAACCTAACGGACTTTTTCTTAAGTGAAAATATTATCATATTTATTTAAAAAGATTAGATCTCGATCGAGGTTGGCCAATTGCTTATAGGATGAGACAGGACGTAGCAAAAGCGAATAAAGAATTTTTCGTAGAATTTTTTTTTATTAAAGTTTATCAATGAATGAAAAAACTAGTACAGAATTAATTTTATATTCCTCCTGTCATCTATTTCATAATACTAAATGAAGGAATCAAACCATAACACAATTGAATAAAGAAATTTCATTAAAGTGAATACAATTAAGAATTCATAAATTAATACTTTTTTAAAACTCAATTACAAACGTGTAACAATTAAATAAAGAATACATGAGTAGAATGACACCTAACTCGTTACTTATGAAAATAAAATACTAAATCAAAGAATTGAATTATAACACAATTGAGATTTTGAAATTGAATGAGATATTAAAATATTTCATTAGTTGACGATATTGCAAACTCTTCGTATTTGACCTGCAGATCCAGTGAGAGTGTTGATATCTCCCATCTTGATCATGGCTGCTGCAAAATCAGATTTGAATTTTGAAGGGTTTTTGCTATACTCGTCAACGATGCTGTCTGTGGATCTCCCGCTGAAGAGTACTTGGTCCGATTCAAGAAGACCCTTTTTCTGAATAAGGTTCTTGAAATAATTGTTATCAAACGAATTGGGGGTAACCAAATCAAGTGGTGCAAGATTTGAATTACCACTAGTAGCTGGGCACTGACGTCTTCGGGTGCTAGCAAAACCAGCATCAATAACGCTTTGATTGTTATAAATCCTGTCACGAAAAGTAACACATTGTGCTTGCCCAATTGTATGGGATCCTGAAAGTGCAACCATGTCTCTTGCATTCAACCCTTTGCTAGCAAACAAAGCAATGAGCCTGTCAAGGCTATCTCTAAAGCTAGGGAGATTGTTTTCAGCTAAGCTTCGGCTGGCTGTTGTGGAATCTCTTCTTCCAAGCTTAACTGTCCATGATGGTCCACCAACAGCAAAAGAAGCATCACGAGCTGCAACAGCAACAATATCAGCGCAAGAAACAACTCCAGGACAAATTCCCTCGACTTGAGATTTGACACTATCTATGACTTCGTAACCTCTGACTGATCTGAAATTATTAATTGCATTCTTCTCGCTATCGATGGATGAGGAATCGTCGAGCAAAATGGAAGCATCGCAACCTTGAACAAAGCAATCATGAAAGTGAAGGCGAATGAGGGAAGCAGCCATTCTACGCTCTCTTGAGACAGCAGTCCGAATACCTGTTCGGATTGTATTAAGGGCATCTGGACAAGCGGTATCGTAGAATGTTGAAGACAGTTGTGCACTACATTTCGTAGATATAATGAACAACAGGAACACAAAGAGAATCGTATGGCTATAATTTGTAAGCAGAGAAGCCATTTTTAATTTACTTGCTCAGATTTGAAAGATAGAGATGGAGAAGCTCAAGCAAATTGCATGCCATTTATAGTGGTAGATATCTCGCTAGCTGTTGGAGGAATCATTAATTAGTCCACGAAGGCGGCTAATTACATATTTCGTTCGTCTGCTTTGATTCATTCCATGTTTGCTGCATGCTTGCTTTCTTCATATTTATTGCAAAAATGCATGAATGATGCATGGGAAGGATCGTTTATTCTTTCATATTTTAATTATTATATCATTTGGCCTCATAGTTTGCTTTTTTCATAGTGCACGCTCTCCCTTGTTGCTGTACCAAAATAATTTTATTTCAGTCTACGATATTCTATCCACACTAAGCGGCTGTGCAGCTTTATTAATTGCCCAATTTAATATTTAATTTGGAATTCCATACTTCTTTAATTAATAAGAAAAATGAAAAGTTAAACGCATGCATTTTGTCCGAATAATACTTAATTTATTATAGTTTCACATTCGTTCACGAGGACTTTCGGAAACTTTTTTGTTGGAAAATATTATATGGCTAATAACATGGGGCTCTATAAGTTTTAACTAATAACATAAAAGATAAATTTAAAATGTTTTCAACTATTTAACTTTATTGGACAGTTTGTCTTAAACAAACTTTTATCTTCCCAATTGCTGTTTATATTTGGATGTTATATAAAATAAATATATTAAATTATAAATGAGTACGAATTAATGATTATTAAAATAGTTATTTGTCTCATAAATGAATTCAAGCATTAAGACCTCTAAACTCGAATTTGACTTAATTACTAATTATATTATATTTAAATTATTTACATATTTATTCATTTAGATTTAAGTTAAAATTTTTAAATTAATTATATTCAGATATTTTTAATAAATATTCAAATATAAGTTAAAAAACAATTGACTTTTAGACATTTGAATATTATTTAGATGTCAGTTAAAACAAAAAATAGACGATAAATTTTTCAAGGTGGTTTTATAGTATAATAAGCAATTTTGTTATTAGGTTTTATATTATAATATTTTTAAAAGTACATATTAATTAATAATTTAGCTAAACTCAGGGATCCGAATGTTATAACCCCAAATCATTTGGAAGAGGTTGGTTGGTTTGCCCTGCTCCAGCAAGCAAACGCGGATTGCTGGCTATGTGTTTTCTTCAACGCTGACTTTGGCTATGTGTTTCGCATGCATCAAAATGAATTTTCCTAATTATTAAATTGACTTATTCTAATCAGTGCTAGCTATATTTGAAACTCCTCCCGATTAACTAAAAAATGGTCAGTCTTTGGATAAGAGGAGAAAACTTAATATAAAGGCAAATAAAAAAAGATACATACATATGTTGAGTTTGCTATTTTATTTTATATATATATTTTTAACTCGTACATACATACCTTTGCAGTTATATACAAGTTGCAACAAAAAGTTTCACCGAAATACTCATAATCTGATTTATTATTAAGACAAATATTTATTATTAACTTCATTTTTGAATTGCAAAGTATTTCAAGATGCAAATTGATCTCATCTTATTTTTCATTTTCATACTTCTAAAAGAATTAATCTTATAATTAAAAATGATTATTGATTCATTCCTCAATGCTAATTCATTATACTCGATGCTATAAATGTTTTCTTTTTCCTAGAGTATAGATTCTTTTAATACTTGAAGAGACAGTTGTATATATATTGGATACATCTATTTTTTTAGGAAAAAAGGCTTTGAAATTCTTTACATTTGACTTATTAAATTGACTAATTTTAATTATTTTTAAAATATTTATTAAAATACTTATTGAATAAAAATAATAATTATATCTTTATGTAATAATAGTTATTTAACAAAAAAACTATTAAATCTTTAAAATTTAATAAAATACAATATATTTATTTAAAGTACATTAGTAAAATAAATAATAATATTCTTTATAGCAAAAATTTTAATTTTCCTCTAAGGATATTATTTTTTTTAATTTACTGGTGTAACAAGAAAATTTGTTAATAGGTTTTTTTTCGCTAAAGAGTTTGATAGCTGTAGAGATTCATATTAAAAGGTTTATAAAAGTATGTTATTAATAAATAATTTGATCAAAGTCAGGGACCCGGATGTTATAACCCGAAAATCATTTGGACGGGGTTGGTATGCGCTGCGCCAGCAACCAAACGCGGATTGCGATTATCATCCAATGCTAAATAAAACTTTCTTCAACGTTGACTTTGACTACGTTGTTTTGCATGCATTTAAATGCAATTTTCCAATTAAAAAAATAAAAAAATTATCGTTTTATCATGCTAGCTTAAATTCATCTCCTCTTCTTTTTCTAGCAGAAATCTTTAACAAAATAATCTCTCTTAATTTATTTATTTTACATGAAAAAATAAATTTTGTAAAACAATATAAGATTTTGGTATCATAATTCGAGGGTCTTGGAAGGTTCCCTCTAATAAACATAAGAGTTTGCCTGTTGTAAGTCGTGAAAGGATAACGCATCCGTGTGGCGGAATATCTTATTTATCAAAGACGTGCCTTCCTTCCCCTATTTTGGCATCAGAGCCATTTATTTGAAAAAAAGATCTAAGTATGCTCTATGGTTGTTGCTCAGTCCGATCTTCCATATCTGAATAGATCTTCCACATTTCTTTGATGAAATGAATATTTTAAAAGTTTTTGGTTTTGTTATATGATTTCTATGTGAAAAAGAAGTATTCATGATCATGTTTCCTCACTCCAAGCTTTCCAGATCAAAATCCTCACTCTCTTCTCTTTCTCGATCTTCTTTAACCCTTTCCTCTGCCTCTACTTCTTCTTCCAACTCTCTTAAAAAAGCCCATGCATATAAAGTTTCAAGTCTTTATGAAATAGAATATTTCCCCAACTCCGATTCCATACCTATAGACAAACTTCCTTTCTTAAATCCATACCACGTACATAGAAACCCATTATCCTTTCTTGCTCACTCCATCAAAACTATCATACATTCTCCCCAAGAAAAAGTTAAAGAGTATGTCCAATGTAGCAGATTCAATTCTCACCAACTCTTAGCCTCTCCTGGAGAACAATTTGTTCAGGTGGAAATCCCAGATTTCCTCATCTCTCAAGTGACATAGAGAAGCTTTTTCCCATATCCATTTTGGTGGAATTGGATTTGCCCTCACATACCATGCCAGAAAAGGACTACTTGTTACCTCCTGAATTGCACTCGTTGATACTAGATTCTCTCAGTATGAATATGCTTGCATCGGTACAGTTCAAATCACCCTTAACGCTGGAACAGTAATGGTCACCATGTTCCCAAATTTCTATATGCCCATAAATGACCCTCAACTCTCCTCTTTTTTGAAACTTCAAGTTCAGATCTTTGGAGCCGTTCCAGATGTCAAAACATACATGGCCACTCTTCATTACCAGCTAATCTATCATGTTTAGAATCACGTGATGGACATAGCCCTTCCCAACTAGACTGCAGATTCCATCTTCATCAATGTGGAATCATATCAAGTGCCCAGCTCCCCTCAAACTGGGTGACAAATATGAAAAGCAACATGCAACACTGGCCACAACCACAACTCATATCTCATCAACAGAACCTTCTTTCACCAGATCTAACAATGGTACAATAACCATCTGTTTTGACACGAAAAAAAAACAACAGACCCTGCTTTTCCTACCCAATTTACCATTGAATCTGCCACTTCTGAAATTTGTGCCTTTATAAAATATGGAAGCCCCATCTGGTGTACCACACAACATAACCTTGAAGACCCTATATGTGTTTGTCCTGCCTGCCTAGAAGATCCTCAAAAGACTTACAGAAATCCCAGATATCTTTTGGATAGACAGCCAAGATTTCAGAAAAAACTACCAAAACCAAGAACCTCAAATGCGTTCTATGAAGCCTACAGAAAGTGTATCCCTGGATACGACACTCTTGGCTAAGACACAAGACGATATTAGTTTATTGTTCGCTCCTACACCAACTCGCATACCTCCAGAACCAACAAGATGGGATGATCCTCCATCAAATCCTCCTTTTAACTTTTCCAAAGATACACCACCAGCTCCTCTTAATATGTACCATCCACATTTCCCCTCCACAGAGCCAAAAGACAATCCAGCCACAGGTAAAAGACATATTTGAAAAATTAAACCTTCAACTGCAACTTCTACCGGACCTCAGACCTGTTTCACAGGCCGAAGAAGCTTTGAACTAGCAAGCAGAAACCTCTCTTGCCCAAAACACCTATTTACAAAGAATTGATGCAACTATAGCAAGGATTAAAGCCCAGTCGTCACAACAACAGCATCAGTTCGTTACTCCTGTTGAAGCACTCAAGCAACATATTGAGCACCTGCACTAGACTATCATAAAACATGTTCAGCTCTGTCTTCCCTTTGATCACTATCAAAGAGAAATGAATAGTCTCAAAGCTCAACTTGCTTCAATGGAATCAACCATTCACCAGCAAAGGCCCTATACACCATATAGTTCTTTTGACTATATGTCAACCTCAATACAGCCGCCATCACTATTGCCTAAGGTTTCACAACCACTTCCAACCCAGTAAGCTGCCTACAAATCCATGTACATTAGTAAAATAAATAATAATATTCTTTATAGCAAAAATTTTAATCTTCGTCTAAAGATATTATTTTATTTAATTTACTGGTGTAACAAGAAAATTTGTTAATAGGTTTTTTTCGCTAAAGAGTTTGATAGCTGTAGAGATTCATATTAAAAGGTTTATAAAAGTATGTTATTAATAAGTAATTTGATCAAATTCAGGGACCCGGATGTTATAACCCGAAATTCATTTGGACGGGGTTGGTATGCGCTGCGCCAGCAACCAAACACGGATTGCGATTATCATCCAATACTAAATAAAACTTTCTTCAACGCTGACTTTGACTACGTTGTTTTGCATGAAATTTTCCAATTAAAAAAATAAAAAAATTATCGTTTTATCATGCTAGCTTAAATTCATCTCCTCTTCTTTTTCTAGCAGAAATCTTTAACAAAATAATCTCTCTTAATTTATTTATTTTACACATAAATAAATTTTGCAAAACAATTTAAGATTTTGGTATCATAATTCGAGGGTCTTGGAAGGTTCTCTCAGGTAAATATAAGAGTCTGTTTGTTGTAAGTTGCGAAAGAATAGTACAGCCGTATGGCAGAACACCTTATTTATCTGGGACGTGCCTTCTCTCCCCTATTTTGGTATCAGAGCCATCTATTTAAAAAATAGATCCAAGTATGCTCTATGATTGCGGCTCAGTTTGATCTACGAAATAAATCATAAGTTAAATAATGAAGACATGCAATTTTAAAGTGGTTCGTATTTTTTGATATTACATCTACGGCCACGTTTAGAGGAAAATAATCCACTAATAAATAAGATGATACAAATATTAATAGACTTAAACAAACCAAAGACTCCCTTTTTATTATCGTCGTTGTGTAGGATTTTCTTATATGACATTGTTTCGTTAGATTTCCTTGTTTTTAATGTTATCAAACTTCTTTCAATGAACACGATTTTTTCTCGCGAAGAAATTCAAGTTTCTCTCTCAAAGAACACAACCAAATTATCTTTATAACACTTGAGAGATCTAAATCTTTAAGTTTATCATAATAAGAAGGATAATGGTCATTTAGGTCATAAAGGTTTAGTCAATTAGCCATATAAGTCCTAATAGTTTCAAAATTTACCTTAAAAGTTCTAGTGTCCATAAAAAATATATTTTTACAATAATACCCTCATAAGTTATTATACTTAACTCCCTCAAGTTTTTAAAAAATAAATATATTCACCCTTAATTTAAAAAAAAAAATAAAAAAAACCCATAACTAATTATTTATAATAAAAATAAATATTTTATTTTTGTATTATTGCCTGAAATTTTTAAAAGACATAGAATTACTATAATAACTAATTTTTATCTTTTAATACTTAATATAATTTTATTTTTTAATATTTAAATTTAAAAATTATAATAATATTTTAATCATTAATTATTAATTATTTTCTTTAAAATTTATTGCCACTTTGTTATAAAAAAAGTAGTTATAACATAAAAATTTTAAATTTATTTATAAAAAAATTTATAAGGTACTTTTTAGTATTAATTATAAAAAATAAATGGCATATTTTGGAGATTTTGACAAAATAAACCATTTAATATTCTTAAAATTTCTAAAATAGAGTATTTAACTTTCATAATTAGTAATAAAACAATTATATCGTAAATATTTTTACAAATAAATTAAAAATTGCACATTGTAAATTTTAATAATGTATGACAATAAATATTATATTATAAAAATTATCATAATTAATATTTTAAAAAACTTAGAGATTTTGATAATATTATTATACATAATTTATATATAATTATATAATAAAAAATTTACATCAAAGTTTGGGAGGAAAATAATTAATTTGATTTTTTTAAAAGTTGAAGACAATAACATAGAGATAAAATATTTATTTTTATCATAAATAATTAGCTATGAATATTTTTATCTTTTTTAAAGTTAAAGATATTTTTATATTATTAAAAAACTTGAGGGACTTAAGTATAATAACTAATCAGGGTATTATTGTAAAAATATATTTTTTTATAGACATTAGGACTTTAAAGGTAAAATTTGAAACTATTAAGACTTATATGGCTAATTGGCTAAACCTTTAGGACCTCTACGACCATTACCCTAATAAGAATCAGAAACAAATAATTCCTACTAAGTTGTTCTCAATCAAAACATAAGTAAATGATGAACTATTTAGAAAACAAAATTTATGCTTATGGAGGAGCTCTCTTTAGAATAGTTTTTTATGTAATGGAGGCTCTCTAAAATTATAAAAAAAATATGTGTTTATTTATATGAAAATCATAAATATTAGTTTAAAGAGGATTTTTGTTTCCTTATTTCTTAAAGAAATGAATATCCTAAATTAGAAAGGATTTTTACCTTACTAAATTTCTTGTTTTTAAAAATGCTTCTTTACTTTGAGCTGTATGATAGTAAATCTATGTTTACTATTTAAACTTTGACAATCAACTTATTTTAAAATAATTGAAAAACTAAAATACATAGAGTTTAATTAAATTTTCAGAATTAAAAAAAAATCTCCAAATATATTTAATTTTCATATAATGTCAACAAAAGTCCTAACATACCAAACTTCAATTATACGATTTTGGACAAAACTTTCATATATTACATTGATTTCTTTCTTCATAAGGCAATAATCATGAAATATCTATGTTAAATTAGCTTTGATACTACTGCATAAAGAGATCGAATTATATATAGGATTTAAGGTACATGGTTCTAAGTTAGATGGGTATAAAAAGTAATATTATCATTTTAATTATATTTATTAGACTGATCTTTCAACATTTAAATTAGGTCAATTTATATCGG
Source organism: Melia azedarach (assembly GCA_028052125.1). NCBI lineage: Eukaryota > Viridiplantae > Streptophyta > Magnoliopsida > Sapindales > Meliaceae > Melia > Melia azedarach. Next base: position 5,446,209 of record CM051402.1, on the reverse strand, counting down.
CATATTAGCTCAGTCAAATAGTTATTCGGACCCATATTAAAAAGAAGAAATAAAGGGTAAAGATCTAAATTCATAACCTTCAATAAAAATTTCTTATTAAGGTCATGACCAATAAAGAGTCTTTTAGAAGAAAACCTTGTTTCATCTAAATTAAAAAAAAGCCCAAATTGTTGATTATCTCTAATAAGAATTCCAATAAAATTAATATTTCAGTAAACTGAGAAAAATAAAAAATATATAAAAGGTGAGAAAAAAAAGGAAGACTTTTGTCACAACCTAAAAATTTATTAGTTAATATTAGACAACGAAATTTGATATCGCCAATATTTTTAATTATAACAGGTAATATTTTTTGGATTTAATTTAACTGAACAAAATGATTTTTCTCAAAACTTTTATAATTTGTCTTTATTTTTATTATCCAAACTCAGAGAGTTGGATGTTATTATCCCATATAAGTTTTCTCAACTAGAAGGATGTCGAAAGTTCTTATGGAAGTATATTAAATTATAATAAATATTCCTTAACAAAATGCTTTTAAATTTTTTTTTCTGCCTAAATTATTATAGATTGTTAAATGAACTAGCATGAAATTCAAGCATTTTAATCAAAATACGAAGGCATAAATGATCATTCCAATGCGTTCATAGAATGAATCAAGCAGACAGCAGCAATAAATAGAGAGACAGCAGCAAACGTAGAATGAATCAAGCAGAAGTGGCCGTCTTAATGGACCGAACCGACACAGTAAAATCATTCGTAGAGCTAGACATATAGACGCTAGAACCATATTGTGTAGCACTATAAATAACATGCAAGGCTTATGTTTCTTCTCCATCTTTCATTCTTTCAAAAATGATGATCTACATATTTTTGCAAGTTAGCTAGCTACTTGTAATAAGTATAGCTAATAAAAATGGCTTCACTGTTTACAAATTATAGTTATACAATTCTCTTGGTATTGTTGTTGTCAGTTATATCTAAGCAATGTTGTGTACAACTGTCTTCAACATTTTACGATACCACATGTCCTAATGCCTCGAATATAATTCGTACAGGTATTTGGACTGCTATTTCAAGCGAGAGTAGAATGGCTGCTTCCCTCATTCGCCTTCATTTTCATGATTGCTTTGTTCAAGGTTGTGATGCTTCCATTTTGCTTGATGATTCCTCCTTCATCGACAGTGAGAAAAACGCCATTAACAATTTCAGATCTGTCAGAGGATACGAAGTCATAGATAGCGTCAAGTCTCAACTGGAAGGAATTTGCCCTGGAGTTGTTTCTTGCGCTGATATTGTTGCTGTTGCAGCCCGTGATGCTTCTGTTGCTGTAGGTGGACCATCATGGACTGTTAAGCTTGGAAGAAGAGATTCAACTACGGCCAGCCGAAGCTTAGCTGAAAGCAATCTCCCCAGCTTTAGAGATAGCCTTAACAGGCTTATTGCTTTATTTGCTAGCAAAGGTTTGAGTGCAAGAGACATGGTTGCACTTTCAGGATCCCATACAATTGGCCAAGCGCAATGTGTTACTTTCCGTGATCGGATTTATTACAATCAAAGCATTATTGATGCTGGTTTTGCTAGCACACGAAGATGTCAGTGTCCAGCTACAGGTGGTAATGCAAATATTGCACCACTTGATTTGGTTACGCCCAATTCATTTGATAACAATTATTTCAAGAATCTTATTCAGAGAAAGGGTCTCCTTGAATCAGACCAAGTACTCTTCAATAGTGGATCAACAGATAGTATTGTCGACGAGTATAGCAAAAATCCTACCAAATTTAAATCTGATTTCGCAGTAGCCATGATCAAGATGGGAGATATTAACCCTCTCATAGGTTCTGGTGGTCAAATACGAAAAGTTTGCAATATGGTCAACTAATAAAATGTTGGAATCTTTTATTTAATTTCAAATTCTCAATTATGTTATAGTTCAATTCTTTGATTCGTTATCTAATTATGATCAATAATGAGTTAGATGTCATTATATTTGTTGGATGACCGTTCCTTAGTGGCCACGTAGGATCCATTGAAGGTCACACGTTGGCAATAATTCTTTCTAAAAGGCTCGAGTAACCCGCTGCGGACGTAAAATAATCAATTATCTTTAGTACCATTGGGAAAGTCACCCGCCACGATAACGTTGGGAGAGTCACCACAGCAACGAGAAGCTTTCGAACGGTTCGCCCAAACCCAGAGGATAAGAATGACTAAGGCTACAGGGTGGGTTCCAATGTGTTGTAGAAGCATTCAACAATCTTGAAAATAGTAGAACTAGGACCCACAACTAAAATGCCATGATTGTAGCATAGTAATTCAAGTTCCAGCATATAAAATTATAAAGTAAGTTAATAATGAAGCGTCACTAGTAAAAAAAGGGACACGCTAGTAGAGAAAAGTCCATTTCCACAAGGAAGACAATAAGAACGTGTAAGAAGAAAAGGTCCAGTAGCATCTGAATTTGGCCATAATGGGCACAATGGTTGCGTGATGGAGATCTTTTCGGAGGGAAGCTTATAATTCCTGTCATTTATATAAACCTCGGGTCTTCCCCAAGTAAGGGGTTGGATTCTTTTAAGAGCTTACTCTGCCTCTCTCTCTCTCTCTCTTATTTTTCTTCGTAATGGCACTTAAACAATTATGGTATTTGTTGTTATTAATCTTTGAAGATTAGATTTCTAGTGTATCTGATTCTAACTTGAGTGTTGGAGGGGTCTGCTGGTAACACTATCGACACCCGCTGACATACTTTGTTTGTACAGGTATTTGCTGCCACAACAGAATAGTGGAGAAAACGAGCAACCTGATTATAATATGATGTTACCTTAGTGCGCATCCATACAGTTGACAAATTTTAAGTGTTGACTAAAATTTTCCTCCTCATCGAGCCTACGTGGCAATGGGAGAAAATTTTGGCATCAACAATATTGATGCATTTATGAATTTTTTTGTTTACTTGTTGTACATTATTTACAAGCTGTATTTAAAAAAATATATATTAATTTTATTCAATAGTTTTAAGGTAAAAGCAAGTTCAGTTCTTCAATTTAGAATTTATGAACAGAAAACATTGAAATGATGTTCCAATCATCCAATTATATGCTTTATTTTACTTCATAATGTTTCATCAATTTCAAATTCTAACTAGATGAGATTCAAGTTATTTTTCAATGTACTCTTTATTTATTTATTTCACATATATCAGTCGTATCAGTGAAAAGGAAGGATTTATGAATTCTTAATTCACCTTTTTGAAAGATTATTTTATTTTACAAAATTTGTGCTCATCTTTTTACTGCTACGCAAAAATTGGATCATATCCACATCTATTTATTGCATTGTTGCTGCTCTGTCTCAATGAACCCCCACATTTTCCTTACGAACACCTATCTCCCTTTGTACTTATTCTACGACATTGCACGATATCTTATATATCTTCACGTAGATTACCTAGGTGATGAAATGGATTGGGCGCTAGACAGTACATTTCACTTTCGCATCAAGCTTGACAATAATATTTCTTTTCATTCCCTATTGCGAAGAGGTCTTTCTTGAAAGAGAACGTATTGAATATAAGTGGAAAAGAGGGGAAAGAGAGTATACATGGGAGAGGGAAGGAAAATACAATCGACACTCTATGGATCACTATTAAAGTAGTTCTCATAGGACGCTACTGTGTTGAACCTTTTCCAACCTTTCTCCGGTAACTCTCTCCTTTTGCTTCTCCAGGTTCTATTAACTATACTACTTTTCTCCATGAAAACCTGTTTCTCCATTGATGAAATCACTACATACTGAGAAAATATCCACCACTCGACTAATAAATTAGTTTAATTCACCATAATTAAATAGAGCCTAACTTATTGTTATGGCCTTCTGTGTTTTTGAATGGATAGTTAAATACAATCATTGATATAACAACTGTTATTTGTCTACCTATTGGGTTATCGGTGAAAATATACACAAACAACTCTTATTAAAATTTCTGCCATTTATCCTAATGAGATCATGATAGAACAAAAATATGTGTTTTTCATTAAAATTTCAGTAGCATTGCTTTATTTATTTTTATTTATATGCTAAGTAATCATTTCTAAAACTGATAATCAAAGACGAAATCCTTGAAAAGGCCGTTCTCATAAATATAGATGCAATCATGCAAATTACTAAGTCGCATTCTCATTGTTAAAGATATTTGATTTAATAGAATCAAACATGATAGTATCTTGATTTTGTGTAACCCAGGGAAGGGAGGGGAGGGGGGGGTTTGTGGGTTGGGGGTGGGGGTGGGGTTTGGGTTTGTAACATTTTTAAAGCAACCCATCAATCAATATCTGCCTATATGAATATAAAAAAAAATTAAGCTTTAAGTGTGTGAAAGCAATGCGTATAATAAGTATAAACATAAACAATAATAAAGAGGGAGGGGGCCAAATGATTAAAATAGAAAGTTAATGGGGTCATATTTTAAAAATAATTAATAAACTAAAGGGTATATTGACGACTTTTTAAACTATAGGGGTCAAATTATATACAAATATAAAAATCTTGTCTAAAATATGTATATTCTAATAAAAAATCTAAAAATATTTGTGGGACCAAAGAGGCCAAATGATTAAAATAGAAAGTTCATAGGGTTATATTTTAAAAATAATTAATAAATTAAAGGACATATTGACGACTTTTTAAATTATAGGGGTCAAATTTTATATAAATATAAAAATTGTCTAAAATATGAATATTTTAATAAAAAAATTAAAAAAAATTGTGGGGCTAAGGGGGTTAAGGCCCCTTTAGGTTCTAATGGCGCTTTGCCTTTGCCTCAAAGCCAACTCATTCGAGGATTTAGCTAACCAAATCTTGAATACTCCAAGACTTCAGACAAATACAACTAAAGGGGTTTTTGGCATCTCTTAAATCTCACAAGTGTTTCCTGAAAAAGTAAACATTGTTACCTCAAATACTCAATTCTAAATAAAAGTGATTCCTCACCAAATCACTCAATTCACTACTCAAGTAAAAGACCCACTTCTTTCATTCAATGTCAAGTAGAATAAAAGTAGTAATCATATTTGTACCTTTAAAAGACCCACAAATAAAAGAACAAGGTGTAAAAAGATGAATGTGGCAATTTATAAGCTCAAGATATGATTTTGAATCTTAAATTATATTTATGAACTCTTAAATCTTTGGCGAATGTTAAAAATCTCTTCCAATGATTAAAATGACACATATTTTAAATTTTTTCCAAAAACTAGAAGTTACTAGTCATTGGACACTTGAAAATTCAAAATTTGACTTATTCGGTTGACCATTATGCTAAATTCTTTCAATCGGATCCAAAAATTACTTTAAAAAAGAATGTCCCCAAAAATTCAGTTGACTGGTTCATCAAATTCAGTCAACCGAATTGCAAAATTTGGTCAACCTAATTTTGTAAACTTTTTGTCTCTTATTCTGTTGTTCATCGGCTCAATTAGTAAACTAAGTTTGATCAAGTTTGACTCAATGATTAGGTCCATTAAGTTTCTAAATCTTGTATTCTAGTCCCTTTTTAGGTTTCAAAAATTTGCAATTTGGATTAAATTTTAGATTTTAAGAACTTCCTTTTTGGTCCACACAGACCTTTATTTTTAAAAGAGAAACGCTTTTCACAAGTCCATACTCACAAGTTAATTAAAAATGATTTTGTGAAAAATAATGCAAATAAAAGAAATTCGATAAACAATTTTTTGGAGAAGTGCTTGTATAAAACTTTCGAGCTTACACAATTACCACAATCATAAACAACACAAGCATAAAACGATAAAAAATATATACCTATCATGTTCTAAAGCTCGTGACTTCATTCTTCAATTGATTTCTTTTCCTTTTGCTCTTAGGACTTCCATTATACTTTTCTTGATTACCTTGATTTTAGATATACTTGAATCTTCATAATTGCATTCCAATTCTTCATCCTAAAATTATCACAGCAAATTCTACAAGAAAAATTTTAGTTAAAATATTTGTTATCATCAAAACAATAATTTATGAGCGTTAGGGCTAACAAGGTTCTCCTTCTAATCTCCTTTTATGTTGGTCTCTCTTCCAGTGTGTGCACTATGCACTGTTGCCACCTTCACTGCTCTACTTTACTAGTTAAATTTGGTTTTGCTTTTGTGGTATTTTTCTTTCAAAATATTTCGACATGATTATTGGTTTCTTCTCTGTTCCAGTTCATCTTCCGATCGATTTAGGTCTCATTTTCAGTATCAATTCGAAAATTTGTCCGTGTGTGAACCTCATTGTCATCATCCACTATAGGACGTAAGCTCACTCACCGCATTAGCTGTAGCCATTTGCCATACCACTACTTTCAAAATACTTAAAAGAGTGTTGGGTTGGCTATAGTGAAACTTTCCAAAAGAGGTTATCCATGTGCTCGGATAACTGATAACCATGAGGAGAACTTTAAGAGAAGTGGGGTCCTAGGTAGTTATCCCCATGATCTCCCTCCAAGTTCTCGTTGACAGTTATTTTTGTGAATGTTCAAGGTGAAACCTTACTTTCACCTTAACTCGATTTTTGGAACTAGACTAGTCTAACAATATGGTTCGATATAAATTCACCTCGAGATATTGCATGGGTTACCCCGAGCCAAATTATATCATTACTTGGCCTCTTCAATTCAACTGCACGACTTTGATACTCTCTAGCATTGGGTTTTACTAAGTTATTCCCTCTTAATCATCAAGCCCCCCAGTTTTTAGTAAAAAAAATTTCACTAAAAACTATAATGTTTTAATACAACCTGTGATGAGGTTTCTCTAGTAAGGAATGATAATGAAAGAGATGAAAGTAGAGTGAAGATGGGAAAATGAGGATAATGGGGGGCAAAAAGAATGAGGTAGACGAAGGGGATGTGGAAGGTGATGATGAGGACAAGGGAGATGTAGAGTGAGGCTTTGATGCTATTGATGTAGGGAGTTCTGATGATGAGGACCTAACTTATGACTAGAAAAGAAAAAATAGCAATTATGGAGCTAGTTGGTTTATCTCTGCATAAAACGTTTGACCTAACAATTTACAAAAAACTTTATGAAATCTCCAATGACATTCGCCTTAGGATTCTAAAGCTTAGTCTGAACCGGTTCAGAGATGACGAAATAACCTTTAATGAGGAACTATTTCACCTTGGCCTCAGACTAGCACTTCAGGGATATGTTGCTCTCCTCTTCCACCAGTTCAAGATTGCTCATTATTAGTTGAATGTTAATGGGCAAAGAATTCTCCCTAGCCTGTTTGTTATTTGGACCCTTGCTAATAGGGTCGCGCCTATTCTTGGAGAATCTAATACATGTATTTAATCAAGAAGATTTTGAACTCCAATCTTAGCTTCTTTTATCTCTAAGCCCGAGCTAAAATTGTTAAATTAGTCAACAATTACCTCACGTGGAACAAGAGGTGGAAAAAAAATGGTTTATAGGGAGGAGAAACTGGGTCAATACTTATAACCCTAGGGTTTGAAGGGATAAATCTAGGACACCTTCGCTGACAAACCAAGTAAGTTTCACCTCTGACCTTTTTCATCTATTTCTTACTTGATATTGGTATAACACCATTTATTATTAATGTTATGACAGATTCTTGGAAAAGAAGACTCAAGTGCTCTGAATCTTTCTTCGATAGGATTGACACTTAGGTAACTATTGATAAAAATTATTTGGCCTTGCTCTCTAAAGAAGAACTCAGGGGATCAAGTTTAGTTAGGACTCATCCTACTTGAGCAGAATTAAGGGCTGCTAAGCAGTAAGCCAGAGCAAGAAATGTGGGCATTATTCTTCTCTTTTTCTTGGTTTTGTATTTACTTTCCTCATACTTCAATTTGAGCTCTTGTCTTTGTAGAGATTACAATGCCTTCAGCACCTGCCATTAGTGTTACAGAGATTACAATCCCTTTGACTTAATCTAGTACGAGCTAGACTCCTCTGCCTATAGCTATAGAGTGGGAATAACTAGCCAAGTCGAACCTCCCCGAGGCTAAAATGGTTGACTTTCAATATTTACTTCCTTCTCTGAACAACATGGGCACCATGATATCCCCTGAATGTTTAAGGACTAGGAGGAGAATTCCACTAAGGTGGTGCTAGAAATGGCTCATCAGACCATTTCGAAGGTAAACCTTTAATATTTGGCTTCTGAAATGTCTTTTTTTAACTTTACTTTGATTACGGATACCTCATTTTTTCCTCTTTTATATACTTTTAGGTTGAGCATTTTTTACTCTTTATGAAAAAGGGATCAAGAAACTCTGCTGCTATTGCCTTAATAGATGGAATAGTTTCTCTGTTAAGGAAAGAGAAGGATTTTTTGGCTAAAGACCTCGGCAAGTGCTCTAGGTAGCTAAGGCTAAACCATTTTAAGAGAGAAAGAGTCAAACTAAAGAGTAGGAGAATCTCAAGGTCAAAATTTTTAGATATTTGTTAGTTAGTTAAAGCTTGAGTATTAAATCAAGCAACAGAAGCAGCAAGTTAAAGCTCTTGAAGAGCAAGCCAAAAAAGCTGAGGAGGATATTGAAAATGTCAAGGCAAAGTTAAGCTCTGAAAAAGAAGTCGGGATCAATGAAGGGTTTATTTGACCTATATGGCACTGAGAGCTCTGGATCCTAACTACAACTTCAACTGAATCTACAAGGCACTTAGTAGTGAAACTTTAACATTAAAAGCCTCTCCTTAAAAAGGAAAAAGAGAATTTGATGGGAAAGGTGGTAATGAAGGGATGGTGCAAATTCGAATCCAAAGGATTGAGGCAGTTGCCTCCAAAATGAACCCAACTGATGACATTTTGCCCTAGGAAAAGACGGAGACACTGAAGACCTTTGGAACAAGCCATGACCCAAGCTCGTTGTAATAGAAATAGTCGACCAACAAGAATCTGTTTTTTCTTTTCTTTATATGGACTAAAACCCTAGGTAAGGTATTTTTATTTGTCATGAACTCAACCCTTAAGTGTGACGTTTTCTTTTGTATGAACTTAAACTCTCATGTAGGGTGTTTTGTTTTCAACAAACTAGTTGCACTTTCACCTCTGATTGTTACGGCATGCTCGATCAGATAAATCTTTTCATATATATTTTGAATAATTTTGACTAGAATATGAATTTGACAATTCTTATGCAAAATATAGTGCAAACTAGATCAATTATTTATATCATCATAAAATGAGATTACATAGAAAAGAGCTAGAACATATGAGAAAATATTTTAGAAGAAGTTTATGTGTATCAATTACTTCGTGAGAGTATTTTTTTTCTCAATGCAAGAAGGTAATAAGCTTAGGTTAAAAGATTCATGAGATAGGTTGTTGAATACTCTTTCTCTTCAACCAAGCAAGAACATATTTTTCACCCAACGTGAAAAAATAATGGGCTCTGGTTTACAATCCACTGAGATGGGTTATCAAGCACTATTTTTTTTTTCGACTGAGTGAGGGTGCATTTTTCACTTGACATGAAATAAGGATGGGGTTTGGTTGGGCTAAGATGTGTTCTCAAGTACTATTCTTTTTTCAATTGAGTAAGGGTGCATTTTTCACTTGATATGAAATAATAATGAGCTTTGGTTGGGAATATGCTTAAACGAGTTCTCAAGCACTATTATTTTTCAACCGAGTGAGGGCATATTTTTCACTCAATATAAGATCATGACCATACATTGTCTGATCTAGACATGCCTTCAGAGTTTACCAAAAGAACGGCTGCCTTTCTCTCTATTACGCACATATGTGTACGAATATATGGGTGCCTTTCTCTGTCTAAACACTTACATCACACAGTTAATTCAAGCGTATTTCATGGGTATATATATATATATATATTATAGAAAAAAATTAAATTTTATTGAATTAATCAATAATAAACTTTTTACAAAAATGTCTCTTCGGTTTAAGGATAATATGCTTTGAGTGTCTCAGCGTTCCAAGACTTTTTCACCTTTCTTCCATGCAAATACTACAGCTTGTACACCCATGGTCAGATGATTCTAATGACATTGTTGGGCCTTTTCTAGTTCGCCCAATTGCTCATTCTCTAGGATTTCTTGTATTCGTCGTAACTCATCTCAATACAAGATCTCCTACTTAGAAAATCCTAGGGCAAACATTATTATTGTAGTATTTGGCCACTTTTTGCTAATACGCGACCAATTTTACCAATACTTAATCTCTCTTTTCCTAGAGCTAATCTAGGTTATGATGCATGAATTCTCCATTATCTTTTTCCTCAAAAATGCCTAACTAGAAACGTGGAAGCCTTAATTTTAATTGGGATTACTATTTCAAAGCCAAAAGCACTTGAGGTGTTTCGCCAATTAGAGATCGGGCAATGGTTCTGTAAGCTCAGAGCACCTAAGGTAGCTCATCCACCTATGCTCTTTTATAACCATCTAGCCTTTTTCTTTAAGGCTTTCTTAATGATCTTGTTAACAGCTTCCACCTATCCATTTACCTTTGGGCAAGCAGAAAGTATGAATCTCAGGTCAATATTCAGATCAGAATAAAATCTTCTGAATCTTTCGTTGTCAAACTTTCCATTGTTAGTAATGATGGTATACTAAACCTATAAACCGATTTTCACTTAACAAATGCAATGGTATGCTGTTATGTGATTTTCACCAATGGCTTTGCTTTGATCCGTTTGGTGAAATAGTCAATTGCCACTACAACGTACTTTATTTAAGCTAACCTAGTAGCCAATGGGCTAATAAGATCTAACCTTCACTATACAAATGACCATGGACTCTAAAGTGTTGTAAGCTTTTCGGGTAACTACTTTGGCATATCTCCTTGAATTTGGCAACCTCAATAGGACTTAGCTACTGTAGTGGCATCCTAGTGTAAGGTAGGCCAGTAATATCCTTGTCTTAATACTCGGTGGGCCAAGGATAAGGGACCTTTATGATCTCTATAGAACCCCATGTGGACTTCTCTAAGTACGTAATTTGCCTTGTCCGGTGTCAAACACTTTAGGTATGGTAATTCTAAACTTCTCTTATACAACATTTCGTTAATGATATTGTAAATGGCGGACCTATTTTTTATCTTTCTTGCCTCGTCTTTTTCTTTTTGTAGTTTTTTGGCCTAGATATAGGCTCTAATAAGGTCCATCTATGTCGCCTCTAGAGCTTCTTCAGTTGCAAGAATCTGAACCAGAACTTTTTAATCCATACTTTTACAATGCAGGAGCTCAATAGGTATGGCTCTTGGTATTTTTCCTTAAAGTTAAGAAGTTAGCTTAGCCAAAGCATTACCATATGAATTTGTTGACTTAGAAACCTTTTCTACCGTTATCCTTTTCATTCTTTCAAGTGATTGTTAGACTTTAGCCAAGTAAGCTTGCATGTGCTCTTACCTTGCATGAAACTACCTATTTACTTGATTTACTACCAATTGGAAATATCTTTTTATTTTGAGATATTCCATACCGATTGATTAGGCTACATTCAAACCTGCCAACAACGCTTTATGCTCAGCTTCGTTGTTAGTGACATTGAACTCAAATTAGAGCATATGTGCAAGCTCTATCCTATCTAACCCCACAAGGATAATTCTTACTCCTCTTTCTTTTGAATTAGATTCTCCATCAATAGAGAGCTGCTAAAGAGGGACAATTGGTTCTAAAGAAGAAACATTCTTAGGAGCTTGTGCCAATGTGACACCCATAACTTGAGCATGAATTACTTCCTCTATAACCGACCTCTCTACTATGAAATTTGCTAGAGCTTGAGCCTTGATAGACTTTAATAGTTTATAGTCAATATCAAACTCAGTGTGTTCAATATACCATTTTACTAATCGACTAGAGAGGCCTGACTTGTGTAAACTCTGCCTTATTGTCAAACCCACCACTTGGTGTGCCAAAAATAAGGTCAAAGCTTCTTAGTCGCTACCACTAGTTTAATAAATCAGTCGATACACCTTGTCATAGTCCCCTTTCACTAGTTATGGCTCACATCATGATTTGTTGCTACTAAATAAAAGTAAAACACCTCACCCAACTACAGGCTTACCATATGTGGTGTGTTTGATAGATACTCTTCAGCTGGTGAAAGCTTGACTCACACTCTTTGGCTTATCTCAAGCATTTTCCTTTCTTTATAACCTGAAAAAATTGGAAACACTTATAGTGGCTTTTAAAATGAACCTGCCTAAAGTAGCTAGCCTCCCTATTAAGGTTTGTAGTTCTTTTAGGGTCATAGGAGACTTCATGTCTAAGATATTGTAAGTTAGCATCGATGCTGCACTCGCTGAGCTGATGCTACAGGCACATTTATCCAAATTCAACTCATATTATACTTTCTCAAAAGTGAAAACATCTCTTAGAGATCTTAAATAATGGTCTTTCACTTCTACCGATTTGGTGATCATATTGTTTATAGAAACCTTCATTATATTCCCAATCAACAGCTTAAATACTATGCTCATCAGCCTATGAAAAGTTGCTTTGGCATTCTTCAATTCGAAAGGCATCACTTAATAACATTATAGACCTTGATCTGTGATGAATGTCGTTTTCTCTTGATCCAATTCATACATTCTGATCTAATTGTACCTCAAGAAGGCATCTATGAAACTCAAAAGATGATGTCCAGTCGTAGAATCTACTAATTGATCTATTTGAGGAAGTGAAAAACCATCCTTAGAAAAAGCTTTGTTGAGGTTGCGAAATTTACGCACATCCTCCATTTCTTGTTGGCCTTCTTTACTATGACCATATTGACAATCCACTTTAAGTAATGGACTTTTGGAATAAACTTTACTCTCAATAGTTTGCCTACTTGAATCTTTATTGCCTCTCTTTTTTCTTGATTAAAGCCTCTTCTTTTATACTTAATAGGTTTGAAAATATGATTTATGGCAAGTCGGTAAGAAATTATCTTCAAAGCCATGCCCGGTATGTCTTCATGCGTCTAAGCGAAGACATCACTATGCAACTTTAGGAATCTTCTGAGCTTCTCTTTCTCTTTCTCGAGCAATTGCAACAAATGTTGGTTGTCTTCTCGGACTTTTTGGGATATAGAACCACATTTTCTAACTTTCTTGCATGCTCCACCATAAGCCTTCTTTCTTCTAGACCAGACTTCTTATTTAGTTGTTACAAAATTTTTGTATGTTAATGATTTTTCGTGTCATCATTCTGTTGCACCTCTTCTACAGGTCTTTTGGTAACGTAATCAATCTCCTTGAGGATACTACAAAGCAACTTTTAGCTTATTTTGGATCCCCTTGAACCATGGCAATGCCATCCTATGTTTGAAATTTTAACTTCAAGTAACGTATGCACTCAATTGCATTTGTCAGTCTTAAAAACGACCTCTCCAGAATTATGGTGCAAGGCATTTTTAGATCAACTATTTGGAATATCACCATAATTATTTTTTGATAAGGAAGACTAGCTACGATGATGGGGAACTATATCGTGCCTAGAAGTATAACACAAGAATTCCTGAATCCATATAAGGCTGTACATATTGGCCCTAACTAAAGGTCACTTATATTCATAGAGTCTAATGTATTCTTAAAAATTATATCTACACAACTGTTTGTATCCATTACTATCTTGTTCGCTTCTGACAACCCAACTCCTTTACTATTAAAGTGTCATCACGGGGATAACTCACCCTTGTCTCATCTTTATTTGTGAACATGACAGGGATAATGGCCATTTTAAGCTTCTTCTTTGCACATACATTTAGGATGGGAACTCTTGTAGTAAGGTTGGGTAGAGAGTATTTGGAGTCATTCTTTCTCACCTTGTTCTAATTTCTAACCAATGTAGGACCCCTAGATATCACTATACTTCTATCAGTGGAGTCCTCATTATGATTATCGTGGTCAAAATTATTTTCTCCACATGATAGGTCCATATATTTTTTTAAATATTTGTTTTTAACTAACACTTTTATCTGCTTCTTTAGATCTGCATATAATCATTAGGATGCTCATAATCTTGGTGAAAATCATATAACTTATCTTAGGCTCTCCTTTTTGAGTTAGACTTCAAAGGGTAAGGTTAGGCAACATTATTCTAGAGTCTTTGATGCTCTGATATACTTCTTCCTATCCAATATATGTTTAATCCTTTTCCATCCCTCAAATCATACTTTCTCAAGGTAGGCCTTTTATTTCCTCCCGAGCTCACAACATTTACAGGCTAAAGACAAAGGCCTCCTCTACGATATCCGGGTATTAGTTGGCTACGGTGAGAACTAGGCTTGCCCCATACTCGGTGAAGAGGAATAAAGCTGGTGAGATCTTCATGGGATGTGGGATTTTAGGGAGGTATTCTAAGATTTTCTTGCCATGCAGTTAAAGTTGGTTCTTTTTTGAAAAATTTCTCAAGGTAGGCCTTTTATTTTCTCCTGAGCTCACAACATTTACAGGCTAAAGACCAAGGCCTCCTCTACGATATCTGGGTGTTAGTTGGCTACGATGAGAATTTCCAAGAGAGGTTCTCCACATTACTTGAATCACAGATAATCATGAGGTGAACTTTAAGAAAAATGGGGTCCTAGGCGATTATACCTAAGATCTCACTCCAAGTTTTTTACTAATGGTTATTTTTGTGAATGTATAAGGTGAAACCTTTCTCTTGCCCCAACTCGATATTTGGAACTAGACTAGTCTAACCATCTAGTATTAATAGAAATTCACCTCGGGATATTACATGGGTTGCCCCGAGGTAAAAATATATTATTATTTGGCCTTTTCAATTCAACTAAAAGATCTTGGTACTCCCTGACATCGTATTTTATTGACTTCAGGATATTTCCTCCCATATAGTCATAATTATCTAGAAACAAAAACATAGTTGAATTATTTAATCAACTTACACCCTTTATATTATCTTTTTTTATTATTATTTTTATACTTTTTAGGAAATTTAATAATTTAAATAAAACATAATTCAGAAAACATTTTTTTTGAGAATATTGTTTTATTTATTTATTTAAATTGGCTGTTTCAAATAGATTAAATCATTATCCTAGAACAAATGTAGCCACACATAGGATAGAGTTCAAATCTAACAATCAAGAATTCAACAATTGACAACATAATCAAAATATTGTTAAATTCAAGACTAAATTAAAAAGGAGAGAAAGAAAAACTAGACGAGGAGAGCTTGAATCTGTAAAGTTGATGAGAATCCCCAATCTCTTGATGAAATCCCCTTCTCCTTGTTGATTTTTCCCTTTCTCTCTCTAGAAATCTTCTTTCCCCTCTTTTCTCTCTCTCTTTAAAAACTAAAATCTTCCCCAAAAGTGGCTTCTTCTCTCCAACCCCAAACACATATAAAACCTAATTTTACCGCAAATTAAGCCGTTCAAATATGATCTTAGAGATCAGATTAAACCCAAAAAATGTCTAAATTAGGTCCAGTAAGTGCTGGAGTGCCAAAAACAGCACAGGGGCCATGATGGTGACATAACAAATGGCACGGCCGCGCCATGGTTAACTCTTAGGGGTAGAATTCCTGTGGAGAAATAGCTAGTATGGCGCTGCCGTACTCCTTGATTACGCAACCGTGCCATAACTACTACCATGACATGTTAGATTGAAGCTTTGGATGTATAATTTCTAATGCCACAAATGGATTGTGATTCCGAGTTGTGTAGACAAAGTTATTGCTATTTTAATATATTATACTTAAAATGTCGATTTCTGTAGCTTTCACTCAAGATCAATGAAAAGGCTCGCAGACTTGCATTTGTGAAACACCTCAACACCTATAAAATAAAACCAAAATGCTTAAAACAAAAAATGAATACTCACGTGACTAAATAACGCTAAGTATGCTACTTAATTATAGATAATTTAAGCACCATCGTGTAGTAAAAATTAAGATATCAAGTATATAAAGAAAGAATGAATAAAAGAAAGGAACATTTTACGTAGCCGAAAAAATTTACTAGTTGCAATTAGATAGACGAAATCTGGTATCAACAATTGGCGATATCTATGGAACAAAAAGACAAAAAGCCAAAAAATTCATAACAAGAAATTTAGAAAAGAAGAAAGGGGTTTTAACATATACCTCCCCTGAGGTTTTTACTTTTAACACATAGAGAGAAAATATAAGAAAATACACACTTCTATCTCCTCTCACCTTCCAAAACTAATAGTCAATGTTAAAATAACTATAATGCCCTTCTTTGTTTGCTTTGTGAATTCTTAAAATGTAGGTTTTTTTTAATTGTTTTTATTACACATGCAGGCCCACATTGTTTCTTTTGTAGGAGTTAATTTTTAAAATGTAGCATTTTAAAATTGTTTTGATTAACACATATGAGCCTACATTGTATCTTGTACAAGTAACTCTTTTCACCATTTCCTTAGCTAGTGTTGTTGACTTTTCAAGAGAATGAAAAAACAAAATGCAAGCAACTTCTTCATTTCCTTCTGCAAACAACTCGTTTCACCATTGTTTATAACTTATGTAATCGACTTTTCAAAGGTGGAAAAGAAGTAAAAAAATATAAGCAAGGTATTCTTCACTTGTGATTGTATCAGAAGATACCTTTTTAGTATAAGAAGCTGCAAGATCAGCTTATACATCAGATCTACTAACCACATCATCCTTCTTTTGTGATTGTATCTTTATCTTATGTAGCACAATACTAAATCAGTGCTTAATCGAGTCTCGAACAAAGCCTTATTATTATTATCCAACATTAACAAATCCTTATTATTACCTCCAGATTCACCTAATTCTTTTTCTCTCATGTGTACAATCCAACTTCTGCTCATTAAATTCGGCTTTCGTAATCTTCTTGGCCATCTATCCAGCTTCGTATTCTTAGTATGGTTTGTTGCCCCTCTCGCCAGTATGGCAACAATTTGTCTTTCCGGCTTACCTTTTTTTACAGTACTAATTGGTGATAGAAACAATGCTACTTTAGCTTTACTTGAAGTTAAAACAACTCACCTTTAAACAACACCAACAAACTCTTCATGAAAGTAGACAATATTTTCTTTGCACCAGATAATTGCACATTCTCAAATATATAATGAAATTGTTAGGTATCTAGAGTAGAAATTTTACGTTTCAAGAGAATGACTTGCTCTCCAAAACTAGAAAATAGTAAGTCAAAGAGTAAAGTTATATTGATTTTACTAAACTATCCTTAGTTGTAACTGTTAACTAACAGAATTGGATGGTTAGAGGGGAGGTAAGTGTGTATTTTCTTATACTTTCTCTCTATATGTTAAAATCCCAAATAAGAAAATCATGGCAGAATGAGAAGATAATTGAGCAAATTAAGGGAATAAGATGAATCAAGCAAATCAAGTAAATTAGGTAAACTAGGCAAATGGGGTGAATTAGAAAAATCAGGAGAATAAGGTGAATCAGGATCCTTCAGACTTAAAATGAAAGTTAGAATACGAAAGAAGACAAAGATTGGAATGTCAAGTGAAAGCTAAAGAACAAGGGAAGATGACATTTGAGATGTAGAAGATGATTAATGAATAGAGAGATGCAAAAGAAAAACAGTGGGAAGAATCACCATTGTCGATAACTCAGGATGCACATGCATCACTTGGAGCCAACATACATCAAGACGATATCGAAAGACGGACAGACTCTCTACATGGCGACTTCTGAGATCCTGAAGGGAATGAGGCAAAAGGGATTAGTGGAAGAACTCATGAAATCGAAAACACGGGTAATCGGGTTGAAAACATAAGCACTCTTAAGCGACATGTAGAGTTTTTTAATATAGAAGTTATCGATTCTTCTTTCATAGAAGAGATCAAGCAATTGAACAAGAAGTTACAAGAGGTCAAAGAAGAAAAACAATGAATAAATAGGGCTGAAGATTATGAGATGGCATCTCCCTTAAGCCCTAGTATCATAGTTGTATGCCTACCCAAGAAGTGGTAGAGCGCCTCGAGGGCCTGAAGGGGGCCCTAGCCCCTCAAGCCTCACAATTTTTTTAATATGTTAGCCTCACTTCTTAAATTTATATGTATTTTAACCCTTATATTTTAAAAACGTATCAATTTGCCCTTTTTAAAATATTACTTAAATAACTTTATTTTCAGTCATTTTGACACCCCCCCCGCCAAATGTTTTAGTTCTGGCTCTGCACTTATACCCAAGGGATTCAAGATGCCTCACATTAACCTCTATTTGGGGACAAACCGATCCCAAACTTCATATTGAGTGATATAGGGAGACAATGCACATCTAAGGCCTCACTAAGATAAGCCAAGTAGGAGTGGCAATTTGGGACACAATACGATTATTCGATATAAATTCGGTGCCATTAAACGGATTTTGATTTAAAATCTTGATACGAATAATAATCATATCGTATTCTTGTCGATACAATTATTATTCGTGTCATATCCGTGTTTAACATGCAAGACACGATTATTCGTTTAAGACACGATTAATTAAATGAATAATTGAATAACCGTGTCCTAAATGAATAATCATATCCTTCACGAA
Organism: Melia azedarach; assembly: GCA_028052125.1. Lineage (NCBI taxonomy): Eukaryota > Viridiplantae > Streptophyta > Magnoliopsida > Sapindales > Meliaceae > Melia > Melia azedarach. The sequence continues at coordinate 5,427,716 of CM051402.1, read as the reverse complement.
TATATTTTAATAAATTTTAGAAAAATATGTAATATAAATTTATTTATTATAAACAACTCTTAATATAAGCATCTAATTATTAAATATATATTATGTTTGATAAAATATGTTATTTTTAATATCTTAAGGATCTCAATAATAATTACTAAATTAAATGAATTGTGTTCGTGTCTTAAACGAATCGCATTTTAAATGAATAATAGGATCTTAAATGAATAATCGTGTTTTAAACGAATAATCGTGTTTAAACGAATCGTATCTAAATAAACGGATCGTATACGGATTTAAAAGAGTTGATACGAATAATAAACGAATCGTATTCGTGTCAAACGAATATTAAACGAATCGTATTCATATCAGCTCAAATTCGATTCATTTATTCGAATTGCCACTCCTAAAGCCAAGGCCTGGTATCAAAACTGAAGCAGGAAAATATTGAGTCCTTTTCATTGAATATATATATATATATTACAGCATTTAAGATTAGGGCTATTAATAGTTCTTGTTTCAATGACAATTGGTTCTTGACACTAAAAAACAAATGAAGAAAATAGAAATAAATCAAATTTATTAAAAGAAAATGGAGCCCACGTAATCATGATTACAAAAAGAATGGTAAATAAATAAATACAATTTCTTTAAGGGAACCTTCATTTTGTCAGGTAAATTAATTAAAGAAAAAATAGATCATGACACTACAGGAAAAAGTTCCTTTTACATTTGAAAAAAATCAGCCACAAAAATAGTACAAACTGAACCAAAAAGGAGGTTTTTGGGACCAAATTATAACCATTTGCAGCCAAATTTCATCAGCTGCAATAAGTCGCAAAAGGTTTTTTAATTATTTAAGGCTGATTTTAGTAATTATAAAAGATGTTTGCCGTCAATTTTTGCATTCAATGTGTATCAATTGCAAAAAGTATTTGTGAGCGATATATAGCGGGCACAAATATTTTGCGATCGATATTATTTTATTGTCAAATATTTAGTTATAAAAAATATTAATTATGTGTAATATTTATATTACCTTAAATATTAATCTCATCAAATTAATTTAAATAGTAAATTAGAGATGAGTCAAATATCTTGCATAATATTAGAAACATGATTTATATAGTAGTGAATAATTAAAAGATTAAAATAAATTATAAAGAATATTTTATCATATAATTTGAATATTAGTTAAATGTAATTTCACTCTAAACAGAGAAAACCAAATACATGATTCATCACTTTCTACCCAAATAAATAAAGAAAGAAACTATTTCTTTTACTTCGTAAAGTTCAAGTGTTGCGACGGGAGGAACTCTTTTGTTTTTTTAAAATAAACTCTAAGCCAATAAGCTGTCTTTCGAGAGCAAATAATGTCCTCAATGTTCTGCCTAACTATGCCTGCAACCAAAGCACCGTATCAGCTAGCAGCGGTTCTCAACTTTGATAAAAGTTGTACAGAAAAAATACTTCCAGAACACCATTGAGATTTAATACAAAAAGAAAAAAAAAAAAAGTTTGTGAAAAGGTTACTTAACTAAATATATAAGAGAATTCCTAATAGAAGTAATAATTTCAATTAAAATAAATAAATAAATTAATAATATTTATTAATTAATTAAATTTTGTAAAATAACTTTTAGTAAAAATAAAATTTTAATTAATTTAAAATTAATATTTCAAAAAAATGATAAAAAGGATAAATATCTTTATGATAACTTATTTATTGAATTTTTTAAATTAAATTATTTGGATATTAATGAAATATATTTATCAGATGTCAACAAAGTCAAGAGGACTCTTGTTGATGCACGGATTTTGCAAATCTCGTACCCACATAGAAAAATAGAATAGATGCACTCGAGGTGGCCGAATGGCTCGAGTCAAGTGTGCACGTACGAGCAAAGTCCGCAATCCCAAACTACCAAAAATCACCCTGCCGCTTCACTATCCAAATACTCACATAATGTCCAAGTCTGTCCACCTCCTCACTCACTACTTCAGACTACCTCCCAGCTCCCAACTCAACTCCGACTTCGAAACTTCTCCATATCCCTCAAGCTACACTATACCTACTGTCTGTTCCCCAAATATCTATCCAACCCACCTCTTGTCAAGCCCGAACACCCTCAACCCAAGGATTCCACCAAGTTGGTCTACTCCAAGTCCACAATCTCAAAATGTCGAGAACCACCTTGCTGCTTCACTACCCAAATACCCATGCAATGCCCAAGTTTGTCCACCTCCCCGATCACCGCTTCAGACCACCTCCCAGCTCCCAGCTCCCAGCTCGAATCCGATGGCTCCGAAACCTCCCGAGGTCCCTTGAGCAACGCTACGCTTGTTGTCCGTCCCTCAAATAATTGTCCAACCCACCTCCTTTCACGTCCGAACTCTCTCAACCCAAGGATTCCATCGAGTTGTTCTGCGACTTTCTGCGAAATAGAGTAAGGCTTAGATAGGAGTCGCCTTTTCAGCAACCCCTCTCCTATGCCTAAGTTGGCCTCAAGACAGAGAGGAAAATGGTGAGGGCATGTGTATGTCCCTCTAAATGAGGAGAATCAAAAGTATGCTAAGGTTATGAGGAAGAAGCACAAGGAGAGGATCTTGCCCAAGTCACGAATCAGGTAGACGGAGATTCAAGAGGGTGAACAGTGGGGTTTTCCTGGGTTTTTATGTGTGTTTTTGGAGTTTTAGGCTATAGAGGCTGAGTATATGGGAGAGGAAGAGAGGGGATTCGTTTTGCGAAGAGAGCCCTTCTCCAAGGAATATTGTGTTTAGAAAAATGACTTGTCTCCTTGTAAATAAGAAAAATACCTTTTCATATGAAACCAATGAATACTCATACCTGATTGGATGGCTTACTTTTACCTTTTTACATGTCTTTCTCCCATTGATTCTTAGTGGTCCAGCTCAAATGCCACGTGGCAAGCTAGGGTTGATGAACTTTCCCTTATCTAAGCTCATTAGACAAGTCTCGACTCTTTATTAGTCAAGGAGATTGCTTATATACCTTGGTGGACAAGTGGCGTAACCTCACTTTACCCAGCTGACACATGGTCCTTCACCTAGGCTCTTAATGGTCTCTACCTGGGCTCTGTGCACTGCCTGCACAGTGTCAGGCAGGATTTGCACAGTACCAGCTTGGTTGCAGCCAGGACCAGGTGCTGTCTATTGCCTTTGAAGTGGTCCCCGCAAGTTGTTTTCGTGTGTATTGGGCCACTTTAAAGATTCTCTTGGGGGGCAATGAGGTGGGCTTTCACGCACCTAGGTGCTTGTGTAGTTGGGCATCCCACCTGCCTAGGCAGCTGGGCGTCCCACCTGCCTAGGGTAGCTGGGTATCTTACCTCTCTTGCTCAGGAGGGCGAGGCTTTTGTTGATTGGATGCATGTCTGGCTGTTCTGAGGCGCAATAGAGAAATAAAGTTATTTTCCTTGTCTATATCTGCGTGCTACGGTATATAGCCACGCTTTTTCGCATGTGCTACGGTATATGATCACATGGGCGCTTTTACACGCGCCATGGTATATGGTCACATGGGCATTCCCATTCGTGCAACGGTATATGGTCACGTGAGGCAATATTAGCAAATGGAGAATTCGTTGGCGATACTTAACGGGGAGCCCAGCTCATAATAGGTCTTACCTAACCGCTCAAATGATGAATACGTTGGAAATACTCAACGGGGAGCCCAGTTCGCAGTGGGTCTTACCTAACCACAGCGAGTAGGGCTTGTACCACGTTCTCTCTTGAGGTGGACGTGAGGTGGGCGCGAAGTAGCTATCCACGTCCTCTCTTGAGGTGGACGTGAGGTGGGCGCGAAGTAGCTATCCACGTCCTCTCTTGAGGTGGACGTGAGGTGGGCGCGAAGTAGCTATCTCACAGCAGGCTGATTCGAACTTTGGCGGACTCACTTTCCGCCACGTGTCCAAGTGCATTTTTCCCTATAACAACTCTAAAGTACTGATTGAGCTTCTAATAATCGATCCTACAATAATATGGTCCCACCAAGCAAATGATGCCATATGAATTAGACAGTTAGAAAATTTTGACTAACCAATAGAAAATTAAATCAAGATAGATACAAAATATATATGAGTATATGGTTTTAATATAAAATAAAAGGAATAAAAAAGATACCTCTAGATTCTTTTAAAATACTTTTATTGCAGTATTTCTTCACCAATGATTTTTAAACCAATCGTCCAACAGTAATCGTAAAAAGAAAAGTGAACTTCTTTTGTAATATAATGATGTTTTCTCTATAGTACACAATAAAAAAATTATTTTTACATAATAAAAAAAAATTATTTTTTCTTTTTCCAATCCCTCTTAGAGTTTCTACTCTTTTAAAATTATTTTTACATAATAAAAAAAATTATTTTTTCTTTTTCCAATCCCTCTTAGAGTTTCTACTCTTTTATGTTTTTTTATACGACTTCTATTTTAATTAAAATAATTTTAATTATAATAGAATTAAATTAATTTAATCAATTAATAACATTTATTAATTAACTAAATATGTAAGACAACTCCTAATAGAAGTAATATTTTAATTAAAATAAATAAATTAATTAATTAAATTTTGTAAAATAACTTCTACTAAAAGTAAAATTCTAATTAATTTAAAATAAATATTTAAAGAAACGATAAAGAAGATAAATATCTCTATGACAATTTATCCATTTAATTTATCAAATTAAATTATTTAGATAATAATGAAATATATTTATCTTAAAATATCGTACTAATTAATTATTTCTTAATTAATTAATTAAATCCAAATTAAAACACGTATTTCATAAAACATGTATTTTAGAAAACTATTTTCTAGACATACAAATATTTAGTGTAATAATCTTATCCATTATATTATTTATTGCAATAAGATGTGGTATTGGAGACATATAAACATATAATTTCAAGGTCCAATAAATTTAGATAATTAATTAAATTCTTTAATTAATTAATCTAATTTATTAATTGCAGTATTATTCCACTAAAAATTTGGAATTGAACTCTTAAAATTACAAACATATTTTACTCTGGTCCATTAATATAATCACTACATGCAGTTCAACCCTTCATAAACGGTTTATAATTAGAGCTAGGTCAATTTTTTGTTTTACTCTTCTAATTACATCTTTATCTTTAAATTCTATTAATTCATTATTGAATAGTTAATTTATAAACCAATTACAAATTGAGTACTCAAACTGTTCAATTTCAAAATTAACACTTAGAAAACTGTCTTTCTGACTTCCAATAGGAAGGAATAGGTTCCATAACTGTATATCACATTCTTAACTATTTATCCCGTTAAATCTCTAAAATACAGGTAATGAGTTTGTTCTTAGAACAAATCTTAACAAGTAACTCAAAAGATTCAATAACATAAATAGGAATTTATGATTATTCATGATTAAGGTTGATCTACAATTATCTATTGACATTGTTTGAATTCTCAGTTAGTAACAAAATTTATATGAAAATTCAAATTATATTTGATCTAGTCCTATATAATTATATTATATAAAGTGCCTCTACCATGATGTCACTACATTGATAGTCCGAATAAAACTATTACATTCTTAATGTTAGTAGACCGCACTAATAATATTTAATTAAAAAATCTGATTTTAATTAATTTATTATGGACTATTTCAGTTTATTATCCAGAAATCTTAATCCTCTTGTATATATAACATTTATATATACTAAGATTATGGTTACATAAATAAAGTAGAATTTTTTTTATATTAAATATAAGCATAATTAAGCATAAAAAAATACTAATTTTATTTATTTCAAAAAAAATTTACAAACTACATACTTTTAGGGCACTATCGCTAACATAGACATTGCCTAATCAGCCTCATCTGGGAATACCTTAGCATCATCCATACTTGATGTAGGTCAATCATAAATATTTATTGCTTTACAGTCATATGCTTGCTTCCCATTGCACAGAATATCCTGTTAGGACAGCATGGTGGTTTGTTAGATCATGACAAACTAAATATAGATATGTAATAGTAATCTCAAAGAAAAGTTGTCAACAGTATGCAGGAACACACCGATAAATCAACATCCAAGGTATAGCCTTAAATTTATGAGGCTACATGTCTGCCAACAGTTGTCTCTTACAAAAAAATGGCAATAAATGAATGCTCTTGCTACACGTATAGCCTTAAATTTTAACAATTGCAACTTAGCAAATGTTGGATTAAAGATTAAACTAGTACTTGATAGTTATGGACAGCAAATCAGTTTTGTATGCACATAATAGCTACAAATAGCTACCACAAGTTTAATTAAATTAAAAAAATTAATAAAAAAATCTATGTTAAGTGACTTTGAAATCTTAGGTCATTGAATTCTGAGAATTGTCATGGCTATGAATATGATCTCATAATAATATATAAAGTAAAGGCTACGCAATTAAACTCAATTAAATAAAATAATATGCTAATCTAAATCATTTCTGTTTAAGAAAAAGGCAAAAAAGAGAGTCCTGCTAATGGATTTGAGATTTTAAACATACTATACATTCTAATTTGTCTCAATCATGAAATAAAACAAATCATTTTTAACAACCTATGATTTCACTTTGAGTGCAATACAAAAGTATGGTGTTCATACAGACACTTGTGACAAAATTAAAACAAAGGCATTTCACAGATGCAATTTCCACTAAGTATATTATAAAATAACAATTAATGGTAAATTAATCATGAATCAGAAATTTGGCACTTACAATTTTTAGTCCATCCATCCTAACAACCCTCCCAGTGGAATTTTTTTCATTGAAAATTTTCGAGCATTACCCTTCAATCATATTAAATTATGTACAAAATAAGGAGAATGATGAAGTTTTTTTCATTCCATTTATTACCATACAAAATGGATGCTCCAGTTCTAACCTTGATCCTGATTTCATGTATTGATTCTTAATAATCAAACAATTGACCGATAAATGTTAAATAATCAATATATTTTCAGCCTAACTTCATTGTAAATAAAAAGGTCACAGCTGATCCAACAACAAGAATGGAACCCTAGTATACTCATAGTTTGTTTCCATCAAAATTGCAGGTCAAAATTAAAGCTAAATCCAACAACAAGAATGGAAAAAATATTATATTCAAATGCACATTAACTTCAAACCGACAAGCTGAAGAAAAATGAAAGAACAAGAGAGCAAGAGAACAAGTATTGCAGTCAGGTATTCGAACTTCAAGCCAGAATGGCAAGTCGGGTACATTTCTTGATAGCGTTAGAGAAAACTTTAGATCATAAAGTACATATACATACATCATACATGATAATTAAGGATAAAAATTAAACCTTTCATGATCATCCACCCTTATATATGCTCAACAACAGATGAGCTCAACTGTAAACGACTCCTTTATTCCTTCCATCTCTCACATGCACATATTATTAGACTTGTATTAATTAATTAAATTAGCTCTAAATCATAAATCTATTAATATTGTTTGTTCAGAACAAACTAAGTCATGTTATCATTTTTATAACCCAACCACCTACTCAAACCAAGCTTAATGAATGCTACAGATCTCTTCGTTTATATGACACATATTTTGTTTTTCAGGTTGTTCACGAAAATCTCAAATCCATGCATATACATAGTGTCTTTCTGATACACTCCCAAACAACCCATAATTATGCGGAGTCGTACAAATAGTATAATAGTAAAAAGGGATTGTTGTATCCATGAGGACTAAGTTTTTTAATTTTCAATTAAGTATTGCAATTATGGTAAATTAACTTTATCTAGACACTCAATCATTGCATCATTAGAGAGATAATAAGAAAATTTTAAAAAGAACAACTAAATTATTTACCAAAAATAAAAGTTAGAAAATCGAGCTAGTAAAGAGAGTAAGTTAGAAATTGATGTGGAAACCACCTACCTTCACCATGTTTCTCCTAATTGGAAATTTACGATATTTTCGCTTTTAATATACTAATAACAAGTTCTAGATAACCTTGTTCTCTTTTCTCGAGTGCAAAACTAAGTTCTATGTGTAGCTAAACTAGTCGATATCCCAATTCACTTAATTAGCTATACAGTCTTTTAGTTTAATTTGTTATTAACATCTAGAAATTAACTCACTTCCCTATTCATTTGATCCCAAGTGTTAATGTGATCATCTAGTCATTGATGTTCTTCCGAAATCTCAATATGCTAAATTGAGTTTTTAATTTCTATGAACAAATTAGACTATCTCTAGTACTATTTCATCCATGTTTAATAAAATAATTCATTATGCAATAAATCATTAGCATTAAGTGCAAGAAAAACCCAAGTAATTAAAAATTAATAACAATAACAAATTCCTCAATTAGTCAAAACATGGTTGAGTTAGGCTACATCAAAACACTAAAACATAAAAAGTTTAGCCTAACATATCAATAATTAATCACAAGTTCATAATGAAATTCATCATCCTTAAAATAATCTAACAATAAAAACTAAATGAATTTCAAGACAAAAATGAACAAGTTTGAGAAAATAAACTGGAGATGATGAACTTCAACATCAAATTTTCAAATCTCTTCCTAAAAACTTCAAGCTTGATAAATTCTTCTACTTCTTTCTCTAGAAATTGTCCCTTTCTCTTCACTCTGTCTCTCCCTCTCCTTCAAAACTTAACTTTCCCTTCAAAACTCAAAGTTGGTGGGACAGTGCATGGCGCGCACACCACGCACCCAATTCGGCTAATTTCAATTGAATCCTTCAACTCTTTTACAATTAAATCCTTGAGTCTTCATGTATTGCATTTGAATCCTATGATTCTTTATTTCTTAAATTTAAGTCCTTAATTTCCTTTCATTTTGATCTCGATTTGATTACTTGTACTTTTTATCTTCATTTTCGTGCACCTTATTAGCTTAACCATGATTTTTTATATTTTTGCACAAAAACATAGAATTTTATCAAAATAATATTGTAACTTGAAAATTTGCACACATATTTAAGTCTGAAAGAAAATGACAAGTGAGTAAACTACTCACTTATCACTTTCCAATGCTATATACATAAAACCAACAAAAAATAATCATGAAAAACCAAATAAAATGATTAAAACACTTAAAAAGTCAGCGAGAAAACGGGTCAATAGGAACAACTGAGATAACTAAGACAAGGTAACCCTTTATCATTTCATACCTTCTAGATTCTGCATTAAGACCCGGCATCACGCCAAAAGTTCCCACTAAGTTTCAATAAAATGCTAGATCTTGCAACTATTGAAACTAAGAGACTCCATGTTGGACCATATATCCAGATATCATATTGACTTGACATCAGCCTACACCTACATTGCATGAACCAAGCCCATGATTTAGGAAGGGATCTAGAAAGGAAAAACTATTATATTAGACCTGTTGTCCGGAAGTCTCGAGGAATCGACATCATGATGTCTACATTGTAAAGAGCATATCCATGTTCTAAGAGAAGGAATGAAATATCCACATTTAGAAATAAGCTAACATTTATGCTGCCAAGGCCCAAGCCAACAAAATAACTTCAGTTTAATTCAGAGATATTCGTTAAACGAAAAAGTAGGTTTATGTTCTAAATCATATATAATTTGAATTCTACTAAAGATAGTATTTCAAGTAATACAAGGACTCAACGATTATCTAAAGAAAGAATGAATGAAAGAGACTTTTTTCGCAATCTAAAAAAGTCACTAGTTGAAATCAGATAGATAAAATCTGGTATCAATATATATTTCATTCAAGGGCTAGTTGTTACAAGTAGAATTAAAGAACTTGTATAAATCATTAATTTTGCTAAGGGGTTTTAACTAGAGTTTGACGGTTTGGACTTATACAACAAAATTATAGAAATTGTGACTACATTTATTTTTTCTATCAAATATGGGAATTCCTCAGTTATTATTCCAAATTCATTTTGACTCCACAAAGCGAGCAAATGCTATTTGCCAATCTAATAATTAATTAAACGTTTTTGAGACTTGCACAATGTAATTTTGCATGCACGTGGTCAACTAAATTTGAATTTATATTTTCTAGGAGATTTAACTGAAAATGATGACATTTGACCCCTGAATATTAATTTTAACCACGTAATATAATTTTATTTAAAAATGACCACTCTGACCAATTTTAGACTAATGTAACTCTACCATTTCTATTTTATATTTTTTCTCATTCGAGTTCAAATGAAAACTCTCTCTAAAACAAAGCTTAACTTCAACACCCAATCGAAAACATCCATTAGCTTTGTCATTCTTATACATTGTAGCAAATAATAATCGTAACCAATCAAAGGTTGATTACAAAGGTAACATTTGATTTTTTGTCTTTTTAATTTAGTTAATTGAAAGCGTATTGTTTAATGCTATTTTATGTAAAAATGGACAATGTAATAGTCGGACTTGGTAGATTTGCTGTGATTTTGAGAGAAGTATGAGAAAAATGGTCAAATATATGGGTTAAAGGCGATATGGATTGACGAACTAGAAATCTGAAACAAACAAGGCTTGAGACTTAAGTTTTGAGTAAGCTTGAATTCTTGCTTGCCCAAGACTAAGTTTTGAGCTTGACAAAAACCTATTTTGTATTGAATTGCCCTTTTTGTTTTTTGTTTTTAACTTACAACTAACATGTTGTTATATGTGTACATTATGGTTGGAATGTTAACGATTAATACTCAATTTCGTGAAAGATGGGAATGGACTCTAAAAGGTGGCTATGCATATATTGATGGAGAGAGCATGCCATTGTGTGTGGATTGGGAGATTTCGTTAGAAGATTTTATGAAAATTGTGTATAAAGCGCAGGAGATAAATCCTACTGAGTGCAAAATCAAGGCGAAGGCAATCTTTATTGACAACATATAGAGGTGGAAAGTGCCCTTAGTTGTTATAAATATTAGCAATGAATTCACCTTTAGAGCATTTACGAATTCTTATGATTTAGACTACTTGTAGAGCATAAGGGCATATTATGCACTATATCTGACCATGGAATAAGTGGGGAAAAGCAAACAAGTAAGGCCGTAAAATAATAATCGTTTTATTGCCAATGGAGAAATTGTACCCGCATTTAGCTCCTCAAGAGGAAGTAATCATCCAAGCAATTAATTGCTACAATCCCAACATAATTCAACTCATTAGGGAATTCTAGTACACTAGTGCAAGAGAAACAGACTATTTTCATCCATTAGTACAAAATGAAGAGCAATCGACATTGGGCAAACATGTAATTTCTGTATTGGTCAATATAGGCAACATATGCATGAAAACGATGCAACCACCATCGAAGGAGGTATTCCTCCTCGACACAATGTCATACAACCCCTAGAGTATTATACTTGACGAATAGACTTTGTTGGCACAGATTTTACTCCTATAAGGGAATTTAGAAATGTTGCCAATGATGAAGAAATGGAGGCAATAGAAGACGCTCATCCTAATCCAATAGGAGGAAGTAGCCCAATGAGAGCTTTATCATCGTCAAATCGCTACATTCAATTTTTGCCTCTAGTTCCATTGCCTACAACACTTATTGGCAATGCTTCATTGAATAATCATGAAGCAATTGTGGTGTACATTAGCCACATTTTTATAATGAAAGAAAAACTGCGAGACAAACTAGGGTTGACGACATTGAAGAACCACTTTCAATTCAATGTCTCCAAGTTAACCACCCATAGATTTGAAGCGAAGTGCATTGTGAAGGGTTGTAAATGGAGAATTCGTGTAATTAGGACGATAACGATGCCTATTTTCGACTTACATGTATAGACATAGGACAGACATATCAAAATAATGAGTTACAGAATGGACACTGACAAACAACAACTCGGCTCATCAGAAAATTATCAGGGACCAGTTCGAAGATACCAGTTGGAGTTACATTTTGAGGCATATTCGTGACAATATTTAGAATGATTACTAGGTTCATCTTCTAAACTCCAAGACTTGGCGGAGTAAGGAAAAAACATTGAAGCTTCTATGTGAAAATCCGAGTGAATCGTACAAGGGACTACCATTGTACTGTCACGTACTAAAAGACTAAACTCTCAGTAGGTGACTATAATAAAAATTGAGGCCGATGATCACTTGTTATATTTCTTCATAGTACTAGATTCATGTATTCGAGGGTTTCACAATATTATCAGACCTATTATAGCCATTAATGATACATTTCTAAAAGGAAAGTACTGGGGGACATTATTTGTTGCAGTCACTATGAATGGAAATAACGGAATACATCCTATTGCCTTTGGAGATGCCGACTCAGAAATTGATACATCGTAAGAATGGTTCTTTTCAAAGTTACGAGATGCAATTGGTTCGATGGAGGGCTTGGTTTTCATCTTCGATCCAGACATTTCCATTGAGAATGGAATTTCCACAGTTTTTTTAGATATAGTGCAAAGGTTTTTTGCTTGCCATATATCTAGGAACGTTAAGGACAAATACAAGATGCGATAACAAAAGATTAAGAATTTTATGGCAGTAAATTGGTGCACTACTGACACATATCGAATTAGTGAGTTCAATAAATTCATGGATAGTATGAGGTCAATGCATCTCACTACTGCAACAAATTTAGAAAATTAAGTGGGTGCTTATAGATGGGCTAAATCACACTTCCCTTCTTGACCGTATAATGTGTTGACCACTAACATTGCCGAGAGTATGAATTCCTTCCTAAGTGGATCTACGGGAGAAAAAATGCTCTTGCAAACTCTTTGAACTTTCACAATTACCTTGCGCTCACATTCTTGGTGCGTACTGACATGTGTGACTAGCAATTAACTCCATTTTCTCACTATTTTACAGCACTAATGCACTCGTGTATGCATACGCTGAGCTAATCCACACGATTGTAGACGAGAGTGATTGGGTGATCCATCAAAGTTGCGTTATAGGAACATCAAACCCTTATGCAATGTATTCCGGCAAGTCGACCGAGAAAACAGTGGATTTCATTAGAAGGAGAAGACATCATTATGAGAAGATGTTCTTGGTGCCATTCCGTTGGGCATAATCATGCCACATGTAGAAATCCAATTATGCTCCATCCTAGTTGTTTTTATTTACTTATTTATTAATGTATGACTTGTATAAATTTTAAGTTAAGTTTATGTGAGATTACCTTGAATTTTCATTTGTTTGATTATGCGATTTTATTTGGTTGTTGCATATGCACTCAACACTTAACTAGCATTGCGACTATATTTAAAGGACATATATTTTTTTCCATTTTTTGCCTTGTTTATGTACATTTTGCCATTATCGAGACTGTAGTCTCGAGCATGACTGGCTAGAGACTACGGTCTCAAGCAATGCAAAATGTATGCATATAAACTGCCTTTTCTTCAAACTCCATCAAGTGATACATGATTTCTTGTATAATGTGTATTGAGGTCAAAAGTTATAAAATATATATACTAGGACAGTTCAAGTATTTGTTATTAGACCTATTTAATGTTTATGGATTCTGTCCTTAAAATTTGTTAATATACGTACATTAGTTATCGTCGTTACATAAGCTAACCATATGGATAAGAATTCATAAATCCTTTCTTTTGATATGATTTATACATGTGCAACAAATAAATAAAGGATACATTTTAAAATGGCTAGAATCTCATGTAACTTACTTATTATTTATCACAATTAAATATCAAATCAAAGGTATTGAAATATAACACAACCTAGAATTTGAAATTAAAGAAAAATTATATTCTAAAATTAAATAAAACATAACTGGATAATTGGAATATAACTTATAATTGTGCAACAAGTAAATAAAGAGTATATAAATGAGTCACAAATTATATACAAATCAAAGAATTGAACCACAACAAATTGACAACTTGAGATTAAATGAAACATTGCAACATTTTATTAGTTGATACTACTGCAAATGCTTCGTATTTGACCTGTAGATCTTGTGAGAGGGTTAATATCTCCCATCTTAACCATAGCTGCTACAAAGTCAAATTTGAACTTGGAAGGGTTTTTGCTATACTCATCAATAATGCTATCTGTTAAACCACCATTAAAGAGTACTAAGTCTGGTTTAAGAAGACATTTTCTTTGGGTAAGATTATTGAAATAATTATTATCAAAAGAATTGGGTGTAACCAAATCAAGTGGTGCAAGATTTGCATTACCATAAATAGCTGGGCACTGACGACTTCAACTGTTAACAAAACCATTATCAATAACGCTTTGATTGTTATAAAACCTACCATGGAATGTAGCACATTGTGCTTGATTAATTGTATGGATCCTGAAAAAGCAACCATGGGTATGTTGGGGGGGAAAGAAGAAAGACAGAACCTTTCTTGGGAAGAGAGCCCCTTCTTTCCTAGGAATGTAGTTACTAGTGACTTCTCCCTTGTAAAATGAGAAAAATGTCATTTTATATGAAACAAAAGAAAGCTCAAACTTGCTTGGATGACTTGCATTGCCCTAATTTTAGGGTTTTTACCTCCACACGTGTCCTTCTCCTATTGGGTCTTGGTGGCCCAGGTCAAATGCCATATGGCAAGCTAAGATATAGGCTTTACCTTATCCAAGCTTAACGAACACATGTAAACCCCTTATTGGCCAAGGAGATTGCTCCGTACCTTAGTGAAAATGTGGTATAACCTTATTTGCCAAATTGGCAAGCGGTCCTTTACCTGAGCCATGAACGGTCTCTACTTAGGCTATACGACTGTCTCCACAATGTCAAGTAGGATCTGTCCAACGCCTGCCTTTTGCTGACAACCTGGCAGCTGCCATGACCAGAGCTATTTACTGTCCTTAGAATGGTCCTTGTTAGATATTTTATTGTGCAATATGTCACTGAAATGATTATTTTGGAGCGCAAAGAGGTGGGCTCTCGTGCAACTGGGTGCCTGAGCAGTTGGGTGTCCCACCTCCTTTACTCAAGAGGGTGGAGCTCGAGAATGGGCTTATTAGGGGCAAATACGATCGTTCTAAGGCGTAATGGAGAATTGGAGCCATTTTCCTTGTTTATTTATGTGTGTTATAGTATATAGCCATACAATAAAACGCGCTACGGTATATGGTCGCACTTTTCTACATGTGCCACAGTATATGGCCATATAGGTATTTCCACACATGTCATGTTATATAATCACGCGGGCATTCTCACCCGATCCATGGTGTATAGTCACGTGGAGCATTATCAATAAATGGAAAATATTTTAATGATACATGGCGAGGAGCCTGGCTCAATGTTTAGCTAGCCGCTCAAATGACGAATACTCTGACGATACTTAGCGGGTAGCCTAGCTCAAGGTAAGTGTTACCTAGCCGTATATAAGCAAGGCTTGTTTCTCGTCCTGCCTTGAGGTGGGCACGAGGTGGGTCACCCCCTAATGTGCTAACCCAGATTTTTGTGGGCCTATTTTCTGCCACGTGTCCAGTTATTTTTCTCCCCATAACATAGGTTCCCTAGCTTCTAATGGGTTAGGCGAGGTCGAAGGCATAGAAAGTTATTTCTTACTTTATACCTTATTCTCAGCTCTTCTATATAGAAGATAGGGGACATACCTGGTGGCAAAAAGCTTATAGAGATAAATATATGGCAATACGAGATGAATATAAATATTCTCGCAGTGACGCAGATACGTATAATGAGCAACGGTTGATATAGCTCTTCCCAAATCAAAGAATGGTGGGGTCAAACTAACTAAGGATTTCTCTTAACCCAACTTGTGAAAGGTGGGAGCTAAAACTCACTCCCTACCCAGCTCATGTAGACATAAGAGCTAAGGTCTGTTCTCAGCCCAACCCGAAAAGATGTAGAAGTTACGACTTGCTCTTACCCTAACTTGTGAAAATGTATGAGCTACAGCTTGTTCTAGACCAACTTGTGGAGACATAAAAGCTGAGGTCTGTTCTAAGCCTCGTTCACGGAGGTGTAGAAGCTACGACTTGCTCTTAACCTAACTCGTGGAAACATAGGTGCTAAGGCCTATTTCAGCCCAACTCATGGAGACATAGGCGTTAAGGCCTATTCTCAGCCCAACTCATAAAGATGTAAAAGCTACGGCTTATTCCCAGTCTAGCTCGAGGAGGTGTAGGAGCTATAACTTATTCCTAACTCAGCATGTGGAGACATAGAAGTGGAGGCATATTCTGAATCTAGCTAACACAGATATAGGAGCTATGACTTGTTCCTAGCCTAACTCTTGTAGACATAGAAGTTAAGACCTGTATCTTGTTCTACATTGAGGTGGGTGCAAGGTGGGTTACCCCATAATGTGCTGACTCGAACTTTCATGGACCTACCTTCCTCCATGTGTTCAAGCATATTTTTCCTCATAATAGAGGTCCCCTAGCTTTTAATGGCTTAGGCGAAGCCAAAGGCATTGGAAGCTACTTATGGTAAAATCTCTCTCTTGCCGCTTGGGGGATAATCATAAAATCAATGGCAAAAAGTATATGGAGATTTTCAGATTGACGATAAATTTATAGATATATACCTGATAACGAAACATTCATGGAGATATACCAAATGAAGATAAACTAAGTAAAGATAAATGCACTTGGTGAATACGTCTTTCCTCTTATATAAGTGCTCTCGAGACTTGGGCCAACTATAGCTCTCCTCTGATTTAGGTTACTCTTACTGTGTGACTGGATAAGGTGAGCTGGGTATGGTCAAGTTCTTAAGTGAAAGCTTGATCATTCGAACATGCTTCCAAGGAGCAAGGCAGATTGCGAGAAAATGAAATGCAAGAAGCAGACATGTTATCTTGCCCTTAAAGACCACATCAAGACGATCCTTACATATTAAAAAACCAATCCTTCATAGTTGACTTGGTCGACGAGGAGCAATTGATCAAGGTAGGCCCAATTAAGGCTTCTTGTAGAGGTATTGGTTCAAGGATCTCTCATTGCTTTGCGCTAAGTAATTTCTGCCTTCCTCACTTTGCACTCTTTTGTAAGTGCTAAACCGGTCTTTGGAAGAGCTAGCTTGAACTTCGATGATGTTGATAGAAGATAGAAAAAGGTAATGTCGACAAATACTTGGTCCCCCTAGTTATCTATTGAGTTGGGTAGTATCTTGAATGATTATGTCTCGCATGCTACCCAGGTACTGTTCTTGTTGACATCCGCCTTTAACTTAAAGAAGGCTAGTGAGATGGTTGACGTGGGGACTAGTGAGGTCTTGAACTTGGGCTCCAAGCTATTCTCCAAGTGAGTAAACTCTTATCTCCTCCCTTCCATATGAGATTTTCTGATCCTTACTCTTCATTGTATTCCTTCCTTACTATAGTGCCTTACTCATGTTCGAGCATGGTAGGAAACTCAAATAGATTATTGCCTCATCTCAACTCTCGAGGAAGGATGATGTCCAGGTGGTCCATCTTCATAAGAAAGCCCTTGAAGAGGTGAGGATTTAAAGACTGATTGGTTAGCTGGAGAAAGTGCAGAGGAATGTGGATTATGTCTCTGCTTAGCTCTAAGATGAGGTGGACAAGAGTAGGGAGCTCCTAACTCAATTATTGTTTAAAGTTACTCCTAGAAGGTTGTTGCCTTTATGGTGAGCAAGGATCCTAAGGATGTATAAGATTTATGTTTTGAATAACTTTGCTTAAGAAAATACAAAGCAAGGTTAGATGGGTACCCGGGCCTTTTAAACGAGCCAAGTGCTTCTAGCGACTCCAGTGAAGGAGGTACGACTTCGGGTAGGATTCCCTTTAAGTCTTCTAAGTGGTGGAGGAAAGATGAGAGCTTAGCATGGTTATCCCAACTAACTAAAGAGTTAAGCAACATCTTGGATAAGTGGTTCTCATATGATTTTTAGCTACTTTCTCTATTGAAAACTGCCCTCTTATTGGTTGATGCAAAAAGAGCTGGTGGAATAGCTCGCTTGGAGCCCAAGTCATGTGTCTTCAAGAAAAAGCTCGAGAGAAAGATGTCAAGGTTCATAGGCTATGTGGTGAACTTGAGGCAGCATAAAAGAGAGTAAACTCTACCTCTGTCCAACTTTAAGACGAAGTAGGTAGCAGCCAGAAGCTTAGAAAAAAGATTGCCTAACGTGAAGCTGAGCTGAGCTCAAGCTTGTGTGATTACAGACCAGGTCGGTCTTTATTAAAGCAACTGGTATATAAAATGCACTTTTATTGTCTGACTTTGATTATGTCTAATTGGCTCAGCATAAGCAAATTGTTTGGTCAAAACTTTCTTTCAGCAATTATTGACAACTTAAGGTGGTTCTTGCCTTACCTAGGTGCGGCCCAAGCCAGCTTGATGCGGGCCACAGTGATAAGATTGTGGAGAAGCAATATGGAGAAATAACCATAGAGACATAACCGTGAAGAAATAATCATAGAGATATGATCATGGCCAAATAATAATGGAGAAATAACTACGGAAAAATAATCATAGAGAAATAACTACGGAGAAATAATGATGGAGAAATAATTACGGAGAAACATCATGGAGATATAATGAAGATCTGACCTAGGTGATGTTTTTCTCAAAATACCTAATGAAAACCGAGGTAATGGAATAACATGCCTAGGCCTTTCCGAGAGCACATAAGAAAGTTATAGTCACTATGGACTTAAATAATAATGAGATTGGGCCTAAGTAATCATTTCCTTAAAAATACATTAAGAAAACCAAGTCAAGGAAATAACATATCTAGAACTTTCCTAGAGAACCATAAGAAACCGTAGTTGCCACATATTTGAAAAAAATCATGAATGACGGTAAATATCCAAGTCATGACCAAGTAGAGACCAGGTTCAGCCATGCTCATTAGTAGTACTTCCTTAGTCGGATGCAGGTGAGAGCTCAAATAGCACTAGCTCAAATTGAAGTGGGTGCTTGTATAGTGCTAGCACAAGTATGTTTTCTTACTTTCCATGGTAGCTTTTAGGTGGCTTATAAGCATGTGTCCTGAGTTGGGAAAGACCAGCTCGTCCACTATGCTAACTGGGCTCACCTTAGCCAACTTAAGTTGGGTCACGCTTCTGGTGACTATCTAGGTAGTCTCCCAATCTTTATTGTGGAGGTAGTAGGTTATCAAGTTGTCACGTAAGTATATGACCATGTACTGGAAGTGAGCTCAAGTCCTAACCATCTTCCTTATCTCCTCAGCCTGTCTCTTTAACGGACGGTTGTTATAGCTAGGCTCTCGGGTGTGTTCTCGACCACTATTTCTCGGAGCCTTAGATACTGGCAAGTAGCTCAATTGGAGAGCATATATGTTATGGTGGGGCTTCTTGTACAAGTTCTCATAGACAGTGCCACTGTTGATGCACAGATTTTGTGAACCCTGTACTCGAGGTGGCCAAATGGCTTGAGTCAAATGTGCATTTCCAAGGCAAGTCAAGGGTCTAAACCACCAGAAACTAGTAGAAGCCTCAATGCCCAAACACTCAAACAACACTCGCGTTACCCTTCTGCCAAAACACTTTGCCTCCGACCACCTCCTAATTCTAGGTCTCTTTTTAGTGACTCTGAAACCTTTTGAGACCCTTTAAGTGACAATACACATACTGTTTGCTTCTCAAATAATTACTCTACTCACCTCCGTTCACACCTGAACACTCTTAACCTAAGTATTCTGCTTAGTTGGTCCGTAACTTTCTATGAAATAGAGTAGGGCTTAGAGAGGAGTCGCCTCTTTGGCGATCCCTTTCCGATGCCTAAGTTAACTTCAAGCCAGAGAGAAAATGGTGAAGGCTTAGGTATATCCTACTAAATGAAGAAAACCTAAGATATACCAAGGTGGTGAGGAAGGAACACAAATAGGAGGTCTAGGCAAGGTCAAAGTCAAGAGAGTGGAGCTTCAAAGGAACAAACATGGTGTTGTTTTTTGGGTTTTTTGTATAGTCATGGAGTTTTCGGCTATAAAGGTTGGGTGTGTTGGAGAGAAGAAGAAAGAGAGAATCATTCTTTAGAAGAGAGCCTCTTCTTTCTTAGAAATGTAGTGACTAGTAACTTCTCCCTTGCAAAAATGAGAAAAACATATTTTTATATGAAACAAAAGAAAGGTCAAACTTGATTGGATGACTTGCATTGCTCTAGTTTTAGGGTTTTGATCTCCACACGTGTCCTTCTCTCATTAGGTCCTGCTGGCCTAGGTCAAATGCCACGTGGCAAGCTAAGATATGCTTAACGAATACGTGTCAACCCCTATTAGCCAAGTAAATTGCTCTGTACATTAGTGGATAGGTGGCATAACCTTATTTGCCCAGCTGGCACGCGGTCCCTCACCTGGGCTCTAAACGGTCTCTACCTAAGCTGTGCAATTATCTGTATAGTGTCACGCAGGATTTGTACAGTGGCTGGCCCTACTGACAACTTGGCTGCTGCCATGACCAAAGCTGTGTACTACCTTTATAGTAGTCCCTATAACATCTTTTGTTGTGAATTATGCCACTCAAGGAATTTTTTAAGGGCGCAAAGAGGTGGGCTCTCGTGCACTTGAGTGTGTGGGCAGTTGGGTATCCTAATTGCCAAGGCAGGTAGATATCCCACCTCTCTTGCTCAGGAGGGCAAAGCACTTGATAGTGGGTTTATTAAGGGCAAGTATGATCATTCTAAGGCGCAATGAAGAATTGGAATTATTTTTCTCGTTTCTTTATGGGTGCTACGGTATATAGCTATGCTTATCACATGCATCACGATATATAGTTGCTTTTTTCCACATGTGCCACGGTATATGGCCACATGAGCATTTTCACACGTGCAACGGTATGTGGTCATGCGGACATTCTCACCCGTGCCATGGTGTACGATCACATGGAGCATTTTTGTAACGACCCTGACCCAGTACGCCAAGGTAATACCGGATTAGGGTGCTAGGAAAGATTCTTCAAAAGTAATTAAGATTAAAACCTTACTTTAATGATTATTACATGGTCATATCCTTAAAAAAAATCCTCAAATTCTAAAATTTCACTAAATACTCCCAATTGAAGTTCAACATCAATAAATCGTTTCCTTAGATATTTCAGCATGTACAATCAACCTCGGATTCTTTACTGCTCTAATACTATTTATGCAATCATACTAAAACTATACAATACAGGTATAATCGCACATAACAATCACACAATTACTTATTCATACACGTAATCTCACAAGTTCGAAAAGATAACAACTTCTTCTTGGAGCAGACTCAATCTCCTATCTATCCCGATTTCATCCATACTAATAGAACCTGAAAAGTAGGGGTAAGTTAATGCCCAATAGATATTTACATACAAAAACAGTTTCTAGAAATGTAAACAAATATTTACATAAAATTTCTTTTGATTCCAAATGACAAAATATCCTAAAGATATTCCAAAATAATGTTCATAGAACAATCAGAACACTGCTCATAATTTATCATCATAAAAAATACTTTGTGATTCTCGGTCATAAATTTGATAAAATATCAATTTATATCAGTATCCATTAAAAAAACAACATAAACACGTTTATTAAAACAATTTTCATTAATTTTATTCTTGCGTATTTTACGGGCATTATTCTGAATGACTGCCGCCTCAAAAACTGGCCAACATACTTTACAGGTATTATTTCGAGAGACCGTCGCCCTAACGTACTTTATGGGCATTATTTCGAGGGACCGTCACCCCAAACATCAGTGTCACATCACATCAACAACTATGGCCATCACATTTTCACTTATCAAATTATTTCACAATATTTCTATACAATTCAATCATTTATAAAATCACAACACGTATTAATAAAATTTTTTCACTGTATTTGTAAATATACAATTCATATAAAATTTTTTATTTAATCCAATTCGAAAATAATCAATTTAATCAACACGTAATAATCCAAAAATTCCATAAATATTTATCAAAAATATTAAATGTAATAAAACACCCTACTTTTTAGTTTTAAAACTAAAATCTCCCAAATGTATATAAATACCTATCTGAATATCGTATAAAAATCTCTACTCCTCTATTATTTGCTCCAATTTCTTTAGATCACAACCTAATAAATAATAATCATATAATAATTATACTATTCACACAATAAATATAAAATAAAATAAATAGAAATTCAGAAATTCTAACCAAATTTTCATATTTCCAATTTCTATTTTTTGCTTCTCCTTCTCTTCTTCCTCTTTATTATCTCTCTATCTCTCTCTCTCTCTCTCTCTCTCTCTCTCTCTCTCTCTCCATTTTCTTGTTTGTCTGCTCCTCCCTCCCTTCCTTCTCCTTCCTTTCTTTTTTTTTTCTTCTTTTCTTATCCTTTCCTTATCTTCCTCCTCTTACCCGTAAAGAAGCAAAAATCAAATTGGATTTTGCTTCCTTAATTTCAATTAAGCCCTTCATTTATTTTTATTATACGTTTCACCCACAAAGATATTTATATTTTTAAATAATTCCATTCTTTTGAAAATATAACTTATTCATCATAATTGAATAATTTCTCCAAAAATAAAAAATATATCTTATAAATTCTCAAATACTATATCTTCACATATTATATAGAAGATATATTCATAAATACATATATTCATTAATATTAAAATCCGGGGTATTACAATTTTCAACAAATGGCAAATACTTTGATAATAGATAGTGGAGAGCCCAGCTCAATATGGGTCTTAGCTAGTCTCTTAAATGGCGAATATTTTAACGATACTTAGCGATGAGTCCAGCTCAAAATAAGTCTTACCTAGCCGCTTAAATGGTGAATACTCTAACGATACTTAGCGATGAGCCCAACTCAAGGTGAGTCTTACCTAGCCGTATATGAGCAGGGCTCATTTCTTGTCCTACCTTGAGGTGGGTCACACCTAATGTGTTGACCTAGACTTTTGTTGGCTTATTTTCGACCATGTGTCCAGTTATATTTCTCCCCACAACACATTCAAACCTTTGGTAGCGAATAAAGCAATAAGCATGTCAAGGCTATCTATAAAGTTAGGGAGATTGCTTTTGGCTAAGCTTCGACTCGTTGTAGTAGAATCTCTTCTTCTAAGCTTAACAGTCCATGATGGTCAACCTACAGGAAAAGAACATCACGAGCGGCAACAGTAACAATATCAAGAAACAACTCTAGGACAAATTCCTTCTAGTCGAGATTTAATTCTATCTGACTTCGTAACCTCTAACTGATCTGAAATTGTTAATTGCATTTTGCTCGCTGTCTATGGAGGAGGAAACACCGAGAAAAATGGAAGCATTGCAACCTTGAACAAAGCAATCATTAAAGTGAAGACGAATGAGGGATGCAGCCATTCTACGCTCTCTTGAAATAATAGTTCGAATACCTGTGCGGATAGTATTCAGGGCATTTAGGCATGTGGTATCATAGAATGCTGAAGGCAGATGAGCACCACATTCCGAAGATATAACAGACAACAACAACATGAAGAGAACTGTATAGTTATAATTTATGAGCAAAGATGCAATTTTTACATGCTTTACTGTAATTAGAGTTTCGAAAGAATATAAGATGATGGAGAAGTACAAGCGTTGCATGCTTTTTATGGTGCTGGTTTGCTCTTTTTGCTTAGTCCACGAGTATGATTCAATCATTGAAATACATTAATTCATTTTACGGTTGTTTCTATACATGTTTAGAGAAAATCTTTGAAATACATTAATTCATTCAATCTTTGATAATGAGGGATGCAGCCATTCTACTCGCAGAAATGCATGCATGACCATTTGCGTTTAACTTTTAATTATATCATTTAGCCGTATATAAATGTTTTAATTTTTTCTAGTGCACATGCTCTCTTGTTAAAGAATCTTTGCTGCATCTTGGAAACCATTGAAAATCATTGTAGTTAAAATTATCCACTAGAGCTTTAATCAACCGATAATACCTGTTGACTTTATCCTATTTTTTATGTTCTTATTTCTCAAATAATCTAATAATATAAAAATTAATGGATTTTAAATTAGGTGTTGACTTTATCCTATCTTATATTTTCATATGTCTCTCTTTTTCTTATTTTTCAAAATACATTTAGTGCTCGTTTGATTTGGCTTTTTCATTAGTCAAAAGAACCTTTTTAATGATAAAATCCCTTTTCAAAATTTTAGGAGTCGTTTGATTGTCATCGGAAAAGAACTTTTGGGAATTAGAAAAGTTATTTTTCTTTTATTAAAAAAAGCTCAAATTTTGGGCTTTTGCAGTAGAGTTTTTTCAATTTTTTTAAAAAAAAATTGTCTAAAACACCCTTACTTTATTTTAAAAATTTTGTGATATTTCTTTAAAATATAACATTAAATATTTGTCTATTAAAATAATTACTCAAATGTTTTCAAAACTTATTTATTAGAATTAAACGATTAATAAAGTTTTGTTAAAAGCTCTATTTACAAAAGTTCTAAGGATAAAAGATTTATTCCAAAAAACTCTACTTGAAAAGTTATACCAAAGAACGCTTATTTTTTACCAAGGCCTAAACCTGGATTAAAAGATCTTCTAAGACTTGATATTAAGAAAGAGAGTTAGAAATAAACCAACTAATCTTTATGTGAATAATAATTAATTTTTTTTAATAGGCTTTTTGTTAAAGAGTTTGACAGCTGCAGGGATTTTTGGGGACTTTTATTGAAAATTTTATAAATTTTGTTTTTGTTTAAGTATTTTGGTCAAATTTAGGAATTGGATGTTAAACCTTGAAATAAACACGGATTGCTGGCTCAACTTCGAATAATAGATAGGATATGATAAAAGGAGGCGAGATTGAAACTTTCTTTAGACATTGATCAACTTTGATAGCTCCAATTAATGAAGTTTAATTTTCTCTAGAGGATAATATTAACCACACCCCTGTTGGTCAAAGTAAAGCAACACAAATTGAGCTATGAAGGGTGTTGGAACGGGGACGTTAATACAATCACACGACAGCTACATGAAGAAGTGGTATGTATTAATATTTATTTACTCTCTTTTGAAGCAAGGATATTGAGTTCAACCAAATATTAATTGATTCAATGAAGTGATAACATATACAGAAAATTTAGCAATCAATTTGACCGTATTGGAAAGTTTGTTCCTCTCTAGCAGGGCATATGAATGAATAACACATCTCTATTTTCATTCTTGCAATGCAGAAGACGTGAAACGATGATATAGGTCAACGATTGAAACTTGTTTCATTGAAACTTATGATGAGTTTGTGAGAAGGTGCAGGAAATATTGCCGATAGTGAAAGAGATTTGGCTTTGAGACAAAGCGCAAAAGGATTAGCAAGGAATCAACCTTGAGTTTTTAAGAAGTAATCTTAAAGCATCTTGATGTTGAGTGTTTTGGAGATATCTAGGCGTAATTTGAAATGCACTTGATGCTTACTATCTATCCTAAATTTAATTAAGCATAAGAGTTTAATATTTCGTGACTGAAATTTTTTATTTTTATTTAAAATCTTTTTTTTAAAAAAAATAAAGAACATATTTTGTTAAGTGGAGCCACGTTAGGGCCTCGGAAGCACAACGATTTTTTTTTGAAATTTTAATTAAATATTATCAATATTACCCTTCTACATTATATATTTATCATTTTATGTCCCAGAGTTTAGAATATTATATTTTAACCCCCCGAAACACCAACCCTAGCTCCGTCGCTGATTTTGGCCAATACGTATTGTTTTTATTCTTACTTGTATATAGTAAACGGCTATTATAAAATTAAGTGTAATGTGCTTGTTTTTACCTATTATGTTAATTTGTAACATACTTATTGCAATATTTGTTAACTGTGGTTAATTGTTAATTGTTACATTGCAAGAGGATGGTTTATGCCGTACTGATGAGAAACTTACTACAGTTATAAACGAATTGCCTACTGCAAGTATGGACGCAACTCTAATTTTGGATAATACTTTACTCGCTATCACTAAACTAGAGATGAACCAGGTTCCTACCATTGAACTAGAGACAAACCAGATTGCTACCATGGAACCAGAGACAAACTAGGTTGCTACCATGAAACCAATGACAAACTAGGTTACTACCACTTGTTGTTTTGAGGTTTATGCACGGCCCAACAAAAATTCAATTTGGACAGGCAAGTGGATCTTGCGATATATTACTGGGACTATTGAGTTTTGAATTTGGCACTCAAAGGTGAAATTCCCAAGTGGATCTTACGATATATTACTAGGACTATTGAGTTTTGAATTTGGTACTCGAAGGTGCCGAATTTCAGACTGTTTGGTTTTACTGACAATGATTGGGCATGTTGTTTGGAAGATATATAGAAAGAGTACTTTGGGTTATATGTTATCCCTTGATATTGGCTCTGCTTTATAGAGTTTAAAGAAGCAAGATATAGTAGCTTTGTCGTCGTCTGAAGCAAATATGTTGCTGCAACAACATTAGCTTACCAAGCGGTTTGGTTACAGAGATTGCTAGCTGATTTTCTCTAAGAACAAAAAGGTGTAACTGTGACAACAAAGCAACAATTTCTATGACAAAAAATCTAGCCTTTAACAACAGAGCGAGCATATCGATACCAGCTATCATTTCATTCGAAATTTGGTAGCTGAGGGAACAATTACGATAAAGTATTGTGGAACAAATGTACTAGTTGCTAATAGTCTTACCGCATGAAGCATATACCTTCCTCAAGGAACGAAATTTCTTTGGAGGAGTTTCTGAATAAGTGTTTAAGAGTAAGAGCTTGCTAAAGTGGCGGGACTGTGTGGTGGAGTAAAGTGGTGTTGAGCTGCTGTTACCATGTGCATCAAGAGGTTATGCTTCTGGAATTTAAGCTGATGATGTTGCATTACGATTATTCGAGGTCCACTTTTCTTCTTAAATGAACTTAACACCCTTGCTTATTATCACTTTGCCACTCACGGGGTTATACAACCTATATTCTTTGGATTGAGGGCTACAACCAACAAAAATACATTTTTTTTTTCTATTTAATCATGTTTATGGCGAGATGGAGAAGTAATCAAAGTATAGGCTATACAACCTAAACTTTTCAAGTGACTTACCTACAGCTTCCTACCCTTCCAAGCTTCATATGGGGTTCGGCTCATGATTGCCTTTGTGAGCGAGATATTGAGAAGATACACTGTTATTTCTACTCCTGTCCAGAACTCTTTAGGAAGACCACTTGCTGTCATCATGCTTCTGGTCATTTCTACCACGGTTCGATTTTTTTGTTCAGTGATTCTATTCTACTCTAGTGTGTATTATGCTACCTGTTGAAGATCCTCTGCCTTAATCTAAGGCTTACTATATATGCATCCATTGACCTACCATATATTCACCCATTGTCCCTCAATTATAGGTGTTTGTCTAGCTGATTCTTCCATTGATTTTGTAATCAATATTTATATGTTTTTACCCTATTACACCACCTTTAAACAACTATATATATGAAAGGCTCTCACCACTCAAAACGTGGTGGTTTCTAAACACTCTTATGGTATCAGAGCCTAATAAGGATTAACATCCCACGATCCCCAATGGCCTCTGATTCTTCTCCCACCCTCCTTCCCTTCAATACCATGATTCACATGGTCACAATCAAACGCTCCTCCTCCAACTACCACTTATGGAAGAGCCAACTTCTTCCCTTTCTTGAGAGCCAAGGTCTATTGGGTCATGTGGATGGTACCTTTGAGCCGCCACCTCCATTTGATCCTTCTACCTCTGAGACACCAAATGCCACCCACTTGGCATGGAAAGCCACCAATCAACGCCTCCTAAGCCTTCTCCTCTCCTCTCTCACAGAGGAAGCCATGGCTGAAGTCGTCGGCCTCTCCACATCCTGCGAAGTCTGGACCGCTCTTGAAAATACCTTCAGCCACCGCTCCAAAACCCGTGAAATACACCTCAAAGATGACTGTGCCTTTAAGGTTGTCTGCGATCAACTTCATGCCATTGGTTGCCCTGTTGATGGAACTGACAAAGTTCACTAGTTTCTTCGACGCCTCAAACTCGATTTCTCCAGTTTCTCTACTGCCTAGATGGCACAAATGCCTCTCCCCTGCTTCTCGGATCTTGTGTCCAAGGCTGAAAGTTTTGAACTCTTTCAAAAATCTCTTGAGACTTCGGCGCCTTTAGTTGTCGCGTTCGCCGCTCACCATGGATCTTCTCAACGAGGGGGGTGGCTCCTTTCACTCTAGACGTGGCCGTGGAAATGGCCCCAGCCAAGGTCGTGCCCAACCCACTCAAGGTCGTCGTCCGCCACGGTGCCAGATTTGCCGCTTGGAAGGCCACTATGCTGATCGGTGCAGGCAATGCTACGATCGGCACCAGCATGACCGATCGGCATAACTTGCCAAAGCCTTCAACGCTTCATGCTCTGTGTCTGGCAGTGAAGCTTCAGACTGGTTCTTGGACACAGGAGCTTCGGCTCATATAACTCCAACTCACTCCACTTTGGACCAATCCACTAACTACACAGGTAAGGATTGTGTGATTGTCGGGAATGGTGCGTCCCTACCCATTACCCACACTGGTAAAATTTCCCCTTCCCCAAATCTTCATCTGTTAGACGTTTTGGTTGTTCCTCACCTCACAAAAAATATTTTGTCCATTAGTAAATTAACACATGATTTTCCCTTATCCATTACTTTTACTAATAATTTTTTCACTGTTCAGAATGGCCAAACGGGAAGGGTGGTTGCAATCGGTAAATGAGATGGAGGCTTATATGTGCTAGAGCGCGGAAATTTCGCTTTTATTTCTGTCCTTAAAAATAAATCCCTTCATGCTTCGTATGATTTATGGCATGCTCGCCTTGGACATGTAAACCATTCTATTATCTCTTTTTTAAATAAAAAAGAACAACTTTATCTTACCTCTTTATTACCATCTCCTGCATTATGTGATACATGCCAACTTGTAAAAAATTATCATTTGCCTTATTCTCGTAATGAACGTCGATTGTCTAATGTTTTAGATCTTATTCATTGTGATAAAATTTGATGAAACTCACATTCCCTTCCTTAATACCTCCCAGGCTCAACCCATATCATCCCTCCAATTTTCAAATTTTCTGGAAACTAGTCTTCCACCTACAAACATGCTTCCACCTTTCTCTGCGTCCTATCCCCAGCACATTACACAATCTGGATCTAACTCGTGTTGTCTTTGTACTGATCCAGTGGATGAGTCTTTGCAGGCCAATGATTCTCTTATAGGTCCATCTTTGCCGCCCTCAGATCCTGGCTCTGCTTCTCTTGAGCTACCCACTGAGCCGCCTATTCATGCTCTTATTGCGACTACTCCGATGGCTTCTCATCCCATGCTTACATGAGCCAAAGCTGGTATTTTCAAACCTCGCCACCCGGCAAATCTTGCTCTCTTGGGCTCCTCTAGTCTTCTCTCTGCCCTCCTTGCATCCACTGAGCCCAAAGGATTCAAATCTGCTGCTAAGAATCCTGCTTGGCTCACCGCTATGGATGAAGAAGTTCAAGCCCAGCAAAATAATCGTACCTGGATTCTGGTCCCTCGACCTGCCAAAACCAACATTGTGGGCTCCAAATGGGTGTTTCGAACCAAATACTTGCCTGATGGATCCATTGAGCGCCTCAAAGCCCGCCTTGTTGCCAAAGGCTATACACAGGTACCTGGTCTCGACTACACTGATACTTTTAGCCGGGTTATCAAGGCTACTACTGTTCCTGTTGTACTCTCTCTTGCTGTGACCAACAAATGGCCTCTCCGCCAACTTGATGTAAAGAATATGTTTCTTAATGGTCATCTTACTGAACCTGTATTTATGGAACAGCCTCTTGGGTATATTGACCCTCGCTTTCCCAATCATGTTTGTCAGTTGAAGAAAGCTCTTTATGGCCTTAAGCAGGCTCCTCGTGCTTGGTTTCAACGATTTAGCTCCTTTCTCATTCAACTTGATTTTTATTCCAGTCGTGCTGACACATCGCTTTTTGTCTTTCACAAGCAGTCTGACATTATTTATTTGCTCCTTTATGTTGATGACATCATTATTACAGGCAATAACTCTTCTCTTCTTGATAGCTTTATTCGTAAGCTTAATTTTGAGTTCGCTACTAAGGACTTGGGTTCTCTCAGTTACTTTCTTGGTCTAGAAGCTACATCCACTACTGATGGTCTATTTATCAGTCAGCTTAAATATGCACGAGACATTCTCACACGAGCTCAGTTACTTGATAGTAAGCCTGTTCACACCCCCATGGTTGTCTCTCAGCACCTGTCTTCTGATGGTCCTCTGTTTTTAGATCCCACTATTTACCGCTCTCTAGTTGGTGCTCTCTAGTATTTGACTATCACGCGTCCCGATATTGCTTACGTCGTAAACTCTGTCAATCAATTTTTTGCATTCTCCGACTGAAGACCATTTTCTTGCCGTGAAACACATTCTTTGCTATGTTAAGGGCACACTGCATTTTGGCCTCACTTTTCGTCCATCTGCTGCTCCTAGTGCTTTAGTTGCTTACTCTGATGCCGACTGGGCAGGATGTCTTGACACTCGTCGCTCTACTTCTGGTTATTCTATTTTCCTTGGCAACAACTTGGTTTCTTGGAGTGCTAAGAAGCAACCTACTGTTTCTCGTTCAAGTTGTGAGTCTGAGTATCGTGCCCTTGCTCTCACTGCCACTGAACTTGTTTGGCTTACGCATCTTCTTCGTGACCTTAAAATTTCTCTTCCACAGCAACCTCTTCTTCTCTGTGACAACAAAAGTGCAATTTTTTTGAGTTCCAACCCTATCTCTCACAAGCAAGCCAAGCATGTTGAGTTAGACTACCATTTTCTTCGTGAACTTGTTATTGATGGTAAACTTCGCACTCAGTATATGCCCTCTCACTTACAGGTTGCCGATATCTTCACCAAAAGTATACCTCGGTCTCTCTTTCAATATTTCCGCTCCAAGCTTCACGTCTGCTCAAATCCGACGCTTAGCTTGCGGGGGGGGTGTTGAAGATCCTCTGCCTTAATCTAAGGCTTACCATATATTCATCCATTGACCTACCATATATTCACCCATTGTCCCTCAATTATAGGTGTTTGTCTAGTTG
This sequence comes from Melia azedarach, assembly GCA_028052125.1. Lineage (NCBI taxonomy): Eukaryota > Viridiplantae > Streptophyta > Magnoliopsida > Sapindales > Meliaceae > Melia > Melia azedarach. The sequence goes on along the minus strand of CM051402.1, from coordinate 5,396,713 downwards.
ATTCTTCCATTGATTTTGTAATCAATATTTATGTGTATTTACGCTATTACACCACCTGTAAACAACTATATATGAAAGGCTCTCACCACTCAAAACGTGGTGGTTTCTAAACACTCTTACTACCAACTACCTACGAATACCATTTTCCTCATAGAAAATATTAAACTCATTGGAGGTAAATTACCACCTTTATTTGAACGAAGGATCTTCATGTAGCACCCACTTTGCTTCTCCACTAACGCAATGAATTTCTTGAAATTTTCCCAAGTTTCTGAGTTATTTTTTAATAAATACACCCAACTCATGCGATGCACCCATATTCTTACAAAGGATAGCTCAGTTTTTGTTGTTATTGCTAGTGGCATTTCTTCTACTGCACTTTGGTGCATTTCTCTTTGCTTCTGAGTCTATATTTCTGCTTTTTTCCTACTGCAATAGGTGTCATTCTTCTTGCTACTGATTTTTTGTTGCTATTTGTTGCCAATTTCTTGCTGCGGTCTCTTGCTACAGTCTGCACTTTAGAGCTAAAGTTCGATACTAGGCTGCTTTAGTTAGACGCATTTATTTTCTGATGAGAATATACTTTCATGTATTTTGTTCTTTTGACATCAAATTATTTCCTACTATTTTCATTTATTAATGATATTTTTTTCTAAGAGTTTACTCTTAGAGATCATTTATTGAAAAAAATAATAAATTAACTTTGATAATAGGCTTTTAGCAGGATTTATATTAAAACGTTTACAAATTAGGTTATTATTAAATAATTTGGTCAAATACGGGGACCTGGATGTTATGACCCAAATTCATTTTGACTACAACGGGGCTTTGCGCCTTTTTCACGAACCGACTCTACGTAATTTTGCATGCACACAACTTTATGTATTATTGCTTTTGCCTTCATTAGAATGACCATTCCATGACTCTATTTTTAAATGGTATGACATCATATTTTTTTTAAATTTTTTATATTACATATTCTAGTGTAATTTGTAAATTATTAAATTAATTATAGTGAAAATTCGTGATATGACTTATTAATCTAACTAAATATACCAAATTAATAGCAATTTATTGTAACAATATTTATAATTATTTATCATGCTAATCAGCAACTCACTTATTGTATGTATCATTTAACATACTTAATTATACGGATATATTTATTTCCGGTCTTTTTTTAACTTAATGATAGTTTTAAAACATCTTTTCTATTAAAGTAAAAGGTTAAATTTTGTATTTGTTAACTGAATTTGAAAAATTTAATTTATTTTATTCAGATATTGATGTAAAATAAAGAATTTATCGAAAAGAAAATTTTTATTAAAGTTTATTAATGAATGACAAACTTAAGGTTTTTTTTACCCCTTTTACTAAAATAGCTAAAAGATTAAATAAAATACACTTATGTATGTTATTTTTTGAAATCACGCGAGTATGGATGTTGTTGGTTGCTAAAATAGTAGAAACCAAAATAAAAAAAAATGATATTGAAATCCTAATTTCCAATAAAAAGATAATAGTCTTAGAATTTCGACGTACGTAATTCTCATAATTGTTAGCCTTAAAGCTCATAATTCATTATTTTAATGATAACAAACAATGATATTCTTAACTAACTATATTCTTTTTCTAGCATTTATGGTGATGTTTTTAACATGGAGAATTGGAGCAATTGTGAAGCTCAAAAAATATCCAAAATGAAAGCATTTAAGAAAATCATAATGGAAACTCTTAAGCAAATTGAAGATTTGAAGACACAAATATTAGGTTATTTTTTATTTGCCATATGTAATTGAAATTCAATATTGATTTACATTTAAAAGCTCAAGATGTTTCATGCATATTATTGGTTTTTTAAATTTTGACCAAAATGCAAGATTTTAGACCTTGAAAAAGGACTAAAATGTAAAGTTATCAAAACTGCAAAAAACCAATTCAAAGCACTTGATCCAACAAAAACAGTTCGGTTTGGTATAAGATCAGTTCGATTAACCGAACTAGACCAGTCAGTCCACTGAACTAGTGGCAGAATGCTCTTTTGGTTCATTCAACCAAACCAAACCCCTTGTTCAACCGAGCTGAACCAATCGGTCAATCAACCCATCCAAATTGTCAACCACTTCCTAAATTTTCAATTTTTGACTTCCTGTTTTTATCTTGGTCGACCGACTATTTGAAAAATTTGAAATCCAAGTCTCTAATGGCTAGTTTTCTAACTTTCACTATAAATATTAGGCCAAACTCATTTGGAACAAGCTTTACACCCTTGGAAAAGTTTGTTTTATGTTTTAGAAGTGCAATTAAAAAGTTTGAGCTTTCATTTGCAAATCAAACATCAAATTCATTGTACACTCTAGCATTCATTTGTAATATTAAAAAAAAAGAGTGTTGTGTATTACTTGATCATGCTCTTTCTTCAAAAATACTTTTCTTGTAATTATTGTGAGGTTGAGTGTAAGGAAAACACACTTGGTGTGAGATTTGAGTGACATGCTTAGGTCACTTGATTGTAGCGGTTAGAGAGGCACTCGATCAAGTCCTCTTGGTGTAAGGTTTAAGTGGCACCTGAAAGACCACTTGGTGTTGTATTTGCTTGCCTTGGGTTGAAGGCATATTAGTGAAATTCTCAAGCGGGTGAGCTTGGAGGCTTGGACATAGGACGGAGATTTGTCGAACCATGTAAAATCGGTGTTATCTTTCTTAACCCTTTCACTCATTTAATTTAGATTCTTGTCATTGTTATACACATTTCTCACACACATTTAAATTTATTTTGTGATAATTTATAAATTGATTATTGGTTGTGTTAAATTTTGTGTATTGAACTTGAGAAGAATTTAAATTGCTTAATGTTTATAGTTGGGTTATTTTAAATTTGTTAAAATCTTTAAAAAATCCAATTAACACCCCCCCTCCCCCCCTCCTTTTCTTGAGTTGCTTTAGTGGTATTTCAATTGATATCAGAGCTTGTTGTTCTTGAATAGGACTTAACCATCTGAGAGTGATCTATGGCAACCTTAGGATATATTGAGGGATAATTCACCATCGAACCTCCACTTTTTGATGGAAATAATTTTGCATATTGGAAAATTAGAATGAGTATTTTTGCAATCCTTAGATTATGAGCTTTGGGAAATTGGTTATGATCATAAATTTATTCGGAAATTCATAAATGAATAGAATGACATAGATAGGAAAAATGCATCTTTAAATTCTAGAGCTTTAAATATATTGTCTTGTGCATTAAATAAGAACAATATAAATAAATTTTCTATGTTCAATTCCGCTCACAATATTTGGTTAGCCTTGCAAGAATTTTATGAACGTACTAACCAAACGAAAGAGGTTATGGACCCATTTGATGGTCATCACCAACCTCTCATGAACTACAAAGTAAAGCATGAAGATGATGAGAGTAAAAATGAAGACACCAACATGTGCTTCATGGCACTTAGAGATAATAAGGTAAATGGTTTTGAACCTTCTCATTCATATGATGAATTGTTGGCTGTATTTGAGGATATTCCTAATGGCTTTGAAATTTTGGTTTCCGAAAATCGCATTCCTGAGAAGAAAATTGATAATCTTATCTTTGAAAGAAGAGAATGATGTTTTTGAAAAAGAGAGTGCTACTTTGAAAGTGACAAAATTGCTTGGAAAGATGAAAATGAAAATTTGCAAAAAAAGAATGAATTTTTTACAAACAAAATTGATTGTTTGTAAAATAAGGTTCATTATTTTGAAGGATAAAGAAAAGAGTTTCAAAGAGAAATTGCATTTCTAAAACAAAAGCCCTGTGTCTCATTTCAAAATGATTGGCATAATGTACTAGACCATACATAGCATTCCATGAGCTTATTAGCCAGATTTAGTTTTGAACCTACTCGGCGGCATTGCACTGTTATCAAACATATATTTGGTACCTTTATAGAAAGGTAGGTTTGAGATTATTTTCTTCCAGTGAACCAACTTAAAATCCAGGATTTGTTAGTTTTATAGATGTTGGTTATCTCTCTAATCTTCATAAAGTTCGTTCACAAACTGAATATGTTTTCACTTATATAATAATATAGGCATTTTATAGCGATCTATAAAGCAAACTCTTGTTGCCACCTCTTTTAATCACTATGAGATTTTAGTATGCAAGAAGCAAGTCATGAATGTATATGGTTACATTCTATTATCCATCATATTTATAGAACAAGCAAGCTATCTACTATAGTAAATGTTTCAACTGTAATATTTGAAGACAATGTTGCTTGTATTGCTCAATTTTCTAAATTTTCTAAACTTGTGAGCTTCAACAAAGCAATCAAATTGATGTTGAATAGATATGCTTTATTGAAAAATTTGTTGATCTCTTTGAAGGGGGAGCATAATCTTTGAAGGACTATCAGAAATATACTGGAAAATAGTGTGTTGTACTCTTTTTTCTTTCAACCAAGTTTTATCCTATTGAGTTTTATTGGCAAGGTTTTTAATGAAGCAACATTATCTAGTGATGATATTTTCTCAAGTACAAAATCTATTCTAATGAAAATGGTGTAATCCAAGGGGGAGTGTTTTAAATGAAATTTACTTAAACTTCTTATGCATTAGATGTGTCAATTACATGTTAGATAATTTGCACCCTTGAATACTCTTGTACTATGTATATGTGCATACTCTTGTATCAAATAAACCCTAAATTGAATCCTTCTTCAATTAAATTCAATAATTGAATTCAACAGATTAATTGAGAAAAGAGATTGGAGGAATTAAGTTTTGAATTATAATCAAATATTATTTGCATTCTTATATTTATTTTATTTTCAATTTGAGCTAGTAGTTTGCAACAAAAATCTAGTTTAAAAAGGAGTTTTGTTTCGTTATTTGTTCAGAAAATAAATTTCCTAATTTAGGAAGAATTCTTAACTTCCTAAACATGTTTTGAAAGTTTTTCTTTCTTTTGTGTTATAGAATTGCAAATCTATATTTACTAATTAAACTTTGACAATCAATTAATTCTAAAACAACTTGAAAGGTAAATACACAGAGTTTAATTAAAAAAAATTGTGTAGATTTTTCTGTTGTAATTTTTATTGCAATAAACTTTTATCTTACAAAAAGACCTAAAATTTTCAGAATTAAAAATTATTAAATTATATTTAATTTATATAATATCAATAAAAATCCTAACAGTAAGGATATGTTACTCGTTTAGTTGTAATACATATTGTCCAATATAACACAAATTAAAGCTATTGCGTGATTCTGATCATACCATACTACATCAATAATTCTAATCTAAAATAATTAATTAGATGATGAGAGAGAACATTCTAAATTGGCCTACGAATGATTCGAATGCCCTTTTTTTTTCCCTTCATTTGTTATCAAAGTTGCATACTATTGAGAACATGCAAACATAAATATGCATGAAGCATTATTTTATTAAAATGATTAGGCTATAATATAATGAATTCACTGTTATTTTTTATTTAAAATTTAAATTATATATCATAAAAATTAAAATATGTAACACTTAAAATAAAAGTATATATAATAATTCATTAGCGCATTGAATCAATCAGACACAGACAAGATAGTGGGTGGGATAAAAACATCTTGTCAAATGTTGAATCTTGTTCAATTCTTTGACGAAATTAGATGTTGTTGTTGTCCTAACAGCTCGAAACATAAGTGTTAAGATAATAATTCAATGAGGGACAAAATCACAGGAAAATATTTTATTAAACTAAAGATTATTAAAACAATAGTATAATAGTATAAACTCTCTATATATAATAGAAAAAACATAGTGTTACAAGTTAACTTAAATAAGAAAAATGATTCCTACCCAAATAAGAAAATTAAGAATTAAATAAAAAAATTAAATTAATTAGAATAAAAAACTTTTTAAACTAATTAAATTCTAAAATTATTCCACATTACAATCCCTTCTTAAAATAATGCACTATCCTTTTACTGTATGATGCATATGCCTCAGAGTCAAGATTTTTAGACTTATTTATTTAATAAATATAAAATATTTTAAAAAATAATTAAAGGTAAAATATAAAAAAAAATTGAATAATTTTGAATAATTCAGTTAACTAGTAATATGAAAAGAAATTATATTGTACAAACTTCAACATTAATAAGCACATATAATTGTATAAATTGAATAATGTAAGGATTAATAATAATAATAAAAAAGATACCTCATTATACATAATTGTATATAGGAATTTCACACTAACACTTACTGATCTATTACAAAAGATTAATGAAATTATCTTTGAATGATAATTAAAAGTAATTGAATGAATTATTTAGATTTTTAATGCGAATTAAGAAATTTAGAATGAAGAAAATCAATTAAATAAGAAATGAAAGAAGCTGAATAGAGAATTTGCTGAAATTTTTTTTAAAAAGTGGATATTGCACTGAGAGTTGCAGAGAGCGACAGCAGCAGAAAAGAGACGAAGGATTACGTTAGGACAAACTATTTTCTCTTTTTTTTTTATTTTATTTTATGATTCTAATAATTATTCTATTGGTCTACTAAATTATTACAGTGTTCTTTTCTTTCTCCTTTTGACTTTACTTTTATTTTATCTTTTAATACTAATAACTGATATTATTATTTAGTCCTATATATTTATTAAAAATTATAAAATCAAAATTTTAAATTTTCTATATTATAATTAATATTTTATTTAAAATATTTATTATATTAGTTTTAGCGGATTGAATCGGATTTTAGTAGATTAATAATGTGAATTTACAATTAAACTAATATAAGTAGATTTTAAATTTTTTAATCCAACCCAATACATTAATTCACCAAACCCATTAAAAATTAACCGGATGAAGATCAGATTGAATGGATTAAATAGCTCGGATACAATTTTGAACACCCCTAATCTCCATAATTGAAAACATCAAACACTAAGGATCTATTTGTAATAGTTTTTCAAATAGAACTTTTTTAAGTAGACCTTTTACTCATAAAACTTTTGAAGGTAGAGTTTTTAATAAAAATTTATTAATAGTTTGATTATCACAAATAACTTTTGAGAAAATTTGAGTAACTACTTTAATAGAAAAATATTTAATGTTATATTTTAAAGAAATAACATAATTTTTTATAATAAAATAAGAATATTTTAGATAATTCTACTTTTTAAAAAAATTAGAGAAGCTTTATTATCAAAAGCTCAAATTTTGGACTTCTTCCAATAGAAAAAAAATAGTTTTTAAAATTTTTAAAAACCCTTTTGTTGATAGCAACCAAAAGACACTAAAAAATTTTTAAAAAAATTTTATCATTAAAAAAATCTTTTTGACTAATAAAAAAGTCAAACACAAACGAGCACTAAATAGATTTAAATATCTATATCAATATAGAATAAGTTATGGTGATAACATTGTGACTGGACCTTTAATTCAATATGAATACATTTAAATTAGTAATTTTGACTTTACTTAAAATGACCTAATTATTAAATGATAATACAAATGTGACTAATTGAGTTGGGTTAGAGCTCCTAACATATGATACGATTTATAATTTTTTTAATAATTTATCTCTAAGAACGTTCTTAGAGAGCTATTCGTAATTTAATAACTATGCATTTGACAAAATAATTATATCAAGCTAACTTATTTATAATTTAATAGATTTATTTGATATTTTTTACATTTTAAAAAATATCAAATAATAAAATTGTTTAATAATGTTGGCTAGGTTGTAGCCTATCCAACCCACCCCCATTCCGTGTCTATATTAGGAACATCAGTTTTTATAGGCTTGCCAAATAAAAAGGGATGCTTTGAATGATTTTTTTTTTCAATATTACTATTAGTACAAGCTTGAAGCTTAATGATCAATGTTAAACTAGTTATATGAAAGTGTATTTATATTGGCAAAATTAAAGCGAAGCAAGAATCGCCAACAATTAGGAATCCGAAACAAATTAAATATATACTAAAATACTTAAATTAAAAATAAAGTTTAATAAAACTAGATCTATAGTGAAACTACATAAATATAAGTCTAATTTTAATACGTTTCCTTAAACTTAAGATAGTGGAGCAAATTTGAATTTGAAAGTTAATGAAAAATCAAAGAATCCCAAAGTAGTACTAAGTAGTATCTTTTCTTTTTTTTTAAAAATACTATACATTACATGTATAATCTACTAAGTAGTATCTTAAATTAATTGTGAGGAGAAAATCAAGTAGTAGTAATAATGTCTTTTAATGGGTGAGTAGTAGTAATAGTGCCTTCAATAGGCTAGTAGTAATAGTAGTAGTGTCAACTACAGGTAAGTAGTCATAGTAACATATAGTACAACTATAGGCTAGCTAGTGTTCGTAGTACCAAATCATAGGTGAGTAGTAATGGATATACAAAGGATCCAGCGGCATATTATGAACCCATGAACAATACCCTTACTATAGTACCTACTAACAATACCCATACGATACTCATGAATACACTAACTAGAATTTCTAAAAATATTTTTCTAGGATTTCTAGAATTTTTTTTTAGAAAACTAAATCATACTTAATAACTACCTTATAGGGTAGCATATCAATACTAGCAAAAAAATTTTAATAGGACTCTTAAACTTAAGATTGAACCTACTTTACTATTAATGCAGTACATAAGTGATACTAGATATCGTTCTAGTGTACGTCTTGAATAATTAAAAATAGAGCTTTCAAAAAGAGATAAATCACCTACGAAGAGAATGATAAATAACTCACACAGAGTTAACTAAAGAAAATATTATTAAATGAGTTGATTAATTCCCACTAATGAATAATAATGCCTATTTATACTAGCATATATTCTAAGCTTAAAAGGACAAAGATTCTTTATGAACAAGGAATTTAAATAAAACTAAAATATAAACTAGATTCCTACTTAAACAATAAAATTAAATAAAAGTCCTATTTAAAATAACAAATCACAATAATACTAAAACTAAACTTTCTAATTTATTTTGCCTCTATTTTTTCTCCTGTATTAGTTCTCCTTCCCTTAGAAATAAACTCGTCCCCAAGTTTTGCAGCAACCAAAAAATTATTTGGAGGATGAAATTTGTAATAAAAGGACTCTTCAGTTAATGTATGAAACTTGAAATATTTATTGTAATCAAATTTTCTTGTAACTTGTTTGCAGTTTTTTATCCTCGTTGTAACTTGAAAAGAATTAAATTTCTTCTTCTTCTTATTTTTGTTTGAGGATCTATGAGCAATTTGATTTTGACATGAAAGAAGCATCATAGAATTTATTTGGTCCATCTTCAGATCTTGCTCAATTTTAATTCCATTTGTTTCCATTTTCTCAACTTGAGTATCTGCAAGAATAACTTTATCTTCTTTCACTTGAATAGGTAAAACCATGTCAATCATCTTGTCTTCCAAAAGAACTTGTTTAACTTCAACTTTAATTGACGCCACATCTTCAGGAACAAATTGTTCAATATTGGTGTCTTCTTTAATTTCTTTGGAATCTTCTTGTACAATACTTACCTCATCAATGGAAGTAAGTTTTTCTTCTAGAATAGTATTATGTTCTTGACACAACGGATGACTCCTTTTTATAGCTTGATGTCGACTTTGGTATTTTCTTCTTTTAATCATTGACTCAACTCGTGAAGCCATCTTAACTGCAGTATGAAAATTATGGATGGATTCAAAAGAAACTTGTCTTCTTATATCTAATCGCAACCCCTTTAAAAATCTTTCAAACAACCATTCGTCTGATTTGGAATAGTTAAGACGAATAAAAAGTTCTTGAATTTTACAAGCATATTCTTTAATCGATCTTTGACCTTGTTGACAATTCTCAAATTGATCCAACAACATTTCAGCATAATATTGAGGAATAAAGAATTTTTGTAACTTTTTCTTCATGTTTACCTTTTCCTTGTTGAAGTTGTTCTATCTATAATTGTCTCCACCATGTAGATGAAAATCCCTTTAACTTATACAATGCATAACGAACATGATCTTCTTCTTCTTCGGGAATATTATCAAATAGAAAATCTTCGATCGTAAAAATCCAATGGAAGACATCTTCAGGATTGTAAACAATTCAATCAAAGTATGAAAGACCATTGAAATGTTGATCAATATCCATTGTCAAAACTAATTCTTGGCCATCTCCTCGCTCTTCTTTGAAAATTTCAGTAACTAAAAGAAGGTCAAAATCGTCAATAAGCTCAAAGGTTTCCGGCGAAGGTGACCGGAAAAATTCAAAGTTAATCAGATCTAGAAGATTTAATGGTGAGGATCACAATAGTGGTCCCAGATTTTTGTGGATCGCAGTAATTTTGTTGAAAAAATTCAAAATAAAGTGGCGGTAACTTTGCAGTTTGACGTTCGATCTTGACAATTAGAGCGACAATCGATGATGGTATACGTCTAGAAGGAAAGAGGGGAAGTTGCTAAGTTGATTGGTGGTGGCGATGCCAGAAAACACGTGGTGGATAGTGGTCAATGGTCATGGCAGCGTTTGAGACTTTAATGGTTATCGTGGTCTTTTCCAGTGGTCTAATGATGTTTACAGTGGTCGGGGTTTGATCGCCGGCTTCTTTTGATTCTGGTGGTTAGCTGTTTTAGGCGTTTGGCTTTTTGTAGTTTTTTTTTGTTCAGTTTTATTTCGATTGGTTTTGTTTCGGTTCGATTTGTTTTGGTTCAGGTTTTTGGATTTTTTGGGTTTAGTTTTCGGAGGTTTTTTTTTTTTATAGAAAAAAGGTTTTACGGATATGGCTAAAGTCGCAGCTGTAGTTGGTGGGTGGTTACGGAAAATGGGTTAGATTTATAGGATTTGAGTGATTACGGATAGTGGATTTGAGTCATAAGATCGACTCGCCTAGTACAAAGGTAGGCTCTGATACCACTTGATGTCGTGCGAAAGCGATACTAGATGTCGTTCTAGCGTACTTCTTACATAATCGAGAATAGAGCTCTCAAAAAGAGATAAATCACCCGCGAAAGGAGTGATAAATAACCCAGACAAAATTAACTAAAAAAAATATTATAGAATAAGTTGATTAATTCTCACTAATAGATAACAATGCCTATTTATACTAGTATATATTCTAAGCTTAAAAGGACAAAGATTCCTTATAAATAAGGAATTTAAATAAGACTAAAATAATAAACTAGATTCCTACTTAAATATTAAAATAAAAAATCACAATAATACTAAAACTAAACTTTCTAATTTATTTTACCCTTACTTTTTTTGCTGTATCAAATACCATATTAAAAAAATAATTATATTAAATCTTTCTTGAATATTAAACTAAGTACATGGAAATACCTTTATATAGACTTAAGTAAAATGACATAAACTACAAATCCTCGTAAAGTAGGAAGAAAATAAAAAAATATATTATATTGAATCTCTCTTAAATGTTAAACTAAGTATATAAGAGTCTTTTTATATAAGCTAAAATAAAGTAGGAAACTTGATAAATTAGGAAAAGACTAAATAAGATTAAATTTAGGAAACTTAAATCAGTCTAATTCCAATTTTAACAATTATATATATAGTTGTTCATATATATAATGTAAATTAGGTTATTTAGAGAAGAAGTAAGAATCAAATTCAGGTTTCAAGTTAATATGCGTTCATAATTCAGGTCCATTCCGTAATTATAGCCAGAAGAAAGTTTTTTAAAGAAGTTATTTTGGTGTTATATTTTATTAGTTCTAATAATTTTAAAAATACTTTAAAAAATCTCAACTTATAAAAAAAAGTCATTATATCCCCATATAATATTGATGATTAAAGAAAAATAACTAATAAATTTCCAAATTTTGATAAAATATAATATGTTTATATAAATACATTAATTAAAAAATATTATTATCATTATTTTGTAGCATATTGATAATATAAATATTTATTCATTTTTATTACACCAAACCTTTGTTGAATTGTAAACTTAATCTAGAATATTTACTTGTCTAAATTGATGTACTAGATTTAGTAAACAATGGTATACTAGATTTGGTAAACAATGGTGTACTAGACAAAAGTAAATATTGGTGTACTAAACAAAGTCAACATTGATGTGCTAGACAAAGTCAACATTGGTGTTTTACATGAAGACTAAATCAATGGTTTATAATGATTTGCTTCAACTATAAATACCCCTCCCCCCTTAAGGTTTTAGAATTAAGTTAGAAATAAAGCTTGAGTCCTTATTCAAGTATTTGAGAGTGTTTACTTATTTTTTGTAAATTTGCGTGAGAAAAACATATATTTGTGTGTTTTGAGTCATTACAAAATTCTTATTTTTCAACAACCTTCGGGGCTAAAATGCCTTTACCCTTTCTTTAACAGACAAGTTTTTAATTTTATATGATAAAAAGGAAGAATGTCCGATTCTTTCTCATTTTTGGCTTAATGCCCTATTACCGCCTAATTTTTGCCTAATACTCCGTCACCCTCGACCTTTAGAATTAACAAAGAACACCAATAACTTAACCACTACACTAATATTTTGACAATATATTATCTACTCTTTAATTAATAACCCTTTTGATAATACAAATATAATAATTTATGTGAAAAAATTTATTGTTGTTAATATAAAAATTTATAATTCAAAAATAATTTTATAATCAATAAAATTGTATATAATAGTTTGAATTTAAAATTCTTATTATCATTAAATAATATTAAAATTATTAAAGAAAATAAATCAAAATTATTATAAAATTATTATTAGCACTAATAAGTTTAAAAACTTATTCTTAAATAATTGTTAAATAAAATAAATTTGAGAAAATAAATCTAAATAATGATAATTATTTTTAAAAAATTATAATAATAATAATTTTAAGTTCAAGTTATTATATAGAATTTTTAATAATTATAAAATTATTTTAAATTATAATTTTTTTATAATAACATAATAATCTTAATATTGATAGAAATTATTATATATATGTCAAAAGAATTATTTATTAAGAATTAGAAATTACATTATCAAAATGTGTTTATTGTAATGGTTAAGGTATTGATCTTCTTCACTAAAGTTACATGTTCAAATCTAAGGTATCACTAGTTGGGTTAATTAATGATGGTTTAATTGGTTACTGTTTATAGTATTTAACAATTAAATAAAAATCAGAGAATTATTGAGGGAAAAATTGAAAATCAGGGCACTAATGAAATATTAGGTAAATTTTAAGGGGTAATGAGGTATTAGGCCAAAAATAAGGGATATATAAAATTCTATCTAATAAAAAATAATGTAATTTTTAAAAATAAAATAAAGAATATTTAGACAATTTAGACTTTTAAAATTTTTCAGAAAACTTTATTGTTAAAAACTCAATAAAGATTTTTCCTATGAAATAAAAATGCTTTTTTTTAAAAAAAATTAAAAGCCTTTTAAAAATCTAAAATCAAGTAAATAACAAAAAAAAATTAAAAAGGAATTTTAAAAATTACAAAACTCCTCTAGACATGAGAAAATTAAGCCAAATAGGCATTTAATCTTTTTTGACAAGCTACTTTATCTCTTTATGGGCTTCGGACTTTTCGGTAGGTGGAGTATTCAAAATTCAATTCAATTCAATCGTCTAATTTGACTCGATACAAGTTTTATTAAATTTTTGTTGAATCAATAAATGGAATTAAATGAAAAAAAATCTAAAATCTCCTCATAAAAAATTATAGCTGGTTAAGTAATATTATTTTTGAACCTATGTTTTTTCAAAATAAAAATGAAAATAAAAATAACATTTTTAATGTAATATTTGCAAAGTTTAAGAATGCGCTTCCCAATACTTTCTACAAATAAAAAAGTAAAACAAGGTAGAAATATTTTGAAAAATTGTAAATTTCAAAAATTATTTTATGTAATAATTAAGTAAAATCTGAGCTGAAAAAAGAAATTCTACCAAGTAACTGGATTAGGTCATAAAATAAGGAAAAAGTAAAATTAATATTCTTAATTTGTTAATTTGTTAGGCTATTAGGGGGTTTAATTTGTTAGGCTAAAATAAGGAAAAAGCATGTACCCTATCTTGTTATTAATATCCTATTTTACTTTAGAATTATAATTATTACAAATATTTCTATTAAATTTTAATTGATAATATTAACGATATAAATATTATATATAAAATTAATAAAAAAATATAACCAGGTGGTGATTATATAATACCTTTAGTACTATTAAAGTTTAATTTATTATTTGGTATTAGGTATTTAATTTAATTAAATAAAAAGTTCACGTTTTTGTTTATCTATACTCCAAGTAGAGATTGTAAAAAATAAAAAAATCATGTCTTATTTAATTTTATTTAATTAGAAGTCTCACTAAAAACTTTTTTTTTTTTTGCATTTATATTTCTTAAATTCTTTCTTAAAATATCTAATAAAGTTTTATTAATTCGGTCTATTTTTAATTACCTTTTTTTTAAGATCTAACATTGCATTTTTTAAGTAATGAATTTATCTTAGGCTTGAATGAAAAAAAGTTTAAAAGGAGAAAAAAAAGATACATTTAAAACCTATGATAAAAAATCAATATGCATTTAAATCTTTAGTTTTGGTTTATTTCTTTAGATTGATAAAAAAGATTTGGGATTCAAACCAATAAACCGGTTAAGAAAAATTAGGTCATTTTACTATTATGATAGTAAAAAGAAACAATGCTAGACATTATGCATGAAGACTCCATATCCTCAAAAGTCTTAGTTTATTAAATAATAAAAATTATACTTCTATATAATAGTATTTATTTAATAAAAAATAACTGTTGAACCTCTAAAATTTGATAAAAATATAGTATATCTATCTAAAATATTTATTTATTATTATAAAAAATTAATAGAAAAATATTTATGAATATATTATAAATTTATATATTTTTATTGATATTTTTTTATAATTTTATTGATATTTTAATTTATATGCATATATTTTATTTAAATTAAATGTAACCATTAATATTAGATTATAAATATATGTTATAAAATAAATAAATTTATATTTTACTAATATATGAATATCTATTTATGCTTTATTTTTATTTAATTTCTAATAATTATTAATATGTATTGTTACAAAATTTTACAATACAATTATTTTATTAATTTATTATTAAAAAATTATATGATTATTTATTTTAGATAAATATATTATATTTTATCAAATTAATTTTAGAAGTTTATTAGTTATTCTTTGTTAAATAACTATTATTGTATAGAATATGAAAGTATTTGTAATAATAAGTACATTTAGCTAATCCCTTAGGAATAAAAATGCCTATAACCAATTAATTATTACCAAGAGAAAAGCTGCCTTCATTCATGCACTATAAATAACACACAAAAGTACATTGAGCTTCTCCTCCAGCTAATTAACTACGGCCTCTCAAAATTTATAATAAGTCTAGCTAAATAAAAATGGCTTCTCTGGTAAATTATTATTATAGCTGTACGATTCTCTTCATGTCGGTGTTGTCAATAATATCGACGCGATGTGGTTCAAAAGAACTCTCCTCAACATTCTATGACAAGTCATGCCCAAATACCCTAAATATAATCCGAGCAGGAATTTGGACTGCTGTTCTCAGAGAGTGCTAGCCTTGAAAGAAGAGATTCAACCACAGCTGGCCGAAGCTTAGCTGAAAGCAAAGGCTTGGAAGCAAGAGACACGGTTGCCCTTTAGGTGACAGGATTTATAAGAATCAAAGCGTTATTGAAGCGGTAATGAAAATCTTGCACCACTTGATTTGGTTACGCCTAATTCTTTTGATAACAATTACTTCAAGGACTTTATTCAGAAGAAGGGTCTTCTTGACTCAGACCAAGTACTCTTCAACGGTGGATCTACAGATTATATTGTTGAAAATAAAAGCATAAAAGATATGACGTGTTCTACAGAAATGCATAATACATATATTACATTTTGTATTTGACATCTTGAGTGATTACTTTTTTTTCTGTTTTCTTTTTCTTAAATACATGATTTGTTTCTTACAAGAACATAAAAAAACAGAAAAAATTTATTTCCTTAAAGTTCTTGTTACAGAAATTTTGATTGAATTTTAATCTACAAAATAAAAGAGATTATCATGAAAATATTTTACAAACTGTTTTTATTTGTTAACTTTGAGACCGAGATGTTTTCCAACTAAAAAATATAATTAGCACATCAATTTTTATATGTGTGTGTGTGTGAGTGTGTGACACTTTTTTAACCAACGGTTAGAATTATGCCAACACACATTTAATCCAATGGTTATAAATTTTGCTTCTAGAAATATTCATAATAATATCTACACATTTACTACAATTATCTGGATATTTCATTGTAAGATTAAGTCTTCTTTGAGGGTCCCTAAGAGGATGAACTCCTTCCTCTAAATGAATCTTATGGGGACAAATCAAAGGAAAAATACCTTTAATATTAGTTGTAGTCCAACCTAGAGCAGATTTATGTTCTTTTAACATATTTATCAATTTTTTATCTTGTTCAACACTAAGTTCAAAAGAGATAATGACAGGAAAGGTATTACCTGATCCTAAGAATGCATGTTTTAGACCTTTGGGTAATGGAGATAATTTGACTTTTGTGTCTTTAAAGTAGATGGCTTCGAATTTTCTCTTTCACCTAGATAATCCTCAAAGCGTGGTTGCCAAAATCTTGTTGATTTATTTTGTCTATCACTTGAAACAAAAGTAACATTAGATGCATCAGCAAAAAAAGACAATTGTTCATAATCAGATTCAAGAAGAAACTCTAAAGATTCAAAATTACTATACAAATGATCTTCCTCTAAAATGAGTAGTCTATCATATAAGTTTGGTAACACTCATCTTCGTTACATGGTTGTTTCCCAATGTGGAAAATGTTTACCTCTAGTGTCATATTCCTAAACGATAGTTTCATCAAACTATTTCTACAATTGATAAGGGCATTGGCAGTGATAAGGAATGGTCTTCCTATGATCAATGGGATCTTCATCTCTATGTCAACCACGAATTGAGTATCCAAAACAAGAAAGTCAATGAGATAGTAAAACTTATCAATTTGAAGTAAAACATCTTCTATTATCCCTCTTGGTCTTCATATAGAATGATCAGCTAGCTGAAGCACCATAACTGTTGGTTTGATCTCTCTAAGTCTTAAACATAGGTAAACTGAGTAAGGCATAAGATTGACGCTTGCACCTAAATCTATAAGAGCTTGAAGAAACTTATGTATCCCAACGTGGCAGATGATTATAGGATATCCAAGATCTTTGAATTTTGGCGGCATTTTTTGTTCAATCACTGCACTTACCTACTCAGTCAAGTATGTAATTTTCTTAATATGGTGCTTCCTTTTCTTGGTGCATAAGTCCTTGATCACTTTAGTTAATTTTCAATTGTTTTAGATGTTCGAGGATCTCAGCTTGATTTTCTGATATTTTCCTAACTAGAGCTCAAAGCTTGAGGAAGAGGCATTTGTATTAGAGTTTTCTTTTCAGCATCTTGAGCGACATTCTCAATATCACTCACAGTAGTGGTGTGTTGACTGGTTGATGAACTTGGTGAAGTTCGTCCATGGATAATTTTACCATTTCTTGTAGTGATAACATTTATCTCTTGGACATATTGGGACTCAGAATTAGAGATTTGTGCCATATGTTGCCCCTTTGGATTTGATTGAGGTTGTGAAGAAAACTTACCTCGCTCTTGTACAGCAAGAGTGCTTGTCAACTTTGTGATTTGACTCTTGTATAGTAAGAAAACTTACCTCGCTCTTCCAGAACAAGAGATTTACCACTTTCGAAACTATATGTAATTATAGATATAGGAGTTTGTAATGTATAGTTTTGATATGTTTTTCTATATGCATATTTGAATTTTAGAAACCCTAGAATTGGTTATGTTTTGTTAGGTAATGAAAGGAAGCAGTTGGTGTTGAATTTTATTGGAAGTGTTTAGAATAAAATCTTAAAGTTTGCAAGTTTATATATTTTGGCATACATTTGTTATAGAGGAAATTCTACCAAAATTCTTTTATAAAATTAGGGATGTTTCAAATTGGATTAAGTACATTAACTTTCTTAAGAGGAATGATTATTTTTTGAAAGCTTAAATATTTTCATAGTTCTCCAGTTCAGTGCCATTTTCATAATGCCGGAGTCGGGGTGTACAAAGTTGGTATCAGAGCTTTAGGTTAAGATTCTGTAGACATTTTTTATGATTGTGAGACAATTTTGAAGATATTTTAGTTTGTTGCTACCTATACTTGACTAGTCTATGTGAATTTATAATTTTAATGTTTTTTGGTTTTGTAGTATGGGGAGAACTAAATATGACAAATGGACCTATGTGAATAGGAATGAACAGTGCGTGTTAGGTGGTGTTCTCGTGAAGGACTTGCGAAGGATGTATGCTGATAGGATGAACGAAAGATTAGCAGGGTCTATTTTACGTTATTTATATACTGATCCAAGTCTAGGCACTTTTGAAGATGTTAAGAATTAGGCATTAACAGGTCTAAAGGTCTACGGGAAGGGAGTGAATCAAAATAAATTCGTGACACAACATTTATTCTATACTAGGAGATTTCTAAATACTTATAGGACTAAGAGGCATTGGATGAAAAAGTTAAAAGGAAGTTTAACAGGTGAAGTACATTCGGGAGGTGAGGAGAGCATGATGGGTGAGACTAGTGAATAGAAATCAATAATACTAGATCCTTTTCCTGTTAGAATTGAGGAGCCTTTTCAGCTTGTTGTTATCGAAGATACTTACGTAAAGGGGTGGTGAGATGGCATAGGAAAGACAAATTAGATTATGACTAGCTTGTATGTATATAGTGGTTTTATGTGTACTAATAGAATTTTTGTTATCTTGTGAGTACCCTTGTTGGTTTTGTTGTAGATTTATAAACTTATATGCATATAAAGGACTTTTGTTTTGTTTGTGTTATTAGGATAATTTTCAGTTTTATCCATTGTTTTATTGGCAATCTTCATAAATAATTTTAATTTTTTAACAATACTCAACAGTGCCTTTTATTTTTAGATAAATCATCAACAATACCCCAAAATAGAATAAAATGACTCATTCACCCTTATTGTTATTAATATTATGTACATAAAGACAAAAATGACCTAAAATAATTAAAAGAGTAAAATTTAACTTATATATAATTAATAATTTATATTTTTTGAGAAAAAATGAATTACTTATATATTAAAATTAAGGTAAAATATTCTCTTAAATAATAAATAAAATAAAATAAATTATATTATATATCAAAATAAATAGTAATCATTAATTAATTAATCATAATAAATAAATTAATATTTATAAAGATATTAATTAATAATTTGATATTTTATACCTTAATTATTAATTAATATTTATAAAGATATTAAATTAATAATTATATATAAGCTAAATTTTATTTTTTTTAACTATATAAGGTTATTTTTGTCTTTATGTACATAATACATGAGTCATTTTATTCTATTTTAGGGTATTGTTGATGAGTTATCAAAAAATAGAGGGCACTATTGAGTATTATTAAAAAATTAAGGTTATTTGTAAAGATTGTCAATAAAACAATGGATAAAACTGAAAATTATCCGTGTTATTAAGATTTATCCATTTCACATTGCTTTACTTTGACTGTTATGACATGAAATATACTTTTTCAATATGTCTGATAATAGAGAAACAGAGATGTCCTCTTTACAAAGTGGGGAAGAATTTGGTGAATTCCGCCAAACAATGAGAGAATTTGTTATTTTTCTTTGTGGGATTACTAGTAGTTCACAAAACCAGGGTAATGGCAATAGAGGTCAGAATATGTCAGCATTAAGTGAATTTAAGAGACTTAATCCTCTAGCTTTCAATAGAATATGTAGTCCATTAATTGCTGAGGAATGGGTGGACCAAACTAACCAAATTTTGGATGCTATGTAAGCACCCAAAGAGATTTGGGTTAAACTTGCAACATTTCAATTGATTGAACGAGCAAATCATTGGTGGAATACTATTAAGATTACAAAACAGGAGGAAGAATAGACGTGGGATGCTTTTAAAGAAGCCTTTATGGGTAAATATTTTCCTGAGGTATTTCGGGATGCTATGTTAGATGAAAACTCAGGGAAATATGTCAGTGGCATAATATGAGGCTAAGTTTGAAGCATTGAGTTGGTTTTCTACTTCAATGATTTCAAGAAAGAAGAAAAAGACTAAGTGGTTTGTGGAAGGATTAAAGCCGTCACTTTGACATGAACTTATAATGTTGAACCTTCAGACCTATTCTAAAGTGGTCTAATGATAGAACAAGATGAGGAAGAGATAAAGAAAATAGTGGAATCAAAGAAGAGTAAGTTCTGAATAGAAACTTCCTAGGTGGGGAGAAAAGAGATAGATGAAAAGTCAGTTTCCTATCCGTGATAGCTAGAGTTCTCGCAAGGTACTAGGTGTCTGTTTTGAGTGTGGGCAACAAGGTCATCATCGAAATATGTGTCCGCGTCTAAGGTAAACATAGAGCCAAAAAACCAAATCTGTCCAGGGAAGCACCCAAGATGACCAAAGGTTCCGTGTACTTTCAAGTATGTATTTTAAATGTGGAGAACATGGCCATTATTGAAATCAGTGTCCACGTCTGATGCAGGCATCAAATCAAATGACCAGTTCTTATTAGCAAAATGATCAGTCAATAGCACAACAAACTTAGCAGAGTAGGCAGCCACAACAATGGAATAATGAGTAGTCACCTCAGGGACCTCAAATATTACAAGGGCGAGGAAGACCAAAAGTTTAGGGTAGAGCCTATGCTATCATCCAGGATGTGGATCAAGTAGATCATACTATAGTATAAGATATTTTTCTTTTATTTAATACTTGGGCTAGAATATTATTTGATTTTGATGCTACACATGCCTTTATTTCAACAAAACTTGTATCTTCCTTAGGCTTAGAAACTGAACCTTTAGAAAATGAGTTGTCTATTAAGACACATATTGGAGGTGGGATGAATCTAGATAGGATGTGTCATAACTGAAAAATTGATTTAGGTGATTGCAAAGTCGCATTTGGGTTAGTTATGGTGAAAATGATGTATTATGATGTAACACTAGGTATGGATTAGTTGTCGTTTTTTCATGCCATTATAAATTGCCAAAGAAAAAGGGTAACTATTAATCTTCCTAGTGGTGAAAGATTTCATATTTTTGGGAGTAGAAGGAATAAGCGTCATTGTACCTATATTGGGTATAATGAACATAAAGATTACTTAGGATATGTAGCGAGTGTGATGAGTTATGATGCTACTAATTTAGTTACCCCAACTGTCTCAGTAATTGATGAGTTTCAAGATATATTTCCTGATGATTTACCTGGATTACCCCCGAAGAGAGAAGTAGATTTTACTATTGAGACGTATCCTGGTACGACTCCAACTTCAATAACCCTTCATAGGATGGCACCAGCTGAACTACAGGAGTTAAAGACTCAATTGCAAGAGTTACAAGATAAAAGATTTATCCAACCTAGTACTTCTCCTTGGGAAGCACCAGTTCTATTTACTAAAAAGAAGGACGGGAGTTTGAGATTGTGTGTGGATTATAGACAGTTAAACCAGGTAATAGTAAAGAACAAATATCCTTTGCCCAGAATTGATGGCTTATTTGATCAGCCACGGAGTTCTAGATACTTTTCAAAGATTGATCTGAGGTCTAGCTACCACTAGTTGAGAGTTAAAGACAAAGACATCCCAAGAACAACTTTTCGTACTAGATATGAACATTTTGAGTTTGTAGTGATATCATTTGGTTTAACAAATGCTTCTGCAACATTTATGGATTTGATGCATAGAATTTTTCACCCTTACCTTGATTAGTTTGTATTGGTGTTTGTTGACGATATTTTAATATATTCTAAGCCAAAGGAGGAGCATGAATAGCATTTGCGTATTGCATTGCAATTATTAAAGGAAAATCATTTATATGCAAAATGGAGTAAATATGAATTTTGGATGACTGAAGTTAAATTTCTTGGACATGTGGGCTGCAAAGAAGGTGTTTCTGTGGATCCTACTAAAGTGGAGGCAGTGCTTAACTGGAATAAACCAAAAAATGTGTCAGAAATTAGAAGTTTCTTAGGTTTAGCAGGATATTACTGTAGATTTATGAAAGGTTTCTATCGAATAAAAGTACCTTTAACTCAACTAACTAGAAAAATGGTGAAGTTTGAGTGGAACGATGAGTGTGAGCAAGCCTTTATATGGTTGAAAAATTATTTGACCTCAGCCCCAGTTTTAATTATTCCTGAACGAGGAGTAAGATATATAGTTTATTGCGATGCTTCATGTACGGGACTTGGCTGTGTTTTAATGCAATTAGGGAGAGTGGTGGCGTATGGTTCACGCCAATTGAAGGCCCATGAACATAATTATCCTACACATGATTTAGAAATTGCTACCATTGTATTTGCATTAAAGATATGGGGACATTATCTGTACGGTGAGAAATTTGAAGTATTCTCAGATCATAAAAGTCTTCGATATCTTTTTATCTAGAAGGATCTTAACTTGAGGCAGATAAGATGGATGAAGTATCTAGAAGATTATCATTTCATCTTGCATTATCATCCAGGTAAGGCTAATGTGGTAGTAGATGCTTTGAGTAGGAAATCTCAGGGAATGTTGGCAAGATTTTCCTGTCGTAGGTGGAAGGTGTGTAATGATTTGAAGGATTTTGGTTTGAGGACCAATGAATCAAGAATTCAACCGTTGTTATTTAACCTTGTAGCACAACCTACCATCCTTCAAAAGGTAATTACTGCTTAACGAAGTGATCTTGAAGCTAAATCAGTACGAGCCAAGTTAAAGAGTGGTGAGGTGGTCTAAGGTTTGTTGGAAAACTTTTTGTACTATTAGATAAGTCTCTTAGTAAAGATGTGCTTAGTGAAGCTCATAAATCCAAATTTTTCATACATCATAATGGTACAAAAATGTACCAAAATTTGCGTAGATGTTTCTAATGGAATGGGATGAAGAGAGATGTGGAAGAATTTGTGTGGCTAAGTCTTTGATATGCCAACAAGTAAAAGTAGAACATCAGAAACCAACAGGATTACTCCAACCCCTTTCAGTTGTTAAGCGAGAATAGGAGCACATAACTATAGATTTTGTGAGAGGGCTACCCAAAACCCGAAAGAATCATGAAAGTGTATGGGTAATTATGGATAGATTAACAAAATCTACTCACTTTTTACCTGTCAAATCTACTGATTCTCTAGAAATTTTGAGTAAATTGTATGTCTAGGAGATAATGAGATTGCATGGGGTGCCTCTATCAATTGTATCCGATAGAGATATGAGGTTTACATCATAATTTTAGAGAAGTTTGCAGAAAGCTATGGGTGCACAGTTGAATTTTAGTACAACTTATCATCCTCAGATGGATGGTAAATCCGAGAGAATTATCCAAATACTAGAGGATATGTTCATATCTTGTGCTTTAGATTTCCAAGGTTCTTAGGCTGAACATTTACCTATACTCGAATTTTCTTACATTAATAGCAACCAATCAAGTCTTGGAATGGCTCCGTTTGAGGCATTGTATGGTAGGCCATGTCAATCTCCTATATATTGGGCAGAGATTGGTGAGGCTTTACTTGTAGGTCCTGAATCGGTAAAAAAAAACTACTGTGAAAGTAAAGATAATTAGACAATGACTTCTTGCAGCTCAAAGTCGCCAAAAAAGTTACGTAGATCATAGGCGGGGACCATTAGAATAGCCAAGTTTAGGAAAAGTGGGAAACTTGCTCCAAGGTTTATTGGTCTTTTTGAGATTTTGGAACCAGTTGCTCAAGTATCTTATAGATTAGCTTTACCTCCTCAGTTAGCACAAATTCACGATGTTGTTCATATTTCAATGCTCAAGAAGTACTAGCCAGATCCTTCACATGTCTTGGAATGGAAAGACTAGACAATAAATAAGAATGTTTATTATGAAGAGAAACCTATTTGAATCATGGATCATAAAGAACAAGTTCTTTGCAAAAGGATTATTCAATTAATAAAGGTTTTATGGCAATATCGTGCAGTTGAGGCAGCTATGTGGGAGCTTGAAGACCGAATACGATCCTAACATCCAGAGTTATTTTGATCGAGTATGTAAATTTTGAGAAGGAAATTTTTTTAAGGTATGGAGGATTGTGATACCCGAATTTGTATTAATGTATATATATAAAGAGAGAAATTAGAAAGTAAATATATTTATTGGAAATGAATTATATAATTATGGATGATTAAGTTCCTAATTTCAAAAGAATTGAAGTTTTGAGTAATATAAGTTTTGTTGTGGGTGAAAAGTGTAAAAAAAAAAGTTAAAGGGTCTTATTGAAATTGAACAGCCATGTCTCTTTCTTTTAAATGATTTTAGAATTAGATGGTAACGTGTATTGTTGTGCAGGTGTAAGGAAAAAAAATAAAATAATAATATAAGTAAATAAAGAGTGGTGGTGGATGAGTTATATATATATATATAAGCAATTGCTTTTTCAAGTTAGAAATAGGGCAGAAAACAAAAGAGAATTGGAAGTAGAGACAGAAAATTGAAAGGAGAGAAGAGAGAAAAGAAAAAGAAAAAGGGGAAAGGAGTGTTGAATTGTAAACTTAATCTAGAATATTGAATTGTCTAAATTGGTGTACTAGATTTAGTAAGCAATGGTGTACTAGATTTGGTAAACAATGGTGTACTAGACAAAGTCAATATTGGTGTACTAGACAAAGTCAACATTGGTGTGCTGCACAAAGTCAACATTGGTGTTCTACGTGAAGACTAAATCAATGGTTTAGAATGGTTTGCTTCAACTATAAATACCCCTCCCCCCTTAAGGTTTTAAAAATAAGTTAGAAATAAAGCTTGAGTCCTTGTTCAAGTATTTGAGAGTGTTTACATATTTTCTTGTAAATTTGTATGAGAAATAAATATATTTGTGTGTTTTGAGTCATTACGAAATTCTTATTTTTCAACAAAGTGGTATCAGAGCTCGGTTTTGTAACTTGGATGTTATATTTGTGTGATTACGTGCATATTTAGAAAATTCTGTCAAAAAGGCCAAGATTGCCTAAGGAGTCTGGGTTTTAAGTGGGACCGTTGTGACCCCTCCAGTCTTTCCTGGGAATTTTCTTAGTGTATATTTTCACACCTATAAACATTCATATTACTATCCGAAATACTATTAGAAAGTTATGGCAAATGGAGGTATGACACCATTTCAAGTTCCAATTCTCAATAGAAGCAATTATGATAATTGGAGCATAAAAATGAAGGCACTCCTTGGAGCACAAGATGTGTGGGAGGTCGTGGAGAAAGGTTATAATGAACCTAGAGATGATGTTGCCATTTCTGTTTTGACTCAAGCACAAAGAGACACGTTGAAGGACTCGAGAAAGAGAGACAAAAAAGCTCTCTATGTCATTTATCAAGCATTAGATGATGATGCTTTTGAGAAGATATCAAATGCAACTTCCGCAAAGCAAGCATGGGATAAACTTCAGACATCCTACAAAGGCGCCGAGTAAGTAAAAAAGGTACGTCTTCAAACATTGAGAGGAGAATTTGAAACTTTATATATGAAGGAAGGCGAGTCAATTGTTAATTACTTCTCTAGAATTGAAGCTATTTCTAATCAATTGAAAAGAAATGGTGAAAAATTAAGTGAAGTAAGGATAATGGAAAAGATACTACGATCTATGGATTCAAAATTTGATCACATAGTCACAACAATTGAAGAAACTAAAGATTTGGAAGAAATGACGATCGACCAACTACAAGGATCATTGCAAGCCTATGAAGAAAAAATAAAAAAGAAGCAAGGCATCTCCGAACAACTTCTCAAGATGCAATTCAAGGAGAAAGAAGAAATTCAAAGCTATGATAGAAACCAACATGGTCGAGGTAGAGGTCGAGGTCAAGGACAAAGTAGAGGCCGTGGTCGTGGACGAGGTTGGAATTATAATTACAATAATTTCAACAACTATGAGAAAGGAGAAAGCTCAACACGAGGTCGTGGAAGGAACAATCCAAATACAAGGTACGACAAGTCTAAAGTCAGATGTTATAATTGTCAAAAATTTGGCCATTATGCTTCTGCATGTAGAGCCTACAACAATGAAGTGGAAGAAAAGGCTAACTATGTAGAAGAAAAGAATCAAGGAGATGAAACTGTCTTGTTAGCATACAAAGACAATAGTGGAGGCCAAGAAAACACATGGTATCTTGACACTGGTGCGAGCAATCATATGTGTGGAAAAAGAAGCATGTTCGTGGAGTTAGACGAATCAACAAATGGAAATGTTTCTTTTGGTGATGATTCAAAAATAGCCGTGAAAGGAAGAGGTAACATTCTTATACAATTGAAAGATGGTAGACATCAATTTATTGGAAATGTCTACTATGTGCCTAATATGAAAAGTAATATTTTGAGTTTAGGTCAACTCTTAGAAAAAGGTTATGATATTCATATGAAAGATTATAGTCTTTTTATAAGAGATGACAAAGGCAACTTAATTACTAAAGTGAAAATGTCAAAGAATAGAATGTTTTCTTTGAATATTCAAAACGATGTTGCGAAATGTTTGAAAGCTTGTTACAAAGATGCATCATGGCTATGGCATCTTCGATTTGGGCATCTCAACTTTGGAGGGTTAGAGCTATTGGCTAAGAAGGAGATGGTAAGAGGTCTTCCTTACATCAATCATCCGAACCAACTTTGTGAAGGATGTTTACATGGGAAGCAATTCAGAAAAAGCTTTCCAAAAGAGTCTACCTTTAGAGCCAAGAAACCACTGGAGCTCATTCATGCTGATGTATGCGGTCCATTCAAGCCAAGATCTCTTGGTAACAATAATTATTTCCTTCTTTTTATTGATGATTTTTCAAGAAAAACATGGATCTACCTTTTGAAGCAAAAGTCTGAGGTATTTGGAGCTTTCAAGAAATTTAAAGCTGCCGTTGAGAAAGAAAGTGGTCGTCAGATTAAGGCCATGAGAACTGATCGTGGAGGAGAATTCACTTCCAAGGAATTTCAAGAATTCTGTGAAGCAAATGGAATTCGACGATTCTTAACCGTTCCGAGATCCCCCCAACAAAATGGTGTTGCTGAAAGAAAGAATCGAACAATTCTCAACATAGCGAGGAGTATGTTGAAAAGTAAAAGACTACCCAAGGAGTTTTGGGCTGAAGCTGTATCAACTGCTGTATATCTATCCAATAGATCTCCAACAAGAAGCGTGTGGGGAAAAACACCACAAGAAGCATGGTGTGGAAGAAAGCCTGGTATTTCTCATCTTAGAGTTTTTTGAAGTGTAGCTCATGTTCATGTACCAGACGAGAGAAGAACAAAGTTGGATGATAAAAGCGAGAGTTTTATCTTCATTGGCTATGATTCAAGTTCAAAGGGTTACAAGTTGTATAATCCAAACAGCAAAAAGATTATGATCAGTCGAGATGTAATATTTGACGAAGAAGGAGAATGGGATTTTGGTCCAGATGTCGATGACTTCAACTTCTTTCCTTTGTTTGAAGAAGAACCAATAATGGAGCAAGCAGGAGAAGCAAGAGAAGAACCTACTACTCCGCATACTCCACCAACTTCACCAACAACAAACAATCAAGGAGATTCACCACCATCCTTTTTAAAGGAAAGAAATGAAGAACGCACAAGGAGTTTCCAAGATCTCTATGAGGTAACTGAGAGGTTAGATAATCTCACTCTTTTTTGTCTTTTTGCTGAGTGTGAACCAATGAGTTTTGGAGAAGCTATACAAGATGAAAAATGGAGAAATGCAATGGATGAAGAAATTAAAGCTATTGTGAAGAATGATACGTGGGAGCTTGTGTCACTTCCTAAAGGACACAAAGCTATTGGAGTCAAATGGGTGTACAAAGTAAAGCAGAATTCAAAAGGAGAAATTGAACGATACAAAGCGAGGCTAGTTGCAAAAGGCTACAGTCAAAGAGCCGGCATCGACTATGATGAGGTGTTTGCTCCGGTAGCACGCTTAGAAACTGTAAGACTAATCATTTCCTTGGCAGCTCAAAACAAGTGGAAGATCCATCAAATGGATGTAAAATCTGCATTCTTGAATGGAGTTCTCGAAGAAGAAGTCTACATACAACAACCTACAGGTTTCGAAGTTAAAGGGCAAGAGGACAAGGTGTTGAAATTGAGAAAGGCTCTCTATGGTTTGAAACAAGCACCAAGAGCATGGAATAGTCGAATCGACAAGTATTTCCAAAAGAATGGTTTCACCAAGTGCCCTTATGAACACGCACTTTACATCAAGATCAAAGATGAAGATATTTTGATCGTGTGCTTGTACGTAGATGATTTGATTTTTACTGGAAGCAATCCAAGCTTGTTCGATGATTTCAAGAACACGATGACTAAGGAGTTTGAGATGACTGACATTGGGCTTATGGCGTATTACCTCAGTATCGAAGTAAAACAAGAGGAAGATGGAATTTTCATTTCACAACAACGCTATACAAAGGAAATCCTCAAGAAGTTCAAAATGGAAAATTGCAAGCCTATTAGTACGCCAATTGAGTGTGGAATTAAGCTCTCGAAGCATGAAGAAGGAGAAAGAGTAGATTCAACTTTTTTCAAGAGCTTGGTTGGATGTTTACGATATTTAACATGTACTAGGCCCGATATTCTCTATGCAACAGGACTTGTAAGCCGCTACATGGAAACTCCAACAACCACACATTTCAAGGCTGCAAAGAGGATTCTTCGTTATCTAAAAGGTACAACAAACTTTGGTTTGTTCTATTCATGTTCAGATAATTTTGAACTTGTTGGATATAGCGATAGTGATTGGGCTGGAGATACTGATGATCGAAAAAGTACAACTGGTTTTGTATTCTTTATGGGAGGCACCGCTTTCACCTGGATGTCAAAGAAGCAACCAATTGTAACACTCTCCACATGTGAAGCTGAGTACGTAGCTGCCACGTCATGTGTTTGCCATGCAATTTGGCTTAGAAACCTACTAAAGGAGCTGAGGTGGTCACAAGAGAAGCCAACGAAGATTTATGTTGATAACAAGTCAGCTATGGCATTGGCAAAGAATCCGGTGTTTCATGATCGAAGCAAGCATATTGACACGCGTTACCACTACATAAGGGAGTGCATCACAAGAAATGATGTACATATGGAGTACGTGAAGTCCCAGGATCAAATTGCTGATATTTTTACCAAGCCACTCAAACAAGAAGATTTTATAAGATTGAGAAATTCACTTGGTGTGATTAGATTAAGTTTAAGGGGGAGTGTTGAATTGTAAACTTAATCTAGAATATTGAATTGTCTAAATTGGTGTACTAGATTTAGTAAGCAATGGTGTACTAGATTTGGTAAACAATGGTGTACTAGACAAAGTCAATATTGGTGTACTAGACAAAGTCAACATTGGTGTGCTGCACAAAGTCAACATTGGTGTTCTACGTGAAGACTAAATCAATGGTTTAGAATGGTTTGCTTCAACTATAAATACCCCTCCCCCCTTAAGGTTTTAAAAATAAGTTAGAAATAAAGCTTGAGTCCTTGTTCAAGTATTTGAGAGTGTTTACATATTTTCTTGTAAATTTGTATGAGAAATAAATATATTTGTGTGTTTTGAGTCATTACGAAATTCTTATTTTTCAACAAGGAGGTTCGGTTAGTATATAAATATATGTTTTAATACCTATGTATATGTATATGTATATATTTTTAATAATGAAGTTGAAGCATTGTTGATTGTTATTAGATCATTATTTATGATTACTGTTAAATTGATATTAGGGAGTGATTCAAAAGGGAACGAAAAGTCAACAGAAGTGTAAGAATAATTGTTCAATATTCAGGTAGGTATTTATATACATTTAGGAGATTTTGGTTTTAAAATTAAAAAGTAGGTTGTTTCATTACATTTTGTGTTTTCGATAAATATTTGTAGAATCTTTGAATTATTACGTGTTGATTCAATTAATTATTTTTGAATTGGATTTAAATAGTAATTTTCATATGAATGGTATGTTTACAAATACAGTGAGAAAATTGTATCAACACGTGTTATGATTTTATAAATGGATGATTTGTATGGAAATATTGTGAAATAATTTGATAAGTGAAAATGTGATGAACATGGTTGTTGATGTGATGTGGCATCGGCATTTGGGGCGACTATTCCTCAGAATAATGCTTGTAAAGTACGTTGGGGCGACGATCTCTCGGAATAATGCCTGTAAAGTATGTTGGCCAATTTTTCGGGTGGCGGTCCTTTCGAATAATGCCCGTAAAGTACGCAAGAATAAAAAATTTGTGGAAATTATTTTAAATAGTGGAATGAATGTGTTTGTTATTTTTGTGACTACTGAAATTGAAATGTTGTTTCGATATTTGGGTAAACTTGTTGTTTGAAATTGAAAAGTGCTTTATATATGCAAAATTATTTGTTGCAAAGTTCTTAAAACTACCTTTATGTATAAATATCTATTGGA
Source organism: Melia azedarach (assembly GCA_028052125.1). NCBI lineage: Eukaryota > Viridiplantae > Streptophyta > Magnoliopsida > Sapindales > Meliaceae > Melia > Melia azedarach. The sequence goes on along the minus strand of CM051402.1, from coordinate 5,366,165 downwards.
CATTAGCTCACTCCTACGTTTTAGGTTTCTAGACAATGCTAGAGATTTTGTATGTAAAAGACAAATGATACTCCAGAACAAGAGTTTTACCACTTTCGAAACTATATGTAATTATAGATATAGGAGTTTGTAATGTATAGTTTCAATATGTTTTTCTATGTGTATATTTGAATTTTAGAAACCCTAGAATTGGTTATGTTTTGTTAGGTAATGAAAGGAAGCAGTTGGTATTGAACTTTATTTGAAGTGTTTAGAATGAAATCTTAAGGTTTGTAAGTTTATATATTTTGGCATACATTTGTTATAGAGGAAATTTTGCCAAAATTCTTTTATAAAATTAGGGATGTTTCAAATTGGATTAAGTGCATTAACTTTCTTAAGAGGAATGATTATGTTTTGAAAGTTTAAACGTTTTCGTAGTACCCTAGTTCGACGCCACTTTCGTAAAGTCGGAGTCGGGGTGTTACAGGATGATAGTAGTTTGGTACAGGAGATAAGGTAGTATTCATTGGAAAGTAAATGGAAATACATGCCTATTATACTAAAAGGCATGTCAACGTAATTATGAAAATAAATATTCTTGAGCCACAATTTATCAAATAAGAAAACAATGTTCATTGTGAACAAATAATTGAATTAAGAAATTCCTAAAATTATAGTAAACTATATGTTCAGTAAATATAACATGGTATGACATAGGGTGAAGAAATAAACACATGGTAGTATTTCAAATACATAAATATACACTCTAGAAATACATGGACTTAACTTCAATATTAAAATAATGGCATATTATTTAATATCTAAATAAAATCAAACAATTGAGGATTAATGAAATGAACAAAACATAATCAATTTATAAAAGTGAATAAAATATTGAATCAAATCGGATTTCTGCCACTATATCAAAAAAATGCAAAGGATATTTAGCAAGTATAAAAAATTGGAATCATATTTATATTTGTTCCACAAATGACATTTGGTATGTAATATAGGTAGATGCACAAGAACTACAAGTTGAAAGAGGATATAAAGATGTAGTATAGGCAGCAAAGCAGAGGAAGTTACTTGATTATGAATTTTTAGAGTCCACAAAGGCTCTGAAGTAAAGATTTAGCTGCCAATCTTAGCTACGTTAATGCATTATGGATTTACAAGACAATAATAAGGACACCTAATTATTAGAAGGATAATTGACATCAACTTTTCAGAAAACAACCATTTGAAAACCACACTTATAACAGAAAATATCTACCACTCTTTTTCAAATTCTTATTTTTTTTTTTGCTACTAAATAATTGAACTAAAATAGTTAAGCTTGATATCTTATCTCTTTAACTCTTATGTAATAAGAACATTACTTTATGGTAACTAATTAAAGCTAGTGTAATATAGTAAAAAGTAGTTTTATTTGTCAAAGCTAGAGAAATAAAATTTGTCATATCTAAAAGACGAAAAGAGCCAAGTTTATAACATCTCAATTTACAAAAATGTAACTCACACTTTTACACCAGGTGTTTTAGTGTCTTGCATGATTTTTACAAGGATATATTGTTCATCTTACATCAAAAGATTTGGGGATATATACTTAATAATTAAGTACCCAAGAGTTTTAGTAATATGGTAAAGCAAACAAAAGAAATTCATACCTTGCAAGGATTCGAGAGATCTTTGTTGTGAAGCAAGTTGTTGTAATTAATCATCATTTGCATATGTGTTAACAACAAGATAACAATTTAAGCAATTGCAATAATGAGCTAAGCCATATGTTTGCCAACGTCTCAATGAACCAATCCATATCTTTGCCCAAGTCTCGACAAACTTAGGAAGTTCATACGCGATAATACTAGATTCCTGAACCAACAAGATTTGAAAGAGATTTATATTTGTCTAAAAATTATATTTGTATTAAACTTCTTATCCTCAACTAAATACATCATCTTAAAAAATTAATTAAAAAAGAAAAAAATCAACAGGAGTATACATAACAACCATAAATATTAAAGTATTTGAAATGCAAATGTATCATTTAAAGTTATTATTTATGATGCTCTACCACCAAGCTCAAATCATGATAAGAAAACGTCTAATCACGATACGCAACTAATTCTTCAAGGAAGCAATAATTAAATGATTTAGTTTAGAAGCTTACCTTCAAATCCTTGGCCCTATAATATATGTAAATTTTTAGCATATAAAAGCAATTCATTTTGAGTAATTCTTTAAAATCTTAAAATGTTTTGTTTCAATTAAAACTAATGTTAATAATGAGGCATTTTCTGGAACACTTAGAGTATAATTTTTAAAGCCTAAGAAACTCTATCTAAAGTGGGCACTACGCATAATTCTGCAAATCCACCTTTTGCAATAAACATCTGTGCATAGAATAAAAAAAAGTTAATTAATAAATTGAGTTGCAATTTTCACTTGAAGGAAGAAAAAGGCTAAAACTTAACAATAAGAGAATTTATATAATTTTCAAAAATTTTAAATTTTAAAGGAAACAATATATTCACATCAAGATAAACATGATGCAAACAACAATTCAATATATATCTAGCCACAATCATGTCACATCACATCTTCTATGTATTCCCCAATCACAACCAAATACAACCACAACAGCAATATCTAGTGCAAAATAATTTCTAACACATACAAAGTGAATGTGAATAGGTAAAAGAATATACCTAATAGTAATAGAAAAAACAATTTTTTTTGCTCGCAAATCAATAAATAAACAACTAAAAAAATAAAAACAATGTCAACAAAAATAGAAATCATGTCCCAAATCAGTATATGCACTCGAATAATAACATAAGAAATAAAAAAATTAGCACATGCACCCAATAATAACAATCGCAATACGAGTAAAAAAATCAACACATACACTCCAATAACCCACTAATTTCATGTATCTACAAATTGACTTCTAAATTAGCACATGCACCTCACCGATTTCATACAAATCCACTTGTAAAACAACATGCATCTTGTATATTGCTTCAAAATTAGTCTTAAGAATGAAAATATACCGAAGATTAAGAGTAGAGTCAAGCAAACTACGAAAACATAATTAACATCACAAAACCCAAACCCTAGAAATTGAAAAACAAAATAAAACTACTCAAATCAATGTACATACAATAGAAACAAAGAAATAACAGAAATATTTTGAGGATTTTAACATTTGATGACTTACCTAGGTAGTTGTTTAGATTTTAGAAGCTTGCGTTTAGATTCGAAGCTTGATCTATTCTTTCAAGATAATACGACTATATTTCACTTGATTTAAGGTGTAAATAGGTTGATTTGATGTGGGAATGGGTTGATTTGAGACGAGTTTAGGTTATTCAAAGATTTAGGATGTGGCTATTTTGGGTGATTTAGTGCTAAGTGTATAGAGAGTTCGAGGGAAAGTTTTGGGTAAGTGGGAAAACCAAAACAAAGGGGGAAATGGGTTTTCTTTTTTTTAGGGTGAGAAGAACAAAATCGTAATATCTCAAATTTTAGTATTATGAGGAATATGTATAAATAGATATATATTTATTAATTATTACATGAGAATACGAAAGTTAGGAATTATGATTGGAATGTATTCATTTTTGGAGAAATTATTTTATTAGGATGAATATGTTATATTACGAAAAGAATTGAATTTGAAAATATAAGTATTGTTGTGGGTGAAAAATTAAAAAAAAGGTAGATGGAGGTTTTAATTGATATAAAATGAAATTATTATTTTTGGCTATGTTTAATTCGTTGGAATGAAGTGGAGACAAGTTGAGGGAAACATGAAGGAGACAAAGGAAGATTTAAGTGGAAAAGGAAATGAGGTGCTAAAATATTTATTAGAAAACAGTATTAGTTCGTTTATAAGCTTTGCATATTTCTTATTTTGATAGAAGAATAAGAAAAAGAAGAGGAAGAGAAAGGAAAGAAAGAAAAAGGAAGAGAAGGAAATGAAAAAAAATCTACCGGTTAGAGTTTACATTTTTGTAGTGAATTAGATTTAAATTGTCATAATATACATATATATGTTTAGGAATATACATACATATATATAAATATATATTTTTTTCTTTATTAAGTTTGAATATTTATTTATTATTATTTGATGATTGTTTATTATTGTTGATTAAATTTATTTAGGGAGGAAATTGGAAGAAGCAAGAAAATTAGCAAAAGTTTAGAAATTGTTATACGTTTATCATGTAGGTATTTATGTGTAATTGGCTAATTTTAGTTTTAAAACTGAAAAGTTGGATGTTTTGTTATAATTATTTTTGGTGAATATTTATAAAATTTGAATTATAGATTAAATGAATATATATCAAATTTGGTGTTTTTTTAATTTAAAGATTAAATGAGTTTTTATGAAAATTTAATATTATATTTGATTTAATTGGTTAAATGATTATTTTCAAGATTTAATAATTTGATTAATTTAAGGATTAACTAAGTATTTAGGAAAATTTGTGATTGTTACGTCCTATTAAATTAATTATTTTTTTATCATGTTAAATAATATATTTTTGGATATTTTTATTTATATAAATATAATGAGAAAAGTATGTAATACATGTTGTGTTTATGTAAATGGATTATTTCAAGGAAAATGTTGTGTTTATGAAAATTTAGAAAAGTTGTTGTTAATATAAATGGATTTGAAATAAATTGGAAATGGAAATGTAATGACCATGGTTGATAGTAGCACCGATGACTTTGGATATGATTTCAATCTAGTGGTGGAAGCTCGTAAAGATGAAATTTGGACAACGGTCCATGGGAACAGTGCCCAAAAGTACGTATGGCCAGTTATAGGCATTGATCCCTAAGAATATCTATTTATTTTATAATTCTTAAAACTACCTTTGTATATAAATATCTACTAGGCATTAATTCTCCATACTTTTTAGGTTTTAGGCAATGCCGGAGATAGGATAAGTAGGAGACATCTTTTTCTCCCTTATTTTCTAATTCTTGAAACTGCCACTTTGGAACTTTATGATAACTATAGAGTTTATGTTGTATAGTTTTGTTGTATTTTATATATTTAGTATTTGAATAATAGAAATATTAGTACTGCTTGTGTTTTTATTGAGCAATGAAAGGAAGTAGTTGATGTTAAATTTGATTGGGAATATTTAGAATGAGATTTTAAAGGTCGCAGGATTACATATGTTGATGCGGGAATTTTCTCGACTGCACTAGGACAAGAGATAGGCCTAGGTGTCCTGACATGGTCAGCTGGGCCATACCAGGTCTCTGTTTTAAAGTGGTTAGTCAAAGTGGTCCAAAGCAAGGCCGAGGTTAGATTGATAGGGAGTGTTCTTAAATGGTGAATAGATGTCACCCGTTAGTCATAGAACCACTCCGCTTCACCTCTTGGCCTCCAAACAATTTCGAAATCTAAATTTTGACAAGCCACTCTGCTAACCTCTTGCAAATCAGAAAGCAGATCAAATGAAGGCCACCTCTCTGACTACCCCCATTCGATACTTAAGTTAGTTTCAATTGGAGAGGTTGGTCAAGGTCAAGGTTAAGGTTCTTCAACATTTACAAAAAGCAGCCCAAGAATGGTATTTGTTAAGAGCTTGTGGAGTAGTCATTGAGGTCAGAACAGACTTTAAGAAGTTCTATGTGGAGTGAGTGTGTGGGATAGCTTACTTTGGAGAATGGGTTCTTTCTTTCTTGGGGTGAAGGGAAAAGATGGCAACCTTTTCTTAAACGTAGGAAAAACATGTTTATATATAAAGGCAAAGCTAGGTGTTGATTGACTAATGCATGTTGCCTTACCTTGGCTCAACGTGGTGCACGTAGAGCTTGCTTATTGGACTTGGGTGGTGCCACGTGTCATGCTAGGATTAGTCACTCTAACAAGTGGTGCCACATGGCTTAATTTTATTGGACAAGAGGATCTGATGGTCCATAACGTTCTTGGTGGCAAGGTCGGTTTCAGCTTAGAGCTGGGGTTTGGCTTGACCAACATGCTCCTTGCCCACTTGGTGAGTTCAGACATTATCTCCCATTGACCTTTTGGTGGTCCCTCATAACATAGCTATGCGTGTAAGAGGAGACCCAAGTCATGACAACCTAGTCTTAGATGTACCTAATTGCTTGGTCTTTAGCTTACTTAGGTGTAATATTTAGCATCACGCTATTTAGAGCATATCAATTATATCTTAAGGAGTAAATGGAGAATTAAGGACACTTTTCCATCCCCTTTTCATGTGTTATGGTATATAACCGAGTCTATTACACGGCATATGGTTGCATTTTCCACACGTGCCATGATATATAGTCACATAGGTGCTTCCATATGCACCATGATATATGGTTGCATGGGTGTTTCCACTTGTGCCATGATATATGGTCACACGGTGTGTTATTGATACATGGTGAGTATCTTTGAGACATGGAGTGGAGAGCCAAGCCTAAGGCAGGTCTTACCTAGTTGCTTTCGGTGTCAAATGTTATGTCGAAACACAATAGGGAGTCTAGTTCAAGATGGGCCTTATGTAATTGCTTTTGACCTGGTGATTTGTTTGCCTTGCAACGAGAAAAGTAACAACGAGGTTGGCCACCCTAATTTGTTCTTGTTAGGACTATTATGGGCTCATGTTTTTCCATATGTCCAGTTATATTTTCCTCATAATAGAGGTCCTCTAGTTTCTAAAGGCTAAAGTGAAGTAGAAAGAGTTGGAAGTTATCTATAGTTTCTCACCTTTGTCACCTTGGCGAATGGCAACTTTGCTCCTTATGAAAAACTTGATGTAACATATGGCGAAATAATACAAGGCAATAACACGTTGAAGTATTATCCGACGATAAATGTCAAAATCCCTTATGGCAGTAAGCTCAGGTCGGTAGGTTAAGAGTGACTATGCTAATGATTAGGCATTGGGTGACATGTACACCTTTTAGATACATCTCCTCTAAGGGTGACTGCTCTGGAGGCTCGTTTTATTTTAATTCTTGCACAATCTGGTTGTCAAAGACCTAATGTTGCTGTTTGGGTGAACTTAGTGTTATTGTCTGGTTGGACTTGGTCCCTTATGTCCTCGTGTGGCATTGGCACACTTAGGGGCCTAAGCTTGTCGATGATTGGCCCAGACTTAGGTCGTAGAAAGTACGCATCGAGATCGATGCTTGGCATTACATTTTGTTTCTTTTTTTATTCTCCCTTATTGAAGTATACTTAAGACTTAGGCCAACTATAACCTTTCTTTGATTTAGGTCGCTTGCTGTTGAGCAAAAGACCATAATGAACTAAGTGTGACTAGGTTCTTAAATGTAAGCTCGATCATCTTGACATGCTTCTAGCAAATAGGGCTAGCCATGAGATGACCTTTGAGTTTTCATGTACTCTTTATTGTGTCAAGGAACTAGGTCACGAGCTGTTTGTTGGAGGAAGGGTTTACTTGGTCCTCACTTACTTTGAGCTTACCAGGTGACTTTTCTGTTCCTTCCTTCTTCATTTTCTTCTTTTATTATTGATGACACATATTTACTTGCTTTAGTTGAGGCTCCAAATGTAAGTAAGTGAACATACTACCTTACTCGTGATAATCCTATCGAGATGACTCTTGCTTATCAAGAAACCGATATTTCCTTAATTAACTTGGTCGACGAGGAACGACTAGTCAAAGTGGTCCTGACTGAGGCTTCAAGTGGAGGTAATGGTTCAAGAATCCCTTATTGCTTTATGCTAGGTACTTTCTGTCCTCCTAACTTTTCAGTTCTTTCCAAGTGCTACCTTAGTCTTTAAAGGCCTCAATTTGGACCCGAAAATGCTAGCAAGAGAAAAATAGAGGAAGTCAGTGCTGAATGTTCCCCAGGTGCTATATTTGCAAATGTTGCTTTGGTCTTCGAAGGAGCTACCTAGACTCCAAAGATATTGACGAAAAGAAGGTGGAAGAGGGAAACTCTGGTAAATCCTTGGTCTTCTCAGTTACCTGTTGAGCTGGATAGCACCTTAAGGAACTCCTTCCCGCATGTTGTCCAAGTGCTCTCCTTGCTGAAATCCATCTTTAAGTAGAAGAAGGCCAACAAGGTGGTCAACTGGAGAACTAGTGAGGTCTTGGACTTGGGTTCTAAACTGCTCATCAAGTGAGTGAACACTTATCTTTTTCCTTCCATGTATCTCTTATGATGACATTGTCCTCAAACTGAGCTTGCTTTATAGTAAAAAGGAAGCGGTCTAGGTCCCATGGTGACGGGGTGATCAAGGTTCACAAATACTTGGAAGAGAATCACCCTACTTGTATGACATGTGAGCTGGGTTCTTTTGTAGGTACAACTTCCACTTCCAAAGGTGATGATGATGACGAGATATAAAGATCATCACTAGCGATACCTTTGTGGACAAGATGTACAGTGCTATGATGAAGGTATTAGGGTGTTAAAAGACCCAAAGAAAGAGGTGGGCGATGATCTTTCTAGCAACTCCAATGAAAGAGGTGGGCGATGAAAGATAAGAGCTTAACATGGTCATCCTAACTATCCAATGAGCTAAGCAACATCTTGGATAGGTAGGTTTCTCACGCATTTCAAGTGCTTTCTTTTGATGAAATCTGCTTTCTTATCAGTTTATGCGAAGAAAGCTGATGCGAACTATCTATTTAGTTTAAGAAAGCATAAAAAAAAGTAAATTCCATCTCTAGCCAATTCCAAGACGAGGTGTACAGGAGTGAAGAGATTCGGTGGAAGATTGCTTAGCTTGAGATAGATTTAGGCTTGAGTTATATGAATGGTTACTAACTGACTTAGTTCAAGGTCTATAAAACGCATCCTTCCTTGAGCTTGAAGTTTCGGATTTGATCGAGGCGAAGTGTTAGCCAAGTTTCAAAAGCTTGCCTCAACTGGACCTTCTCACATGCAAGCTACTGACAACTTCCAAGATTTGGAAGTTTTTCCTCCTACCTTTGAGTGTCTTGAAGATGATTTGGAAAATGACAAAGAGAGAAGCGGTTCTAATGCGGACGCATAAGCTTGCTCCAAGCTCTACCTTGATTTAGCCCAACTTCTCGCTTGAGATGTCCTTCTATGCCTTTATTGTGGTTTATTTTCGCAAGCCGTAGTACTAAAATAGTCTTTAAGGCATTGACTTACTTAGAATTCCATACTCACACTATGTTCCACCTCATATAACGATGGACCAGGTTGGTATTTGTTGAGCTAGCTTCTACATGTGAGATGCACTTAGATTGTCTAACTTCAGTTCTTTCTAATTGACTTGGCACGACCAAGTTTCTTGGTCGTAGCTTCTTTGCAGTTATCGCTGGTGACCTGAGGTGGTTCTAGCCTTATCCAGGTATGGCCCTTGTCAGCTCGACCAGGGCCCAAACACATAAAACACAAAGTCTGTAAATGATCCATCACAACAAGAAGTGATTCAGTTAGAGACATATATGCGGAGACCATATCGCTCTAAATCAATCATGGCAAAATAATCTTAGTCGGTATAACCATAGAGCTGTTATCATGGCGAAATGGCAAAATAGAGAAATACCTATAGCGAAATGGAAAAATACTCATGGTGAAATATTCATGGAGACGTAGCTGTGGTGAAATAATCATAGAGAAATAGCCATAAAGATATAATCACAGAGAAATAATCATGAAGATAAAACTATAGAGATAGGTAAATATAAATAAGAGTACTTAATTGAGTACCTGATGAGAATCGTACCTAAGCGGCACTCGTCCTAAGTACACGTGGGTGTACATCCCTTCTCAACTTGGTCACTAGAAGTATTTCTTAAGTTAATTGGCGTTCTATTGACGTTTAATTGAACGTTCTCTACAACCCTTAATGGTCTTATTGTACGCCTTTTGGTATGTGGTGGGTGGTCATTCTTTAAAAGAGAACCACAACAAACTTGTGTAGAGGTTGTGCCAAAGGTTGCACAGGGTCTCGAGCTCACCATAAACTCTCATTTACATCACCTTCTCATGGTAACGCTTCACAAAATCCTTGAGGGGCTCTTGCCCATTTTGCTTAATATACTACAAGGTAGTTTGACCTTTGTTAGGTGGCTTAGTGCCTTGCAAGTGGCATATGAAATCAATGGCAAAATTGGAAAAAACGCAGACGCGGAAGCGGACACTGCCAAGTAGGATATTCGTGTACCAAATTTTGGTAGGTCTTTATAAGGTGGTTGGGAAGAACTTACAAATCACCTCATCAAGTATCCCTTACACTAACATGAGATCTTTGAACCTTTCAAAGTGGGTGATTGAGTTTGTCAAGCCTTAGTAGAGCTTTAGATGTGGCATGAAAATTTTTCTAGGAAGACTTGCACTTTTAATGTCATCCGCAAGAGGTGCACTAAAATCTTTGAAAGGGTTCACCAGACCAGGTTCTGCTCTAGCTACCCTAACCTCCCTAACTTTGGCCTATACCATAATTAACTAATGTCGCAAGCTTTCCATATAGGATGGCTCAAGAGCATGGTCACCTTGGCGCTTAGCCATTAAGAAATACCTTAAATCCCTGTGTACAAGTTCTTGACCTTGGTTTAGTCCTATTATTGGTTGTCTATCGCTTGTTGCTCTGGTGGCTCCTTGAAGGCTTTTAAGTGAGGTTCTGTGGCCAAGTACTAGCCTCTTACTATGCTGACTTAGGTCAACTTAACCAGGTTGGGTAGGTTCACGTTATTCGATTTTGGTAAGCCACAGCCCAAGATGACATCATATGTTGAAAGTGAGCCTTTATCTCAGCCAACGTCTTTACCTCATTGGTGTTCCCTACGTCAAGATCTCACTTCATTGCTGCCTTTCCCTTACGCTTCTTGGCTGACTCTGTCACTACTACTTCTCCTTCATTTTGGCTCACAACGACCTCAAATAGAGGTTGACTCATTAACTGATGGTTGCCATGGCTAGGCTCTCGGGTATGCTCCTGGCCACTTTTCCTCGAAGCGTTGAACATCCACATATATTGCTCATTCAACAAGCACGTAAGTTATGGTAGGGCTTTTCGTACAGCTCAACAAAGACAGAGCCACTATTGGTGCAAAAAGTTTGCTAAACCAAAACAGGTCTGAACATAGGTTAGGTGTCTTGATGTGGTTAGTTGGGCCATACTAGGTCTCTATTTCAAGGTGGATGGTCAACGTGGTCTAAAGTTGGGCCGAGGCTAGGTTGACAAGAAGTCTTCTAAAATGGTGAATAGACGTCGTCCGTTAGTCACAAAATCGCTCTATCTTACCTCTCCGACCTCTAAACAGTCTCAAAACCCGAATTTTGCCAAGTTGCTCCACGAAACTCTTGTAAAATAGAAAGCAAGTCATACGAAGGTCGCCTATTCGGCTACCTCCTTTCAATGCTTAAGTCAATTTCAATCGGAGAGTAGGTTTTGAGGGCATGGGTCTTACCACTCTTTTTTATGTATAATTGAGATATAATGAGATAAATAATATTTAGAGAGGTTGGAAAGCAAGTCATACGAAGGTCACCTTACCTTGGCTTACTTTGGTGCACGTGGAGCTTGCTCATTAGACTTAGGTGGTGCCACGTGGCATTTTGGGATTAGTCAATCTAACACCCAGTGCCACGTGGCTTGATTTTACTGGAGAAGAGGATCTAATACCCCCAGCTTTCCAGGTGGGAAGGTTGGTTTTAGCCTTGAGCTAGGGTATGGTCCCCTTTTAGTTAGCAGCTGGTCTTACTTCTGCCACCTAGTATTTGGCATAACCAATATGGTCCTTGCCATCTGGTAAGTTTAGACATTCTCCCTCATCACTTTTTTAATTGTCTTCCACAACATAGCTATGGGTGTAAGAGGAGACTTAAGTCATGCCAACCTGATCTCGAGTGTTCCTGGTTGCCTGTTCTTTGGCTTACCTGAGTATAACATTTAGCATCAAGCTATTTAGAGTATATCAATTAGTATCTCAAGGTGTAAATGTAGAATTAAGGACATTTTTCTGTCCCCTTTTCATGTATTATAGTATATGCCCACGTATGTTATACGCACCACGATATATAATTGCGTTTTTAACAAGTGCTGTGGTATATGGTCACGTGGGTGCTTCCACTTGCACCATAGTATATGGTTGCATAGGCCTTTCCACCCGTGCCCAGTATATGGTCATGTAATGAGTTATTGATACATGACAAATATTTTGGTGATATGGAGTGGGGAGCTCGACCTATGGTGGGTCTTACCTTGCAATTTTTGGTGTTGAATGCTCTATTGAAACACAATAGGGAGCCCAGTTCAAGATGGGCCTTACGTAGTTACTTTTGACCTGGTGGTGGGTCTTACCTAGCTACTTTCGTTGAGGTAATGACGAGGTTGGCCACCTCACTGATAAGTGTCTTAAAGTACATCATTCACATATATTTTACAAGACATTATTACACCACTTTTGAATTTAATGTCCCTTTTTGTGCATAAATTGTGAAATTTCATTGTCATACCTTTAATTTGCACGTTTTCATGGTCAAGAAATCAAATACATGCAAATATGTATAATTGTACAAGATGGCATGAGTATCATACTTGTATTTAAGTATTTATGTGGTGTATTTTTGTGTATAGGTGTTAAAGGAGTGCCAGTTGCAATTAAAGATATAAAGTATCCACTTGTATACAACTCACTTGAGCATGAATCACTATCATGGCCATAACTTTGTGTAGACATCTTCAAATGGCATGATTGGAAAGTGAAAGCTAACTCAATTATACATAATTCATGTGCAGATGACATTTGCAAATTCAGAATGGGTAGGCGCCGAAAGTGTGAAGGAACGTAAATGAGCATTGTTAATCCATGTGCAACCTGGACCAACGAACACTTTTCTGTCTTTTGGCCATAACTTTTTGAATACACCATTAATCAAGTTGATTCTTTAAGTAGTGGAACCAGGAGGAAGACAGCTAAAATGTTCATGTTATCCATATTTTCTAGATCGTGCATCTGGGCTGTCTATGATGGACATTATTTAGAGAATGGCAGTCAAAATGGCAATTTGAGCATGCTTTAATCGTTTGATCATATCTCATGTTACCGACATCGAAATGACATGATTCTTAAAGCATGAGAAAGCGTATTCAATTATTCAAACATTGTATGAAGACTACTTTCTCCAATTCGGCGTGGAAGATAGCCATAAATGAGGTACAATCTGTCAGACAGAGATATGATGAAACTGCAACATGCATGTGTCTTCACATGTAAAACATCCCTTATCTTGCCTATATAAATGGTGGTTTTGAAGAGGAAGGCATGCTATTCTTGATTTCATTTCTCTTAGGTAGTTCTTTCCTTGTTTTATTTCTTTGCTTATTGTAATCCAAGTGTTGTCACTCAAAACTTCGTAGCTAGTGTTTGTGTTGATTTTGTACTCTTCATCAAGCAATTTCCACCAAGGGATTGAAGAAGACAATCAATCATTTCAAACCCAAGGGGAAATCTTCGATAAAGATAATTTTTTTTCAATCTTTATTTGTTCTTCTATGTGTTTTTTACTTTCATACTTAATTTCATTGATTTGAACTTGATAATGGAAGGCTAAATACATAGTGGGAGTTTGGTTTAGCTACTATGATTGTGTTGGTTATTTTGTGAATTATGTTTAATGAATGTTTAAGATTATTACTTGTTCATTGTTCTTCATACCTTAGATTATGAATTATAGACTGATAATCTATTGTTTATAATTAAAATTAACAAATGAGAATTAAGGTGTTAGAAACATCATTTTACCTTAATTAAGCTCTTTTGAACAAGTGTTTAAATTGGATCCATTGATTTGGTTTAATTTAAATGGTCATATCATTTTCTTGTAATTAATTCAATTAATTAAGTAAAAGCCTCACATCAAGGATATACTTAGTTGATTGCATGTGCGAATTGCCATGATCATTGGATTTCTCTAGCCATAGTGAAAAAGATCAATAATCTAAACATTGGAATAATTGTTCAATTCACTTAATATTTCAATGCATGAGTAGATAGCTAACCAACTCCCATTTGATTTCATTGGATTTAATTTATTACCATTATTCTTGTTTTTTTAGCAAGTCAATTTATTTGTTTAACATCGCATCAAACTATAAATTGAATGAGTGTTTAGGACTTTATTATTTATTAAATTTAGTAACATAAAAAAAAAATAAGAATCTAAACCACTACAATTCCTTGAGAGATCGACCTTGGGGTGAATTTATCATTAGCTTATTAATGATTTGTGCACTTGCAAGCGTATTAAAATTTGCACATCACTCACCTAGTGCTTGCTCTACGTCGAGTTAGCGACGAGGTTGGCCACCCTACTTGGTGCTTGCTGGGACTATTACGAGCTCATATTTTGCCACATATCCAACTATATTTTTCTCGTAACAACATATTTGGCATATGTTATATTATCGAGGAAATTATGTCAAATATTTCTTGCATTTAGGGATTTGACAAAGATGGTATCAGAGCATAGGTTGTGATTTTGTAGACTTTAATAAATTTTATTTGAGTTTTTGTAAAGCTTTTAGTGTAAGATTCTGCAAAGCTTTTTATGACGGTTAGAAAATAATGGAGATATTCAAGCTTGTTGTTACATATATATTTATTTTGTGGACTTAAAATTTTTAATCTTGTTTAATTTTGTATCATGGGGAGAACGAAGTATGATAGATGGACATGTGTGAATAGAAGTGAACAAAGCATTTTAGGCGGGGCTCTTGTGAAGGACTTTAGGAAGCTGTATTCTAACAGAGTGATAGAAAGATTAGCAGGAACTATTGTGCATTATACGAATACTGACCCAGGTCCAAGTGCTAGTAATGATAGGAAGAAAGAAACATTAAGTTTAAAAGCTTACAGTAAGGGAGTAAATCAAAATAAGCTTGTGACACGACATTTATTTTATATTAGAAGATTTTTAAACACTTATAGGACTGAAAGAGGCTGGATGAAAACGTTGATAATGAGTATAGCAAGTGAGATAAGTAAGACAAGTGAAACAAATGAAGTGAAGGAGACTAGTAAGAAGAGATCAGTATAACTAATAAACATGACCCCTTGTTTAAATTTTAAATTTTAAAGGAAAAATTATATGCACATAAAGATAAACATGACACAAACAATAGTTCAATATATATCCAGTTACAACCACTTAACATCACATCTTTTGTGTATTCCCCAATCACAATCAAATACACCTACAATAACAATATCCAGTGCAAAGTAATATCTAACACATGTAAAGTGAATGTGAGTAGGTAAAAGAATATACCTGACAGTAATAGCAAAAATAATTTTTTTTGCTTGCAAATCAATAAATAAATAACTAAAAAAATAAAACATTTTCAACAAAAATAGAAATCACGTCACAAATCACCATACACATGCAAATAATAGCATAAGGAATAAAAAAAACAGCACGTGCACTCCATCAATAACAATCGCAACACAAGGAGTAAACAAATCAACACATACACTCCAATAACCCACTGATTTCATGCATCTATAAATTGGCTTCCAAATCAGCACATGCAACTCACTGATTTCATACAAATCCACTTGTAAAACAATATGCATCCTGCATATTACTTTGAAACTAGTCTTAAGAGTGAAAATATACCAGAGATTAAGTGTGGAATCAAGCGAACTACAAAAACAAATCAACTAGAAGAGGGGATTTCATTAGGAGATTAGGGAATTCTCATCAATCTTATGGATTCAAACTCTACTCATCTAATTTTTCTTTTTCTCTTTTTTAATTTAATCTTGAATTCAACAATATTGTGATTATTGAGATTATGTTATCAATTGTTGAATTCTTGATTATTGGATTTGAATTCTACTCTATGTGTGCCTAGACTTATTTTCTAGGGCAATGATTTAATCCATTTGATGCATCCAATTTCTAATGTTGTGTTGTTCAAATGATTTGACATTGATTGTTGAGCATTTATCATGAAAATTAGTGCTTTTGAATATTTGGCCAATATTTGAATGAGTTGTGGATTAATAGAAATTGAGAAATGAATATCATATCTAGACCATGTGATAGATGTCGTAAATTATATATTAGATAGAGATATACTAATATAGTTTACTTAGTTTAATTGAGAATTATCACTAATCGTAAAACACTCCATTTAATTAATTTTATATAGAGATATTGTGAAATTTTAGGTGCGAAGTGGACTCAATTGATCTCGAAAGAGACAATCGAATAAATTATGATAATTAATTAGCAACAAGTATTTTCAATTATAACAATGTCAATTGAAAAATTGGATGCGACCAAATATGATAAAATCATTAGCCCTAGATTTTTCCATTAATTGAATCTTTTATTTAATTTGCTTAGTAGTCAGTTGTAGATAAATCATCTTCAGTAATGATAGGATTAACATTCCTCATGGGATCAATATTCTCTTATTACTTTATTACTTGGTTGTGACACATACACTTGAGTTTGTTAATTTATGCAACAAATTTTTGGAGTCGTTGTCAGAGAATATTAAATTTTTGTAATATCGATTTGGATTAATCTTGGATTTAATCTAAAGCTTTTTTTGTTGTTTGTTCTTACAAGTTTTTCTTTTGGTACATGAGAAATGTTGAAAGTAGTGCTCTATTTCCTTTCGATTCTGAGATAGAAAGAACTTGTAGAAGGAATAGAAAAAAAAGAGAGAAGCATTAACACAACCGGAAACTTGCACCGTGGAACCAAATCTTGGGAATAATGGGGCAAAAAATCAACGAGCTCTAAGAGATTATGCCATTCTGACAGTTAATGGAGCCTTAACTAACATTAGAAGGCCGACTATTCAAGCTAACAACTTTAAAATCAAGCTAGCCATTATCTAAATGATTCAAACCTTGGTTCAACTCAATGGGTTAGCATATGAGGATCCAAATGCCCACATAGCAAATTTCTTGGAAATTTGTGACACCTTCAAACATAATGGCATATCAGATGATGCAGTGAAGCTGAGGTTATTTCCATTTTTGCTAAGGGATAAACAAAAGAGCTAGTTGACTTCACTTTCATCGGGTACCATTACTACTTGGGATGATTTGGCACAAACGTTCTTGGCAAAATTTTTCCCTCTAGCAAAGATAGCCAAGCTAAGGATTGAAATTGCCACCTTTAACCAATTTGATAGGGAATCATTGTATGAAGCTTGGGAAAGATGCAAAGAAATGATGAGAAGATGTCCACACCATAGCTTACCTAAGTGGCTTCAAATTCAAACATTTTATAATGGTTTGGTAACTTCAACAAGAACATTGATAGATGCAGCGGCTAGAGGTGCTCTAACGGGCAAAACAATTGATGAAGCTTACGATTTATTAGAGGAGATGGCTGCAAATGCTTATCAATGGCCTTCAGAATGCTTAACATCGAAGAAAGCTTTCGGAGTCCATGAAGTGGACAATATTTCTGCCCTTACTGCCCAACTTGCTACCTTAACCAAACTTGGAATCATGACACTGAATTCTATTCATATTCCACAAATGGTTTCTGAGATATGCAATAATAATCATCCTAGCACAGATTGCTAAGTAGGTAATCCATTTGCTCCTTCTTCCTCTGAAGAAGTTTCATATGTTGGAAATTACAACTAGCATAAAAATAATCCATATTCCAACACCTATAATCAAGGATGGCGAAATCATCATAATTTCTCTTAGAAGGGAAATCAAAATGTCGCAAGACCACCACCCAGATTCTAACCTCAAGAGAAAAAGGTTAACTCAGAAGATGCTCTTTCTCAACTCACCATGAACATTTCCAAGTTTATGATGAAGACCAAAACTACTTTGCAAACTCAAGCGGCTTCTATTTGGAATCTTGAGGTGCAAGTGGGGCAACTTGCAAGTATGATGACGGAAAGACAACAAGGATCATTGTCAAGTAATATCAAAACCATCCCAAGAGAACATGTGAATGCCTTACGCTTCAAAATGGGAAGAAACTTGAAGAACCAAAAGATGAGATGGAAGAACAAAAGGGGGAACAAGATGAATCTTCATAATCTAATCAAGAAAAAATAGAGGAAGAAAATGATGAAGAGCAAATAAAAAGCACCAACCACACCCCTGAGGAAATAACCCCTTCAAGGCCACCACCGCAAGACCAACTCCTCCAAAGGAAGCTATATTGCCTCCACCATGCGTGCCACCAATTTCATTCCCTCGACATCTCTGAAAAAACAAGTTAGATAAGCAATTTTCCAAATTTTTTTATGTTTTAAAAAGTTACACATTAATATTCCCTTTGCAGATGCACTTGAGCAAATGCCAAGCTATGCAAAGTTCATGAAAGAGATACTCTTAAAAAGGAGGAAATTGGAAGAAAATAAGACAATAATGCTTATGGAAGAATGTAGTGCAATTTTGCAAAACAAATTGCCTCCAAAATTGAAGGATCCTAAGATAAACTATACCTTGTACCATTGGGAAATTTCATTTTGAAAAACATTTATGTGACTTAGGTGCAAGTATCAATCTAATACCCTTTTTTGTTTTCAGAAAATTAGGACTAGGTGAAGCTAAAGCTACAACCGTGTTACTTTAATTGGCGGATAGGTCAATCAAGCATCTAGGAGGAATTGTGGAAGATGTACTGATTAAGGTGGATAAATTCATATTATTTGCAGATTTCATTATATTGGATATAGAAGACGACTATGAGATTCCTCTCATTCTTGGTAGGCCATTTTAGCCACTAATTGAGCTTTGATTGATGTCAAATGTGTTGAGTTGACACTAAAAGTGAATGAGGAAGAAGTTAAGTTCAACATTTTTCATGACATGAAATCTCAAAGTATGCCAAGTACTTGCCATAGGGTAGATGTCATTGACAATCGTATAGTGAATGCTTATAAAGATAAGACTAAGAAGTTTTAGAATAAGGTCTACAAAATTGCTAAAATTCGTAAGGAAACAAAGGAGTGGTATGATAGAAAGGCTATTGAGAAACATTTTACGCCAGGTCATCGTGCTCTATTGTTCAATTAGAGGTCGAAGTTGTTTTCAAGAAAATTGAAGTCAAGATGGTCAAGTCTGTTCGTGATTGAGAAAATACTTCCCTTTAGAGTGGTTAAACTAAAAGATAAAAACGAACATATTTTTCGAGTTCAAGACCAAAGGATGAAGTACTACTATGGAGAAGAGGAAAATAATAAACTGAGAATTCCTCATAAAGACCGTTTTTGCCCAAGAAAGAACTTGGTCTGGCTAAAGACGTTAAACTTAACGCTTATTGGGAGGCAACCCAAATTTCATACTTTGTGTTTGGTATGAATTTTTCTTTAATTCAGTGGTATTTTGTTTGTTTAAAATTAATGAATTTTTGTGTGTTTTTTTGCAAGTGGAGAACTTTAAAAAACTTAGAATCAACATTAGGAGATGGAGGAGAATTTTTGGAGCATAAGTGCAAGTCTATGAGCCTTTTCATTGATCTTGAGCAAAAGATGCGTAAATTGATGTTCTGAGTATGGTATACTAAATTAAACATAACTTTACCTACACAATTCAGAATTATGATCTGTTTGCGGAATTAGACACTAGAGATCTGTAGCTTCAAATTGATATGTCATATGGCAGTATTTCGGGCGTGACCATACAATCAAGGCGTGCAGCCACGCCATGCTCGCGGGAATTTTTCACCTAAGGCAAAATGAGGTGCATGGCCACGACCCCTCCATTTTGTCCCCTTACGCTGCCCCTGTATGCCTGTGCATTTTGCATTGCCCCCCCATGGTTTATTTGCTTCCCCCTCATTCTTACCTTGTCCTTTCCTTCGAAAAACATAAACAAAACCCCTCCTCAACACTTTCTACCTCTTTGGCTTCAAATCAAAGCACACAAACATCAAGTCAACTCCAATTTTGGGACTCCAAATCAACTTCAAGTATGTACCTATGTTTTAACAACTTAAGCTTTCATTTTGTACTTGAATTTTGAAGTTGGGAAGATTGTGATTGTGATGAACAAATTGAAGCTTTTGGGTGATGATTTTGGTTGAAAGTGTGGTGGAAGTGATTGATAGAATAATATTTTAGAAGTGCTTGTGAATGAATTGTGTTTTTGTAACAAAAATTTTGGTGAAAAGGAAGAGCTTTGTTGTTTGGTTGGATAGTTTTTAAAATTGCACACCAAGTGTTTGACGAATTGCTTGAGTGAGGTTTAGTGTTGAAATCTTAAGTTTGATCATTTAAGATAACTCGGAGAGTGTTTTAGAAGTGAGGGGAAGATAGTACAATGGTTGGAGTGCAATAAAAAGTGGTAGTATAAGTGGGCATTCCAAATGTTCGATGAATTGTCAAAAGAGATTTTCAAGTAAAAATGACATCGATAAAAGGGCATCACTTTTGCAAGCTTCCTTTGTTTCCACAATTTTTGCCTCCGCAAGGGAATAAGAGTGACAACGTGCAATGAGAGGCAAGATTTTCACATCTTGCTTCTTAGGTATAATATCATTCCTTTACCCTTTGCTTGGTTTATGCTTAAACATTAGGGACAATGTTTAGATTAAATGTGGGGGGAGGGAATGCTATTGTGGAAGTGTTTTATACAATGAATTGATCATGCCACCAATTACACGCAAAAACAATTCAGTTTAAGTTTTAATTGTCATATCTTTAAGAGCCTTTGTTTGCATGTTTGTCCTGTGGTTTTTATTTTCTCTAAGAATTTTCTTTTCTTTGTCCTTATAAACGAAACTCTTCCTTTTTGAGATTAGACTTATGTTTGTTGAGCATGCTTTTGCTTGAGTTGAATGAAAAGTCAATGATATAATTGTGATGATAAATGCTTAAATTGTGGAAAATGATGAACGTTGTTTTAATTTCTTATGTTTGACTTGTCAACAATTTAATTTTACTAAAAGGGTCCTCTAAATCATTGAGCACTTAGTCATATTTGCTTAGTTGTTTGAAAATTTAGAGAAAGCTTATATGATCTAGAAAGAAGGTTGAGCCCTAGCGAACTCTTGAATTTAGTTGATGGTCACTAGGAGTGAAACATTAAGGGGCACTTCATTAGGGAAATGAATTAGGCCATCCTTGATTAATTCAAACCTTTCAAGCCAACCTAGAGAAAATTAATTCATAGTTCACCCCTTTGAGCCAAAGTTTTGCTTTGTTTCACCCCTATGACAATGAATAATTTTTAGTATTTATAGCCTTTGGTTTTAGCATCCCTAATTGCTTCTTCTTTTTTCCATTCTAGGGCTATCAAATTAAGGGAGGTTGGGAGGAGTATGAAAAATAAGCTGAACTCTTACCAAGTAACTGGGTCTCATGCCTAGGCAAGCATAAAATATTTGCGTCAAAAGGTGAGAGCGAGGCCAATTATGAGCAGGAGTTTGGAAAAAAAAATACTAAACTCTTACCGAGTAAACGAGTCTCATGCCTGAGTAAATATAGAGTACTCACATCAAAATGTGAGAGTGAGGTGAAAAAAAAAGAAAAAAAATAGATGCTAATACATAAGTATGGGGGTATGCATATTATTATAGAAAATTGGGAGGTGAATAAAGAAATGAAGCTTTGGATCGAAGGAATGATTCCAGAAGGATTAAGGTAATTAGGGTGCTAGAACTTCACTTAAGAATCTAAAATCTCTTACCTTAATCTTGGCCTATCATTACAAGCCTTACAATCCTAAGGATCCTTATTATAATGTCCTAATGCATGAGTGAAGCGTGACTTGAAAAGTAAGCTTATGGAGTTCTCTAAAAGTTCAACTTCGACTTGATTATGGGCATAATCTAATCTGAATTGAAGAACAATCAAGCATGAGTGATAATTCACACACTCACAAGGAATCCTTAAGTAAAATAATTTTTGTTATTCAAGTTAGATTACGGGACAAAGTGACAACATTTTGAAATTTTCCTCAACTTGAGTATTTTACTCGATTTATGAGGCTTGATATTGTTTTGACAAAACGTTGCTCACTCGTTAACTAATCTCAATTGTGTTTCTTTGGATCTAGTTTTTCCCTACCTCTGTTTGTTTTGGTTTGAATTGCTTGAGGACAAGCAAACATTCAAGTGTGAGGGTATTTGATAAGTGTATAAAAAGCGTGTTTATCATGTACTCCTAGACTTGATTTGTTTGTTTAATCCTCAAGTTTCATTGACATTTGATGTGTTTTGGATGTATTGTGCAGAAGATGATAAAATTGACCATTCATAGTGATTTCGACTCGAAATGGATGAATTTTGTGCGAAAAGAAAGTCATTCGGGGACCTAAGTGCAAGAGATGTATGGACCAAAATGCAACAAAATGAGGACAGAAATGAAGAAATATCAAAATAAGGGCCTAAATTCAAAATAATCAAACATAAAGGGGTCTAATTAATAATTATCGCATTTTGTAGCTTCCTTAGCCGAATGAAGTACGCGGCTGCGCCAAACCATGATGCGATTGTGCCTTGCATTCTGCGCAAGTAGATCGAAATGCAATAGAAAGAAGACCAAAATATAGAAATATCAAAATAATGACCCAAATTCAAATTAACTAAAAGAAAGAGGACCCAATTGATATTTATCACCTAGGTTCAAAAGTGGTCGATTTGTGCATGATTTTTGGACCTATAGACCTAGGTTCAACAAGAAGAGGGGATTTCATTAGGAGATTAGGGAATTCTCATCAATCTTGTGGATTCAAACTCTACTCATCTAATTTTTCTTTTTCTCTTTTTTAATTTAATCTTGAATTCAACAATATTGTGATTATTGAGATTATGTTATCAATTATTGAATTCTTGATTATTGGATTTGAATTCTACTCTATGTGTACCTAGACTTATTTTCTAGGGCAATGATTTAATCTATTTGATACATCCAATTTCTAATGTTATGTTGTTCAAATGATTTGAGATTGATTGTTGAGCATTTATCATGAAAATTAATACTTTTGAATATTTGGTCAATATTTGAATGAGTTGTGGATTAATAGAAATTGAGAAATGAATATCATATCTAGACCATGTGATAGATGTCATAAATTATATATTAGATAGAGATATACTAATATAGTTTACCTAGTTTAATTAAGAATTATCACTAATCGTAAAATACTCCATTTAATTAATTTTATATCGAGATATTGTGAAATTTTAAGTGCAAAGTGGACTTAATTGATCTTGAGAGAGACAATCGAATAAATTATGATAATTAACTAGCAACAAGTATTTTAAATTATAACAACGTCAATTGAAGAATTAGATGCGACCAAATACGATAAAATTATTAGCCCTAGATTTTTCCATTAGTTGAATCTTTTAATTAATTTGCTTAGTAGCTAATTATAGTTTATTTAAAATATCTCAATCAAAATTATTTCGGTTGCTTTAGATAAATTTGTAAATTAATCATCTTTGGTAATTATAAGATTAACATTCCTCATGGGATCGATATCCACTTATGACTTTATTACTTGGTTACAACACGTGTACTTGCGCTCATTAATTTACGCAACAACATCGCGAAACCCAAACCCTAGAAATTGAAAAACAAAATAAAACTACTCAAATCAATGTACACACAATAGAAACAAAGAAATAACAAAAATATTTATTAGAAATAGTGTTAGTTCATTTATAAGCTTTGCATATTCCATATTTTGATAGAAGAATAAGAAAAAGAAGAGGAAGAGAAAGGAAGACAAAGAAAGGAAAAAAAAATCTACCAGTTAGAATTTATATTTTTATAATGAATTAGATTTAAATTGTCATAATATAGATATATATGTTTGAGAATATACATTTCTTATAAATAATTAAGTTTCAATCTTTATTTATTATTATTGGATGAATATTTATTATTATTAATTAAATTTATTTAGGGAGGAATTTAGAAGAAGCAGAAAAATTAGCAGAAGTTTAGAAATTGTTATATGTTT
Source organism: Melia azedarach (assembly GCA_028052125.1). NCBI lineage: Eukaryota > Viridiplantae > Streptophyta > Magnoliopsida > Sapindales > Meliaceae > Melia > Melia azedarach. The sequence goes on along the minus strand of CM051402.1, from coordinate 5,342,283 downwards.
ATCAGGTGGATTTTTATGTGCAATTGGCTAATTTTGACTTTAAAACTGAAAAGTTAGGTGTTTTGTTATAATTATTTTTGGTGAATACTTAAAAATTTTGTTTTATTGATTTAATGAATATATATATATATATATATATATATATACATTATGTTGATATGTTGGCTATTATTTCATTTTCTTTTTTTTCTTATTTTTAGTTAAATAATATTTATTATTATTATTTGGTCCTTTTAGTTGAATATAATTTTTAGTTAATACTCACTTGAAGCAAATCATGACATTGAAAATCCAAAAAAAAGATAAAACCTAAAATGAAAATTCACAATAAAAAAATCTAGAAAAATGATTAAAATTAGGGGGACAAACAAAAAAATCAAACAAAAAAAAGGGATCACCAAAAAAATCGAGAAAAAATAGAAATCGATTTGAAAAATCTGATCAATTTTTAATAAAAAAATATTAAAAACGTTTGAGAACTTTATGACAGTAGAAAATCTCTATCACAAGTTTGTGATAAAAATCAATTTTGTCACATAATGATGATGTGCGAATAGAGTCAAGTAGGTATAAAGTATTGTTCTTGATAGATATTATTTACCATCTATGACCAGTTTTCATTTGAAACTACCACCATTCTCACATGTGATAAAGATCTTGTTCGTGACTCTATATCAGACAATGAGACAAATTCCTTGGTCGATGCTTCATCTCAGACTTCACCTTTAGTTCGTGCGGTACCAACAAACAAACAAGACAAAACAAGTATGTGCACCCTTCTGTAAATATTTATTTTTCATAAAAATAAAATAATGATTTACTTTACATGAAAATTACTTTTATAAGTATCTACTTTACATAAAATAAAATAATTATTTACATTACATAATAATTACTTCTATAAATGTCTACTTTTCATAAAAATAAAATAATTATTTACTTTACCGCATAATTACTTCTATAAATATTTACTTTCTATAAAAATACAATAATTATTTGCTTTACATGATAATTACTTCTATAAATATCTACTTTACGTGAAAATCAAATTATTATTCACTTTACATGATAAGTATTTTTATAAATATCAACTTTACATAAAAATAAAATAATTATTTACTTTACATGATAATTACTTCTATAAATATTTACTTTACATAAAATGAAATAATTATTTTCTTTATGTGATAATTACTCTATAAATATTTACTTTACATGATAATTACTCGTATAAATATTTAGTTTCCATAACAATAAAATAATTGTTTTGTTTATGTGATAATTACTTCTATGTATATTTTCTTTTCAAAAAAATAAAATAATTATTTACTTTATATGATAATTGCTTCTTTAAATATTTACTAAAAGTGTATGATTATTTATTTTACCTATTAATTACTTCTATAAATATTTACTTTACATAAAAATAAAATAATTATTTCTATAAATATTTACTTTTGCATCCTTTTTGAGTTATAAGAAGTAACACCACATCTCTTGGAGCTCACAGATGGTGTGAGAGTCGTGATGTTGCAACCTTAAGAGACCGATTGATTTGAGTAAAGGCATATGCTATTGTTGTTGCTGAACATGCAATATTTGTTAAACCACAAGATCCAAAATATGAGTCTACAGTAGGGATAGCAAAAAAACCCAGGTCCGACCTGGCTCCGGTGAACCCAGTTTTTTATACTATAACCCAGACCGAATTTTAAAAAAGTTGATGTCGGGTCAGACCGAACCGGGTTTTACACAAAAATACAAGAAAAAAATTTTAATTTTTCAAAATTTTTAAAACCCGATTTTTGACCCGGATCAGTCTGGATCCAAGTTTTAACCCAATTTGGTTTTATTAAACTCGAGTTCGGCCGGCTTAAATATATAAAAAATAAACTTAGGTCCAGACCGGGTTTTTAAAAACCCATCCCGAACCCGGGTTTTTACCAAGCCTAATCTACAGTGTGTGCGGGAGCAAACTAGTTCAAGCATCAATGCAAAGGAGCACAAAAATTTAATGATAGATCGCAAACACTGTAGAAAATAAATTGATTATAAATAAACTTGCTTGCGGTGCCATTCTATACATTCGTTCTTTTTGTACATTGTGTATTCTTTATATATTATCATAATTATATAATAGATCTTTTGGGTCATAGTTCCCTCCAAGTGGGTCAGATTAAGTCACTATATTAATTTGGGCCAAACTTGGACCTACTTTTATCCTTTATACCCCAACCTACAATTTAAGTGTAAAGAGTGGTAAGCATAGCTAAAGATTAAAAATCATCTATAATTATAAAAGCAAGTTAAAAAACAGCTTTTTTACCTTTAAACGAAAATCTAAATTTAATTAACTTCTAAAATGCAACGCATGGTTATAAACAAATAACAAGAAGTATGTAGCATACGTATGGTTAACATAGTAACATATAGAAGTAGAATTGAGAGGAATATCTCTGCAGAGAGCCAGCCTCACGCTTAATATTGTTATTAATTGCTAATTAAGATCCAACAAATTCAGTTCTGTAATCTGTTATTGCTACTGCTACTGCTATATATACAATCAGCTCTGGTTTGATTTCTCATTGGCCTCGAAAATATGGAGTTCACGATGAGTTCAATTAACATTTGGGTTGCTCTTGTTTGCATATTTGCAACTTCTACCTTTCTTAAACGGGTTCTGAAGAGAGCGAATTCCTGGATCTATGAAACCAAACTTGGTCAGAAGAAGCATTCTCTTCCTCCAGGTGATTTGGGTTGGCCTTTGATTGGCAACATGTGGTCTTTTCTCGGAGCTTTCAAATCGCCCCATCCTGATTCCTTCATGAACAGCTTTGTTACCAGGTTTGGACGAACTGGAATCTACAAAGCATTCATGTTCGGAAACCCAAGTGTAATAGTTACATCGCCTGAAACCTGCAAAAGGGTTTTAACAGACGACGATGGTTTTCAGCCAGGTTGGCCGATTTCTACTGTCGAACTCATCGGAAAGAAATCATTTGTTAGTATTTCGTATGAAGATCACAAGCGTCTCCGCCGCTTGACAGCTGCTCCAGTCAATGGTCACGAAGCTTTGTCTGTTTACTTGGAATACATTGAAGAAAACGTGATTACTGCGTTGGACAAATGGGCCAAAATCGAACAAATTGAATTCTTAACTGAACTCCGAAGGCTTACATTCAGGATTATAATGTACATTTTTCTTAGCTCTGAGAGTCCTCATATCATGGAAGCTTTGGAAAGGGAATATACTGCACTTAACTATGGAGTTAGGGCCATGGCAATTAATCTTCCAGGATTCGCTTACCATAGAGCTCTTAAGGTGAAGCATATATTATACACTCTGAACAACTGCAATTAATTTCTCGTGAAATGTATTGGATTTTGATTGAAATGGATATATATCTTATTGTTTGTTTCAGGCTCGGAAAAATCTTGTGGCTATATTACAGTCTATAGTGGATGAGCGAAGAAATAAGAGCAAGCTGGGAGATAATTCGGGGACGAAGAAGAAAGACATGATGGATCAACTGCTGAGTGTTGAAGATGAAAATGGCAAAAAATTGGAAGACGAGGAAATCATTGATCTTCTGGTGATGTACTTGAATGCTGGCCACGAATCATCTGGGCATACCATGATGTGGGCTACTATTTTATTGCAAGAACACCCCGAATTTCTTGAAAAAGCTAAGGTGAAATCAGAATTTCAATGTTTAAATAACCTGTTCTTTTCATTGTTAAGTCTTATCTTCTGATTTCATTTGAGGATGTGCATTTCAGGCCGAGCAGGAGTGGATTATAAAGAAGAGGCCACCTACACAGAAGGGTTTGAATCTAAAAGAAATCCGCGAAATGGATTATCTAAATAAGGTACATTGCATTAATTAATTTGGGCTCATCTCTTATTGAATATATAATGTTCTAAATAATGAATTTGATATTTGTGAAGGTAATTGATGAAACACTTCGCATAGTAACCTTCTCACTTACTGTCTTTCGAGAAGCTAAAAAAGATGTCAACATAAGCGGTTAGTTCATTTTAATTCCCGAATGAAGACTAGTTGTTTATCCAAAAATAGATTCTCAGAAAGACATGCATTTATAATAACACATCAACTAAACGGAATTGATTCGTGTTTCAGGCTACACCATTCCAAAGGGTTGGAAAGTTCTAGTTTGGTTCAGAAGTGTTCACTTGGATCCAGAAATTTATCCAAATCCAAAAGAATTCAATCCTTCCAGATGGGATGTAAGTCAATTATACTAAAAGTAAAAACTCATTTAATTAGATTTTTTTTTCTAATTTATAAATTCTAATAGCATTAATTAATACTTGCGGTATGTGTGGTGTAATTTTTTATTGTTATAACTGGAACATATGTAGAATTTTACACCCAAAGCTGGAAGTTTCCTGCCCTTCGGAGGAGGCAGCAGGTTGTGCCCTGGAAATGATCTTGCCAAACTTGAAATTGCTATATTTCTTCACCATTTTCTCCTGAATTATCGGTAAGTAATTATCTAAACTTCTCTTGCTTTATATATGTTATTTTCGTGTTCTTAAATATGTAAAAATCAAAGAATAAAATTATGACTTTTGTTTAATTATAGGGTGGAACGACTGAATCCTCAATGCCCATTAATGTACTTGCCTCATTCAAGGCCTACAGATAATTGTTTGGCAAGGCTCAGGAAATCTTCATCTTCCTCTGTGTAAATGGCTGAAGAACAAATGCTAAAGTTTCCCTCTTACTAGAAATAAAGGGAAATTATTAGTATTATTATTATATTATTAGTAGTTTTAGGTGTAGGCATAGATATCCTTTGGTACAAATATAGAAGCATTTGAATTTAATATATCATGTAATATCCTTTTGGTCATCACTATTTTATGAAATATCTTTTTAATTAGTACGTTTGATATATTAGATAAAATATCTCTAATGTTTATGAAAATCACTACTTTGCTCCTCAACTTTTCAAGAAACATGACTTATAAGTATGTTTAGTCTATTAGATAAAAGAATTTTCCTAATGTTTCTGAAAATTGTTACACTGGTCCAAAATATTTCAATTAGTGTCACTTTAATCCCTCAATAGTAGGGATGGCAAAAATCTCCGCCGGGATGGAGGGCCGCAGGGACTCAACTCGTTCGGGTCAGGGATTGAGGTCGGAAAAAGATTTTTAGAAAAATCGAGGATCGGGTCAAATTCAGGGATAATGTTTTGTCCCCAATTTAAAAACGAGTCAGGGACAGGGATGTTCCTATTTCCCCCACCTGTCCCCGATTTTCGAAAAAAATTTAAAATTGTTATTATAAAATTACAATTACATCCATATATTTTAATAAATGATTATATGAGTTTCATAGTTTTCAAATTTATCAATTAAGTCCTTCAAAAAAGTTTATACTTTTTAATTTAATCAATTAGGTCCTTTACATAATATTATTTTCTTTTTTTTAAATCCTAAATTCTTAATTATATATATTAATATATTTTTTATAACATTATCAATTCTATTAAAAATTAGATCATAATTTACTACTATACTTATTTATTTTTCTATTTATATATGTTAATAAAAAATTATAGTCAATGTATTAATCAAATTTGATATTTTATTATAATAAAAGTATTATAAATTGTGTCGATTAAATTAATGATTATATGTCCATTACTTTCTTTATATCAATTAATTTATAAAAAATTACATATTTAATTTTATTATATTATTTTGATGATATGTAAAATTATGATTTCACGTATGAAAAATTAATTTATTATTTTTAAAAAATATAATAAATTTGATTTATATTATGAGATTTGATAAAAGTTTTAAAATTTATAATACATTTTTTAAATAATAAATTCCTTCCCTCTATGTTTTTTATCTTAAAATATTATTATCAATTTGTGAGAATTATGTTCCACCAATCAAATCTCACAAAACACGAGATTTATACAAAAATATTTTAAATTTTTTCCTTTGTTTAATTTAGAGAGATATAAAAATATAATTCTAATTTTATTCATGTTGATATAAAAATTACTCATATAATATTTAAAATATATATTTATTTTGGAAGAAATAATATAGTTTACTTGGTCAAAATGCAAAATTGATTTCATTTTTATTATTTAATTGATTGACTAAATTAATTAATTAGATTATTTGTCTTCTTAAGGTTGGAGAATCCTAAACTTAATTGCTTATATATACAATCACATCACTCAAAAGAATATTGTATCATGTTTTGAATTTGGTAGTTGCTAAAAGATTAATATTATTAGTTGTAATTAATTCAACTCTTTTCCTAATGACCAAAAAAATAAGTATATATTTTGCTCATTTCACTTGATTAAAATATATGTTAAAAAAATAATTTTTAAAATCAGGAGAACTTTAGAAAACAAATAACTAATTAATTAGTTTTTTTGTGCATGCTAAAAAAAATACTTGTTGAATAATGTCCTCATAACTACTAATATTAAGTATTTTTCATTTATACACTTTACTTAATTAGCATGAGTGGTCTAATGGTAAGTGATGGTTAGTTTTTCTTGAAATATTGTCTTTGAGTCCTTGTAGTAGCAATAATGTTTTTTTTTTTGCCAAAGCGGGGTCAACCTCAGATCGGGGGCCCGCGGGGATCCCCGGCCCAAATCGAGGATATCCCCGACCCATCCCTGAATTGACCATGTCTTTGTTATAGGCAGCTTCACCAAGTTCAGGTCCAAGGTTAGCAGGGATAGCAAGATCAGGAAGGTTTGTGACAGCTTGCCTGGGGATTTGTAAGTCTAGCTTGGAAGCCTCCTCGAGGTTAGGACAAGACCAAGTCGAGTGCAGAATATTGAGTTCATATTGTTGACTCGGCATCCATCTTTAACTCGGATACTAGATCAGTAAGGCATACTACCCCACCAAGGTTGATATTTTATCGCATCAACAGTGGCACCGTCTGTGGAAAACCAAAACGAAAGGTCTCGCTATAACCTACATACTCGCCAGAGAAGTTAGATGACAACCTCCGAAGCCCTAAAAGGGTCTAGAAGAGAGGTCATATGGGAGCCAGGCCAAAGCAGTTGCCCGCCTCAAGCTCCACCTCAAGACAAGTATGCATAGAGTCATAATGGAAAAGTGCCTGACCCAAGTCCTAGTAGGAAGGAAAAAGAGAAAGCTGTCACCAGCCGGGACATAGAGGCAGAGAAAGTTAATGAAGTGAGATAGCTGGCTGAAACTAGGTCACAGTTCCAGTACATGATGAAGTACCTGTGCGACAACTTGGGTATACCACCACCTCTGCCTCAAAACTTGGTGAACCGGCTAGGGAGTCAACCTAGGAGCAATCCTGCTAAAGTGGAACCATCCATGCCAACTCAACAAGGCGCTCAGCTGCGACTGTCCCAATTGAGAGCAAATGTCCAAGATCCACCTAGGAGCCACTGCGATGAGCATCGATTGATTGCCAGTAACCGACCTGAGATAGCAAAGAGTGAACTCGAGGGACTTATGCATGGCGACTTGAGGTACTCCTTGATGGCCTAACGCCAAGGATAAGGTAATTATCTTGAACCTCTTTATGTGGAATGTTTATGAAGACAGTTGCTTACCATGCAGGAAGAAATGAGTGAGCTTAGGTTCAGTAGGGGGGAACCCGGCTCACCTGATATCCTAGGTGACTTCACCACCCCCCTTGTCGACTTAGTGAAGAATGCAATCTTGCTTGGGAGATTCAAGATGTCCTAACTTGACTCTTACCATGGAAAGTCGACCAGTGGCACATGTGAAAATCTTTAAGAGTTTGATGTTAGTTCAAGGAGTACCTGATGAGATAATGTGTAAGGTGTTTCCAACCACCTTGAGTGGGCCGACTAGAACATGGTATAAGAAGCTTCCATTACGAAGTATAAGGGACTTCGCCACCTTCGCTAGCAAGTTCATCCTCCATATTCAAGGGGCCAAGCCACCTACCAAGGATCCCTCATCTCTCCAATACATTAAGCAAAGGGGATAAGAGCTATTACATGATTATGTGAAGCATTACCATGATGAGGTAATGCAAATGAGTGTTTATAAGGAGTCAAAAACCTTGAGAAATTTTTGGTACAATCTCCACACCGGACCTTTGTGGGTGTCATTTGAGGAGAGGCATCCCACCTCGTATTGGGAGGTACATGACTGGGCCATGAAGCAAATCGCCATTGAAGAGAAGCGCAACATCAAAAGGGAGAGAGTGATGGCTGAGGATCTTAGTGAAAAAGGGAGGGACAAGAAGAAACAGGATGTTAGGCAACTTAGACCCGTCCCTCCTCAGTAAGGACCAGTCCTACATCAGTAAGATAACCAAAGGAAGTTACTGCTCTACAAGCGCCCACCTCAACTAGGACTAGAGACATCGAAGCCCCAACCTCCATCACAGTCGAGAGATGCATCTCATCTGCCAAGAAGAGAACCACCACTACACATGCCTACCACCCCTTGAACATGATAAGGGAATAAGTGTTCTATGCCATAAGAGACAAGGGTCTCTTGACAAGACCGCCCAAGTTGATTACCCCTCTTTTCAAGAGAAACCTGAAGAGATATTGTGATTTTCATGAGGAATATGGACACAGTACAACTGATTGCTTCAACGTAAGAGAGCAAATCCGAAATTTGATCAACAATAGATACCTAAAAGAGTTTGTACTCGAAGTGAGGGGGAAAGCTTAAGGGCGCAGGCAGGCAAGAGAAAGCTTAAGAAGGGACCAAGGTCAACCAGGATCTCAGATGACCAAGGATAAAGACTTTGCAAGTACAATTTCAGGGGGACCCATCTTAGTGGGATAATCCAATCGTGAAAGGAAAGATCACGTTAGAAAGCCCACTTTAACTCGGCATCATCACAAAGTAAACTTCTCCGAAAGAACGCCAAAGCTACCTAGGGTGGCTTCCACCCCCATCATGTTTACGGAATAAGACATAAAGGATGTGGTGTACCCTCATGACGACGCCTGATAAGTGTCTAAAAGTACATCATTTATATACATTTTACAAGGCATTATTACATCACTTTTGAATTTAATGTCCCTATTTGTGCGTAAATTGTGAAATTTCATTGTCATACCTTTAATTTGCATGTTTTCATGGTCGAGAAATCAAATACATGCAAATATGTATAATTGTATAAGATGGCATGAGTATAATACTTGTATTTAAGTATTTATGTGGTGTATTTTTGTGTATAGGTATTAAAGGAGTGCAAGTTGCAATTAAAGATATAAAGTATCCACTTGCATACAACTCACTTGAGCATGAATCACTATCATGGCCATAACTTTGTGTAGACATCTTCAAATGACATGATTCTTTTTTCACGTGACAGCTGACTCAATTATACATGATTCATGTTTAGACAATGTTCGCAAATTCAGAATGGGTTGGCGCCGAAAGTGTGAAGGACCATAATTAAACATTGTTCATCCATGTGCAACCTGGACCAACGAACACCTTTCTGTCGTTTGGCCATAACTTTCTGAATACACCATCAATTGAGTTGATTCTTAAAGTGATAGAACCATGAGAAAGACACATAAAATTTTCATGTTATACATATTTTCCAGATTATGCATCTGGGTTGTCTAAGATAGTCATCATTCATACAATGGCTGTCAAAATGGCAATTTGAGCATGCTTTAATCTTTTGATCATATCTCATGTTGCCGACATCAAAATGACATGATTCATGAATCATGAGAAAGATTATTCAATTATAAACAATGTACATGAGATCACTTTCTCTATTTCTACGTGGAAGAAAATCAAATGTGAGCTCCAATCTAGAAGACAGAGATATGATAGCTTACCTGAGAAAGGCGAAGAGCCTAGAAGCAAAATGGTTAGAGATAAACAGTGACTCCCAGCTCGTCGTACACCAAGTCAACGATGAATACCAGGCCAAGGAGGGTAACATGATAGCTTACCTGAGAAAGGCGAAGGATTTGGTGGGACAATTCAAGTAAGTCAAGCTACAACAGATCCCGAGGCAGAAGAACTTCAAGGCTGACATGCTGTCAAGGTTGGCATCCCTGTCAGAAACCTCCTTACCTGGTACAGTGCTGGTGGAAGTTCTACCCAGGTTATCTATAGAAGAACATGCTGAGGTAGTTCACTGTGTTTCAAGCCCCTCGTACTAGATAAACCCTATTAAGGAGTATTTAGAAGAGGGACGCCTTCCCGAAGACCAAGAAGCAGCAAGAAAGCTCAAGTATTGTGTAGCCCGGTATTGCATTATTGAGGGTGTGTTGTACACACGAAGTTTCACCATGCCCTACCTAAGGTGTCTGCACCCAGATAAGGTCGATTATGTTCTGAGGGAGATCCATGAGGGAGCCTGTGGAAATCACTTAGGGGGAGGGTCATTGGCATACAAAACTCTACGCCAAGCATATTACTGGCCAAGTATGCAAAGTGACTCTCGGGTCACCTCGCAAACCTGCCCCACCTGCCAAAAGCACGCCAAGATGATTCGGGTTCCACCAGAAAACTTGACGACACTGACTTCGCCTTGGCCCTGGCCCTTCGCTCAGTGGGGTATCGACTTGATTGGGCCTTTCCCAATTGGCCGAGGTCAGGCCAAGTTCGCCATAGTTGCAGTAGACTACTTCACCAAGTGGGCAGAGGTAGAGTCGCTGGCCAAGATCACGGAGAAGAGAACCACCGACTTCATCTGAAAATTCATTATTTGTCGCTTTGGAGTCCCGCGAGTAATAATCACTAACAACGGGCGGCAGTTCGACAATGAGAAATTCAGAAACTTTTGCGAGACGTGGAAGATAAAAAATCGATACACCATGCCTCATCCGCAGTCAAATGGGCAAGTTGAAGCGGTCAACAAGGTCATCAAAAACTTGTTGAAAAAGAAGCTAGGAAGCAAGAAGGGAGCATGAGTTGATGAACTACCTAAGGTGTTATGGGCATACCGCACCACCTTCAAGATAGCCACTGGAGAAACCCTAGCATTGTCTTTTGGCACCGAGGCAGTAATCCTAGCTGAGGTAGGAATGCCAACTTTTAGGACACTCCACTTCAACGAAGTCAGCAACGTGGCCCAGCTTGATGCCGCCCTTGATTTGTTGGAAGAGAAGAGAGACCAAGCCCAGGTCAGGGTGGCAGCATACCAAAGAAGAGTTGCCAAACATTACAATGCCAAGGTCAGACCTCGAGGTTTCAAAGAGGGGGACTTTGTATTGAGGAAGGTGATTTTCGGACTCAAAGAGGGAGGCTCCACCAAGTTTGCTGAAACCTAGGAAGGGCCTTTCCACGTCACCAAGGTTGTCAAGCCTGGGGTCTACAAACTTGCTCACCTCGATGGATGCTAGATGAGACAACCAAGGAATGCCGACCAACTGAAGAAGTACTACCCGTGATCCCACCTGATCTGGGAATCCAGCAGGAGTTTATTTCCTTCTCCGTTTTGTTATTCCTCCAAAGTCTTTAGTGGCTAGATTGCTTTTGTATGTGCACCAAAAACTGGCCTGGTATGCTGTCCCACTGCTCTCCCCTAAGGTTGTTGTTCTATTGATTAGGATGTTGCATTCCTATTTAATGGCTTAATGGCATACGCCTTAAGAAACGGTTTGCCATCCGCCATTTTATTTCGCCATGGTTGATATAAGACATGTTCTTTATCGAATTTTGTTTCACCAACAAACCGTTATGATCGATTTGTAAATCGACCTAGGTTAGGAAGGATACCTACTCAGGTCGGATAGCCACCTCAGGAAGGCTCTATCCTGCTAAGAACGTTATTTGCATAAAATCAGCATGCATGGGTAAATAAATAGTAAGCTCATAAAAATCTATGCGGCAAACTAAGAATATAGAATATATCAGCCCAAAACAGGGTCACTGTTACTTAACAAAACAATATCTCCCAAAGGCAATAACATGTCAAACAAAACCACACTGAAAGTTCAAATCCACAATACAGAGAAACAACGTCTGAGTTTACAAAAGAAAGAAAAGGAGGAGAAAAATGTGTAAGAAAGCTTGATCCAACGAAGAGGCAGCATAAGCAAAGGCGGAGGGTCAGATCAGGTATCATTGCCTTTCCCCGATTAAGAACCTTTATCATCTAAGTCGTCTTCCTCTTGATCTGAGTGAGGCGGGGAAACTTCCAGATTCTATGGGTGCCTTGAGGTAAGCTGTCGAGAACTCCCTGCGACATCAGCTAGGTTCTGCTCCTTGCCAAACTTGGCCACCAACACATCTCGGTCGAACCCAAAGTCCATGTAATGCAAGTCCAAATCAGGAAATTCCCTGCTGACCTGGTATTGCGCATAATGGTACCTGTGAAGAAGATTGGAACCTGCCTCAGTCTCCAATTTGTCCACACTAGCCTGGAGCTCATTGGCTCTATCCATCTGAGCTCGGAGTTGAGTCTTCACTGGTCCCACCTCATCTCGAATCTCTCCTAACTGGTCCTCCAGCTTCGAAATTTGATCGTCCTTATCCTTGACCTTCTAAGTAAGTTGAGACAGTTGAGCTTCGAGCTTGGTAACATGACCAGCTGAGGTCGATCCCTCCTTAAGCTTGTCACCGAACTGAGACATGAGGAAGGATCCCTGGTAAGAAAATAAAAAGAAGAAAATGAAGGTCAGAGCTTATAATATAAATTCCAAAACAAAATTGAGACCAGAGAATCACTTACTTGAAGAAAGAGGTCAGATGCCATGTCAATTGCCTGGTTAGGATTCAAGCCCGTCACCTCGCTCCCCTTCTTCGAGTCCGAAAACTCAAGGACTTGCTTCAATGCCGGGAGAGCTCGAGAAGCATGGGCAAAATGACCGCCGAGAACTCCTCCAAGGTCCATGGCCAGCTGGGGCGTCCAGCCTGGCCCTTCCACTTTCTGGGCACGCTTAGGTCGTGGAGGAAGGCCGCTGGATGTAATTTCAGTTGCTGATGAATTGCCATTTCTTATGAAGTATTATATCATGCCTTGTACAAATGGACGTGCCATGCTCTGCCTAAATGGGGAAGGATGTTACGGATAACCAAATGTGTGCGGAACCTCCCCAAATCCTTAGGCATATCGTCATGTAAAATCTAGTGTAAAAGCATGCAAGGTTCGATTGCAAACGCATAAGGGCAAAAGCAAATGTATTCATGGGTAAATAGTAACCATGTAGTGAACAATACCTATAAGCACATGTTAGGTAAAATTCATGGGAGGGTGAAGTATGGGTGAAAGAGCACATGTGCATGTTTCTAGGGACTTCATAAGCATCATGGTGAAGTTAGAATTGCATACATAGAGGCTAGATAAGTTTCTATAATTCCTTAGATTTGCCTAGCAACATATACATTTATAAGATCTTTTAGGTTTAGCCATTGTCTTACATTTTCTAGAGGTCTCTTAGATTTTATATTCTAAAGCTCTCTACTTGTAAATATCTGGATATTGTTTAAGAGAATGCTAAAATATCCTCGGTCATAGAATACTCTAAAAACTTTGAGAAGGTGAGATTTCTCCAAAAGCATTTAAAGAGATGGAGATGTCTATATATATATTTAAGATGACAGAATCATTTGTAACACACAACCAACATACATAATAACCTCAAGTGACTTCAACTACTTATAAACCTCTCATTACTAGTCTAATAATCTTACTCTTCACTCAATTAAGCTCTCTCTTTCTTTATTGCTCATTAGCTTTGCTATTTTATGAGTTATAAGAGGTTAAATGCTTATTTAGCAAAGTAGAGTTTTTGAGTATCACATGTTTGAATTGAGTGAAGAAAAATAAGGATGTGATGATTAGCTACCATGCCAACTTTTGGCTTATTGAGGCTCCTATAGCAATAAATAGTTGAGTTTGATTAGTCAATGTTGCTTTAAGTCGAAAGAGACACTAACAGATCAACTTCATGAACACTTGCTGCCTTCTTCATTAGAGACTGCTTATTTGACCATCGATAATTGTTGGGGGCCTATTTCTTCCAAGAGTTGTTGAGCTTCCTTGATAGTCTTAAACAATAAAGTACCGCTGACAACTACATCTACAATGGTCCTAGTTTTCCATTCAACCCATTGTTGAATAATTGAGTCTAGAGCCAATCTTGATAGTCATGTTAAGGGCATTTTCAAATAAGATCCTTGAATTGCTCCCACGAGTCATAAAAAAGATTGAAATCGAACTGATGAAATTAAGTGATTTCACCCTGTGATTGAGAAAACTTTGATGATGAAAAAAACTTAGTGAGAAATTTCTACACCAATTCCTCCCAAGTGTCAATGCTACTTGGTGGCACTGATTGAAGCCAACCACGTGCCTTGTGCTTGAAGGACAATAGGAACAATCTCATTCGAATAACATCTTGATCAAGACCATTCATTTTGACAGTATTACAAATTTTGAAAAACATTGCCAAATGCACATTAAGGCCTTTATGAGAAATTCTCTCATATTGATTTTATTGTACCATATTAATCATTGAGAGCTTCAACTTGAAGTTATTGGAGTAGATAGCTTGAAGCCAGGTCTTAGAATAATTATCATTTACAACTGCTCTGAAGTAGTCATGAAAAGCCTGTTGTTGTTGTGGTTATAGTGGTGGATTATTGTTATCACCCTTCGCCATGGTTTTAGCTTGATTCTGTCCACTTTTCCTAAATCTCCGAAGAGTTCTTTCAATCTCATGATCAAGTTCTACAAATTCTGAACTCCTTGTTGTTTGCATATACAATCAAGAAAACAAGTGAAATAAACTTTAGAAAAATTTAAAAAAAATGAAAAGCCCAAATTAAGATCAAGTCACCCAACCACGATAATAACAAAAGTTTAGAAATTTCAATTCCCAACAACAATGCCAAACACTTGTTCGTGATAGAACTATTTTGCATGCATACAATCGCAAGTGTATGTCATGACAAGCAATATAATGATGAGTTAGTGTCATTCATGAGCATTAAAATTTTGAGTTAAAGCTAAATACTTTAGCTATGGCAATCTAATTTTGTCTTAAGAAACCAATTTTAAAGAGCAACTGCAATAATAAAAAGAAAATAAAATAATACTCTAAACTAAGAAAAATGAGAACACACAGATCAAGAGATTACAATTGAGCGTATGGAAACCTATATGATGAGTATTCTAGGATCTTAACTTCATTCAATTCTCCCCATATTTATGCTTTTTAGTTATTGTTTCAATCCAATTCACTAATCACAGTTCTAAGATTAACCTCATTTCCTCTCCTAAGTGCTAAATGAGATCCGATGCATAACTAACTAAATCAATATCCCTATCTAAATTGATTAAATGACAACATTCATTAAGTATCACCTGTATTTAATTATTAAGAAACTGATTGCCTCCAAATCTCATAATATCCTAAGCATTTTCTTGGACTTATAACGACCTATATTATATTTTCCTACATTGATAATTTATTCAATCTTTTCCAACATTATAAATAGTAGTTTATCATACAACAAATTAGAAGCATTAAGCAAAAAGGGGAATACAAGTAATTGAAATGTTATTTTATTAACCAAAAGCTAAATATTCAAAACAGGTTCAAATAGAGTTACATCAAGCCTCTAGAAAATAAAACTAGCTTAACATAAGAAAATCCATAAATATAATTGTCAAAAAGTTCATAAATGCAAACATTGTCTCAAACAATATCGCAACTAGAATTTTCAAACGATTAAGGAAAAGAGATAAGACTAAATTAGGCTAACCTCACCATTGATCCTTATCTAAGGGCAAAAAATGGCTCTTGGATGTCATTTAGTCTAGGAAATGGCGCGGGAGTGCCAAGGTTGCTGTCAACTTGAGTTTTGGGGCTTGGGGTGGCACAGTTGTGCAATACTTGCTAGCTTGGATGCTCATTTCTTCATTATGTGATGAGCATATCTGGCATGCTGTCTTAGAGTGTTTTCACCCCTTTTGATAAATTTTCCATCTCCCTTAGCTCAATTTGTGACAAATTCTTCTCAATTTCATTTTCATTGCTTCCTTACAAAAAAAAAAGGAAAAAAAATAAAAACAGAAACACACAAATTATCAAATAACACTTGAACTTGAGGTTTTACAAATATCTAAGCTCAAAAATAGTTAATTGGTGAGTAAAACCTCACTCATCTAGTACGTACTAGAAATACAAATTGTAAAGATAAAACTAATGTAACACTATTGTATATGATCGTTACATGGTTCATATTATTTATTCTTTAGTTACATTAATCTTTTAGTTTTGTTCAATTAATTTCAGCATAATAATTTGTACAAATATTTTGTATTCCTAACAATTTCTACATATACATGTATGTAATTGTAATTCTCAACTATTATAAAAGTTAAAATATTGATACGGCCATGTCCTCCAATCACTAAAAACATCAAACATTTAATTTGATACCCATTGGAAATTAGATTGCAACGATTCAAAATACATCACCAATTGAATCACCAAATATATATTTTTTATGAATTCAATTTAATTATGTGTCAGATCAATAAAAAGAATTCATCAATTGTGATCTTGTAAAATAAATTCATATTTTATTTTCAATCTTTGGTTATGTGTTATATAAATTTATAATCTAATACATAACTAAATACTACATCAAGTGTTATTTAATGTTATTTCTTTCAACATTAGGTGTCAACAACTGTATATAATTATTAAAATTGAAATTAAACTTATTTAGTTTCACTAGGTCTAGTTTTATTAAATATATTTTTATTTTAAATATGATTTCATTGTAACAAAAATTACGGCAGAAAAATTCGTATATATTTAATGTTAATGTTTTAATTCTTTTAGGATTAGTTAATTGTCAAAGTTTAACTAGGAAACGTGAATTTGTTATTCTACAACTCAAATAAACGAAAGAATTTGGAAACAAGGAGTTTAATAAGGTAAGGATTCTTCTTAATTTAAGATATTTATTTGCTTAAGAAAAATTAGGAAACAAAAATACTCTTTGGACTAATTTTATTTTTCTCTTTAAATAAGCAATATTTTCCATAATTTATTGAGCCTTTCATATTTGAAGAACTTAGCCCAAGGCAGCTTCCTACAAAGTGTGATTTTTGTTTTTTATTTTTTTAAGTTCTTCAAAATTTTAATTCTTTAATTGAGAACTTTGTGAGAGTTATTTATCTATAATTCCCACTAATAGAAATTCAATCATTGCTGATGCCAATATAGTATCAGTAATATATTTTATTGACACCTATTCAAAATATTTGTATTGCTCCAAATACTAAATTTAATATCATGGAAAAAATATCAGTAATTATTTATCCCAAAATATCGGGGTGATATTAAGACGTTATTGTTTGGTTCTTTAAAACAAAATTTGTACCAACAAATATTTTGAAAAAGAATTAGAAATAATATTCATTACCAATAATATTACTACTATTTATTATTCAATAATCAAATTAAGTTTTAATGTAATACAATAGTTAAATTTAAGCTATAATCTGTAAACATTAAAAATTAAACTTGCAAATCAGAACATAATTTAATAAAGCAATCATACACGATTCAAAAGCTAACACAAAGTTCCATAAAAATAAGTTTAAGCACAAAGTAGAAATATACACCTAATATTAATAATAGTACAACTTACATTCTGCACATATATGGTTTCCAATGTCTTGATCAAGTCCTTCAAAGATTGCCCTGGTTTTGGCTTGATTTAAGTTCCCTTCAAGCAACCTATAGAGGCAATTAGTCAACACATTAATTGTTGATGAGCATGCCATAAAATGCAAACAACGTAAATTCAACATCAATGAATAAAAAATATAGAAAAGAAAAAGCATTGACTTGAAAGGCATGCCATGTCTTCCACAAAATGATAATTAAATTTTTAGTTTTTCACTTTGTTGCCTCTCTGTTAACGTTGATGTTGTTTATTGTTGTTTTACTGTTTTGCAGCAAAGAAAATAGTAGTTTACTCCCCATAGTTCGCTACTTTGCCATTGCTGTTTGTAGCTGCTGTGCACTTGTTGTTGTATGTTCATGTTGTTACTATATGTATCTTTTGTTGTTATTTAAAGGCTAGTATTGTTGATGCCTTATGTTGTGGTCACTACTGTTGTATACTGCTAGGCAAGTCGTATCTCGAAGGATGCTTATATGAAAGATGCTCCAAAGCATAAAATATTTAATGTAGCCATCTGTTAAAGAATATTAATTATATACAAATCACGACGATATGTCTTAAATTCAAGTTCGCTCAAAATTTAAATTCAAATAATATATACCATGCATTATGTGCAAGTATTTAACTGCTTCAGAACTCAATGTTTATAGTGGCAAGAGCAGCCAACAGCTTGATCCTTTGTAATACTCGATATAATTTTGTACCCAAAAGAGAATCACCAAAGCTATCTAACAATGGGTTTTTCAAGCTTTGCAAAATAAATTTAATGCGTAGATATTCCTTATTCTTATAAAAATCACATTTTTTCCTATTTCTTACATACACGCACATTTAATGCCTAGAGTTTTTGATTTGAAAGACCAACAACTATACATTCCCTATTGACTATAAAATCTTTTGAACTTATGCATAGCCACTTTGATGTAACATGATGTAACTGGTAAGGATAATGCCCTAAAAGCATGTAATTTGTACATTTTTTTGGAATAAATAAAATTAGCATTTCTTTATACTTAATTATACTTAATTATAATATCAGAAAAATCCTAATTTATTTATGTAACCATAATCTTAGTATATATAAATGTTATATATACAAGAGGATTAAGATTATGGATAATAAACTGAAATAATCCGTAATAAATTAATTAAAGTTGGGTTATTTAATTAAATATTACTAGTGCGGTCTACTAACATTAAAAATGTGATAGTTTTATCTGGACTGTCAATGTAGCGACATCACGATAGAGGCACTTTATATAATATGATTATATAGGACTAGACTAGACATAATTAGAATTCTCGTATAATTTCCGTTACTAACTGAGAATTCAAACAATGTCAATAGATGATCATATGTAGATCAATCTTAATTCTGAGTAGTCATAAACTCCTGTTTATGTTATTAAGTCTTTTGAGTTACTTGTTAAAGTTTGTTTTAAAAGCAAGCTCAACACTTGTTTCTTGGAGATTTAATGGGATAAATAGCTGGAAATGTGATATACAGATATGGAATCCATTCTTTCCTATTGAAAGTCAGAAAGATGGTTCTCTTAAGTGTTAATTCTGGTTTATAAATTAACTGTTCAATGGTGAATTAATGGAACTTAAGGATAAAGATGTAATTAGATAGGTAAAACGGAAAATTGACCTAGCTCTAATTATGAACTGTTTATGGAGGGTTGAACTACATGTAATGATTATATCAATAGACTGCTCAAAGCTTTCTGAGTAAAGAATATATCTATAATTTCAAGAGTTCAATTCTAGATTTTTAGTGGAATAATACTAGAATTAATAAATTGGATTAATTAATTAAAGAGTTTAATTAATTATCTAAATTTATTGGAGCTTGAAATTATAGGTCCATAGGTCCCCGATACCACCTTTAAGATCAGTGCCGTAAATAATACAATGGATAATATTATTACACTAATTATTTTTATGTCCAGAAAATAGTTTTCTGGAATACGTGTTTTAATTTAAATATTAAATTAATTAATTAATAAGATATGTTAAGATAAATATCTTTCATTAATATCCAAATAATTTAATTTAAGAAATTAAATTGATAAATTCTCATAAAGATATTTATCCTCTTTATCGTTTCTTTTAAATATTAATTTTGAATTAATTAGAGTTTCACTTCTACTAAAAGTTGTATGACAAATTTAATTATTTAATAAATGTTATTAATTAATTAATTTTATTTTTAATTAAAATTGTTTTAATTAAAGTAGAAGTCGTATAAAAGAAACATAAAGGGTGGAAACCCTAAGAGAGCAGAGGTGAAAAATAAATATTTTTCTTTTAACGTGTATTTAAAAAAAAAGTCTGTTTTTCTCTAAACCACCATTGTATTAGAAAAGAAGCCCACTCTTCTCTTTACGGCAACTGCTAAAGGATTGGTTTGGAAACCATTGGTGAAAGAAAACCTGCAGCAAAATTATTCTGACAAAATAGAAAGGTAATTTTTCTATACTATCTTGTTTTTTTTTTTAAATCCGTATACTCATATAAATTTTATAATTTTTTTGGCTTAAATTTCTGCTGTTTATTCGATAAAATTTTCCAACAGTAACACAAAGATACTTGCAACTGTTGTTATTAATTCCCACATCAAACTGAAATTACAACAAGCATAGGGTCCTAACAAGGAGAACTTCCTTTTGGCTGCCTTCAAATTTTTGTAAATATACATAACATTCAAAAAATTAAAAAATGCTATTCTAATTAAATTAATTTTTGTGTTGGTGGGAGAGAAATCTAGACTCTAGCATAGGCGTTTGGACTAAAATATGGACACATGATGTTTTTACTTTACCATTATGTATATTGCAAATAGATCTATATTTAGAATTCGAAGGGACATCACATTCAACAAAATATCTAGCAATAGTCTGCTATTTCATCCAATAACTATGGTTTGAAAAAACAATACTTCATAATCTTTTGGTTCAACAATATGATATTAGATTTCAGATCCTTAACCATAACATAATGGGTGTGTATATGTATTAGCATGGCTCCAAAACTCCACATATGCTCCAGTACTTTAAGCATAAGGTAATATGCTTTTTCAAGTTTAGAATAGGTACTATTGTTTAGTTCATCAAGCATAATATTGTATTTAGGAAGAAGAAATAAGGGAACTCACGAAACATATAGAATAAGTCAAGTCAACGTCCAACTTGACAGAATCAAAGAGGTCATAAGAAAGCAATGGTTTGCCATCATTAAATTTAAGATAGCATTCTTTAAAGAAAGCAAGGGCCTTCTTTAGGTTGACTTTGGTTTCCCTCAAAACTGATGTGGAAAGCCATGAGCTCACATAGCCATGGTGATTGCAGAATTTCTATGTGCATTACTTGGGCTGCCCTTGCTTAGAATAATGAACCTATAATCTATTTCAAAAAATAAAATACAATTAAATATCACAATCAGAATAAAGAATATGTTTTACTTAAATTCCCTCTACAAAGTGGTATGAAACACACCTCGTCATATTTCTTCATTACAAGAAAATATTTTCCACAAGCTCACATGAATAAATTTACCTGCATCCTATGTCTAAAAGATTTCCTTCTTCACTATTTGCCAATGTATTATCATCCTCTTCTTTCACTCCATCAATTTATGTAGGTGTAGGCAGAAAAGTATAGCTGAATCGAACCGAACGATTGATTTGGTTCGGTTCGGTTATCTTGACTAGTTCTATCTCAAATCGGTTTCTATTCATTGGATCTAATTGGGTTGGGCGGGTTTGGCTTTTAACTGAAACCAAATAGCTAAAATCAAACTGAATAGTAACCAAAAAGAAAATAACTCTCTATTTTCTCATTTATTTGATCGTCTATGTTTCTCTTCGTCTGATCATTAATCAGTTAAGTAAATTACTTTTACTAATAAGTTTAATTTCTTGGGAATAAAACAATTTTTTAAATTATATTTATTCTTTTTTGTGGTTTTTGTTATTCATATTTTGATTTATCCGTATATCCTTAAGAACCCAAGTAGGAACTTCTTTTCTCTGTTTCTCTTTTGTGGGTTAGGGTTTTGGTTGCTTTTGCTTGGTTTATTTCATCTAGATATTTTTTATTTTCATAAAAAATATCCATTTGAATTTTGCTATAGTTTATTACGATCATTTGTTATGGTTTTCTTGTTTTCGTCCAAATGATTCAATATGATACGATATCCATTTGGAACTATGGTTAGTACAAACGTGATACAACTTTTATCTAGCCTTTTCAGAACTCGATTTGGTGAGAAATAAAAGTTTATTATTTGCTTCAAGTCAAATTCCCATATTTTTCTTAATAAGGTTGAATTAATTAGTATTTAATACAACCATAGAAGGTTTAGACTTGGTTAATAAAAGGGATAGAAATTAAAGAGAGAAATTTGAGGGTAATCCTGTAGATTAAGGGAAACCTTTTTTCTTATTGGGACAATTGAGTAGTCTATTTGTGATTGAATTGGAAGGGAGCTAATAGAGAAGCAACAATATTTGAACAGAACAATAATATAAAGAAATGTATATAGTTTAAAGCATGCCATTTTAGTGGTTTCTCAAATTAATGGGTTCTCTTCATTAATATTCCATTATTCTTTATTTCATTTACTAATTGTATTTTTGTTATTTCATTGCCACTAAAATTAATTAATTTTTTATTGGTTTTAGGTGGCATTTGAAGATTCAAGCTTGCATGGTCTCTCTTGTAATGACATTATAAATTCTGAAACATAATATACTGATGAAGAGAGCACAAAAGTTACTGATACAAAAAGACAAAGGCCAACATCACTACTATCAAGATCACCAGTATGGCAGTATTTGACCAAAATTCAAATAAAGAGCCAAATGCAATTATTGTGGTAAGCAATATGCTTGTGTTTCAAAAAAGAATGAAATGACTAATTTGAGAAAATACTTGCCTATGTGTTCAGTATACCAGTATAAAAAGGAAGAAGTTGATGATAAAGATGTTGACTGTGACTTTGATAATGAGGATAGTAATAATAGTATAGTACTTAGGGGTCAGAGTCAGGAGGCATATAGAAAGGAATTGGTAAAATGATTATTCGTGATGAGTTGTAATTTTAATTTGTGGAGAACAAAAGGTTTCACCATTTTTGTAGCATAGCAACTCCAAAATTTAAAGTGCCATCGAAAAGAACCATTACTACAGATGCAGTTTAGTTGTTTTTAGATAAAAAGGTGCATTGAAGAGTATGTTTAGCAAAAATAAACAAAGGATTTCTCTTATAATTGACATTTGGATATCAGTTTAGAACAACAGTTTTATGGTCATTATAGCCCACTTTAATTGACATTAATAGTGATTGGCATTTTCATAGAAGAATTTTAAGTTTTACTCCACTTCTAAATCATAAAGGAGAGACAATTGGAAAACTCATTAAGAGTTGTTTACTTGATTGGGGTATTGAAGAAGTTAGTGCAACCAATTATTTGAAGAAGAAGTTGAAGAATTAGAAAGATGATGGGTTAGTGTTAGATGGTTACTCTATGCATGTCTATTGTCATGCGCACATTATGATTTTAATTATCACCGAGGGTTTAAAAGAATTAAATGATAGTATTGATGGTATTCACAATGCTGTGAAATGTGTGAGATCCTTTAGCTTAACGTCACAGTCATTTAAAAAATGTGTGGAATATGAGAAAATCAGTTATAAAGGAAGTGTGGTTTTGGATGTGTCAAGTAGGTGGAATTCGACCTATTATAAGTTAGGAACTGCTTTCATGTTTCAAAAAGCATTTGATCTAATGATAGATGAAGATGAACTTTAAGGTTGGATTCTACTTAAGCTGCATAGTGATTGAGGAATTTGACCTATTTGAAGTTGGGAGCTACGTGATGTTACTTGAAATTTGAAATGAAAGCTCCCACAACTAAATGTTTCATGAGGTAAGACTTGTGCTTCTGTTATCCATTTATCACTCATTTACTTTAATCACTAATATGTGGTTGATTGTTCTCTATCCTTCTTAAGCTTCTAAGAGCATAAGTAACAAATTTATACTTGTGTGGGTTAGGTATTTATAGTTGTAATTCAAATAGATATAGGGTCTTCTTTTCCAATGTCACTATGAAGGCCTAAAGCAATGGGACTTAATTGCTATTGTCTTACTTACCATAACCATTATTCTTCATTTTACTTATAATGAGTCGATCGTTTTCATCATTAGTCTGAATCCTCTGGCTCTAGCTTGCTAAATTGAATTTTAATCTATGCCTTTCTTTATTTTTTGCAGTTATTCCTATTAACAAGCAACTTTATAGCTTCAGGCATTCTATATTTTGTTTTGTATCATTCTATGTTCAATTATAACATCCACCAACTTTCCCAATTACACATTGAAGGTTACTGTTGATTTTAGCTAACTAATGCAAGGAACGTTCCCTTCTGTATGGCCAAACTTCAAAGATTTGAAGTTTGCATGAGCAAATCTCTTATGCTATAATCAAGCCCATCAACAATAGTTTTGCATGAGATGTTTGAATGCCAATTAATAATGATGCTTTTATGAATCATAGGCATAGTAGCAACCTTATCTTCAGAAGAATTAGATATAACACATGACTTATCTTTAAAAGTTAAAGAATATCCTTTATTCATCATTTGCTCAACACTAAGTAAGTTCTAATCCAGATTATGAACTAACAACACATCATCTATAAACTTGATTCCTTTTGAGGTTGGAATACAAATTGTAAATTTTCTAGTAGATTTTATGACTTCATCATTTCCTAACTTGACTGGAATTCTGACTAAGGTATCCAAGATGTTGAAAAATTCTGAATTTGAAGTCATGTGGTTTATATAGCCACTATCTAGCTTCCATGAATGTTTATCAAGAGCTTCACTTGACTGAACGACCATGAACAAGTGATCCTCGGGTTGTTTTTCCTCCACTACATTTGCTTATTGTTTTTGTTGACTATATTGTGGTAGAAAATGCTGGTTTTGTTGCCTTTTCAGTTTGTAGTACTTGGCAATATGTCCAAGCTTCTTGCAAACTCTACTTTGAGCCTTCTTCAAGCGGTTAGTTTCATGATGATTAGACTTTTATAGTGACTACAAAGAGAAAATCTTTCTTTCACAGGATCTTTTTGCTCAACTTCAACAGCCTTACTTCTACTGCTTTTATCACTAGATACTCTTTTGTTATCTTTGGAGCTAACTGACCTTAAGCTATGCTTAGCTTGAAAAGCCTCTTCAGGTTGGCTTTCTGATCTGACATGGGTTCTTTGTTCTTGAACTTGCAACTTACTAATCAACTTAGCAACAATAAGGCTTTCGAGGTCATGAGACTCCTCAATAGTTGATACTATGGCCTCAAATGTTTCTGGGAGACTTATCAGCATCTTTTTTACTATCTTGTGCTACTTAATTAGCTCTCCAAACAGCCTTATTTGGTTTACAACATCCATTACTTTCGAAGAGCAATTCTGACTGTCTCTGCCTCCTTCATCCAAAGATGCTGAAAGTCTCATTTGAGAGTGAGCAACCTCACTGCCTTTACCCTCTCACTACCTTCATTTTGTTTCTTTAGCTGATCCTACACTTTCTTTGCTGTCTCAAGGGCCATGATTCCAGTGAAAACATGGTCTGCCAATGCAGAATGTAATACAATGAGAGCTTTGTTTTTCTTGAGAAACTTTTCCTTATATTGCTTCATTTGTGCAGTGGTTAGGTTTGCTCTGAGAGAAGGAGGATTTCTACCTGTCTCAATAGCATCTTATAGGCCTAAAGACTTCAAGTAATCCCTCATCTTAACCACCTAAAATTTGGTAGTTTACCCTGTGAACATTAGTACAGCAAGGTAGGAAGTCCTCCTTGAAGCCATAGTTCTCTCTTTGCTATCTGTAACTCTCAAGAACTATTTTGGTTCAGCCTATCAGCATTCAGTAGCTCTTGCACCTTATAGCCTCGTGAAGAATATTTAGGTTCTCTGATACCAATTATTAATGCAACAAAAATGGCCACCTATTTTCATTATTCAGAAAATATATATACATACAGACATGTCCCTTCATAGACAAAAAAATATCCTTAAGTCTACATCAACTTTACAACTAAGAAAACATAATCCTTAAGACCTAGATTGCCACTCATTTTCAACAAACTAACTAAGATTTAGGCATTCTAACTTAGCTTAATCTTAAAATACAAAAATATCAAAATGAATTGTCAATACATCAACTTCTTTACAATATTAGGAGGTGAATATTAGTTGTTAAGTGGTTAATATTTGTTAGATGGTGAATATTAAATTAGTTGTGGTAAATAATATCCTATACATAAAGGTTCCATTTCCATTAGGGAATTAGAGAAGAAGGAAGCCTATTTTCTTCATTTGGCCTCTCCTAGCATTTTCCATTTAGGCCCCTTAGCGTGCAAGATTAACAGTTTAGTTTACTCGTTCTGAAAATTTTATAAGTTAGTCAGATCAATTTGTGGGCATATACATATTGTACTCAAATTTTGTAATTTCTCTCAATTTGATCTTAATAAAGTGATTCAAGTACCTAAGGACATAGGTAAAATTTTATCGAATCTTGTTAAATTTTGATGTTCTTTATTCAAGTACCCAAGGACATATATGTTATTTTATATTTCATAAGCTTTTCTATTTTGGGGAGATTTGATCGCGACAACACAAGGATTGAATTTTTGAATTAAAACTAAGTATTATAGTCATGGTAAATTAATTTTATCTAGGCAACCTAACTTTATGAAACAAATTTAAATAGAAAAACATAATCAAACAATAAACTAAATAAAAAGAAATTAAAATTTCTATGATCTTGATTTCATTTACTTAACCCAATGTTTTCTCTAACGGCTACTTGATACTGCCTTCCAATTTAATTCACTCATCACAGGTTATAAACTGATCCAGTTCCCTCTTTTGAGTGCCAAACAAAATCCTATTTAAAACTAATCGTGCAAAATCACTATTCGACTTGATTAAGTTATATGATTTACGCTCTACCCGTAATTAACTACTAAAGATTTGATCACTTTTCAATTTCATAATATCCTAAGTGTCGATTTGATTATCTAGGTTTTGTCTCCTCTCGGTCTCATAACTACCTAAATTGTGTTACCTACACCAGATAGACAACTTAATCTTTCCCAAGCATCAAATCATTCATCATCAATCAACTAATTTATCATGGAATAAATTAGAAGCATTAAGCATTAAGCATTAGATAACACAAATGAATAAAATCGTACTAAATTAATAAAATCCTAATTAGTAATTATCAATATTTTCAAGTTCGATTCACTAATCACAAGCTAAATTGATCTCGTTACCTCTCCCGAGTGTCAAATGCGATCTTTTGCCTAATCTATTTAAGTCGATATCCCTACCTAACTCGTTCAATTAAGCATGCATTAAAAATGACCTATTATTAACTGTTCAAAACCAATTACCTCGCAGTATCTTGAAAGTTTAAAAGTTATTATGATTATCTAGGTTATGAGGTGATCCCGAACTCTCAAAAATCTAAATTGTGTTTTTCTATTCTTATGAATAAATTAAACTCTCTCGAGTATTCCATTCACACAACTTAATCAATTAATCAAACAACATATTGAAAGCATTACAAACAAGGAGAAACATAAGTCAATGAACCATAAACATTAATTACATTAAAATATATCAAGACATTATTTGAATAGATTAATCAAGATTCTACAATAATGAAATTAGCCCAACATAGAAAAATCCATAATAATTATCAACAAGAGATTCACAAATGTAAATACAATCTAAAAACAGTACTACAAAATATAAATTTCAAGAGTTGAAAAGGAAGAAAAGAGTACTCAGATTGAGAGATACTTTAAGCCTCTAATTCTTGAAGAATCTACCAAGAAGCTTTAAGAAATTGTTCAACTCCAAGCCTCTCTTTCTAGAAAATTAGCCCATCTCTCTTCTTTGTGTTTCTCACTCTAAAAACACCCTTTTATATTTGAAAAAGGGTGGCTCATATTTAGAAAGCATAAAAACCTAGGAATAGCCAAATCTGGCCATCCAAATTTTATTTGATGGTCGATAATAGCTCAAGGATGTTGACTCGCTTACAAGAGGCACAAGCGTGCGCCACCTTCTATGCTTGTGAAAGGCAAACATATGGCACATGTGGGGTAAGGATTATGCATGCACGCCATGCATGTTGTGCATGCAACAGGTAAGGCATGTAATTGCAACTATGCTAACTGCAAGCACACGGGACATATCAAGTAATAAAGTGATAAGAACAGATATTATCCCACGAGGATTGAGATTTAAATTAACTGCTAAGTACTATAGTTTGAAAGACCAATTTTATCTAAGCAAACTAGATTGAATAATTGTAACGGAAAATAAACTAAAACAATACTATTAACAACGTAGAATAATAATCGAGTTTAAGGATTTATAAAAGGTTGAAATACACAAGGATGAATTACCTAGGGTCTTGATTTTGCTTATCCATCACTACGTTTCTTCTAATTGGTAGTTATTAATGTATTTTGATCTAGTTTACTAATCACAGTATTAAAAACAAATTAACACCTCTCCTGAGCATAAATCAAGGTTTTATGCATAATGATTCAAGCCGATATCCCTATCTAACTCAAATAATTATACATTCATTATGTATTATTTGTTGTTTAACGCTTAGAACCAAATTCACCCCCCAGTTTCTTGAAATCGTAATTGTTAATTTGATTATCTAGATGTGGATTACCTCCTGGTCTCACTTCCATCTAGATTGTGTTTACTTAGTTCGATAAACAAATTAATCTTTCCCAAAACTTAATTCATCCATCTCCAATTTTAACTAATTTATTAATTAATTATCAAATTAGAATATTAAGTAAGATAAACACAAATGAGTCAAAGCATTATAACATTAACAACATGCCTATTATTTAAAACATAGTTTACACAAGTTTACATCAAGACCCTATATTAGGAAAACTAGCCAACCATCACAATTATCAACATAACGATCAACATGCATTCCAAAATCATGAATTTCAACAAATAAAGTTCAAATGAAAAACAAAATGAGAGTGATAGAGTTGAGAAAACTAGACTAGGGATCCAAGCTTTAATGATCCTCCTTAAAGCCTTCTTCCAAAGGCTATAACTTGAATCAATCCACTTTTCTCTCTAGAATCTTCCCTTTGTTCTTCACCTTCTCTCACTCAAAAACACAATTTTTCCCAAACGGAGCTCGCTTCGTAGTAAAATAGAAGCGGTCTACATCCCATGGTGATGGATGATCAAGGTTCACAAATACTTGGAAGAGAATCACTATACTTGTATGATAGGTGAGCAGGGTTCTTTTGTAGGTGCAGCTCCTGCTTCTAAAGGTAATGATGATGACAAGATATAAAGATCCTTACTAGTAGGACCTTTATGGATGAGATGCACAAACTATGATGAAGGTAGTCGGGTGTTAAAAGACCCATGGAAGAGCTGGTTCTAGTAACTCCAATGAAAGAGGTGGGCGATGAAAGATAAGAGCTCAACATGGTCATCCTAACTATCTGAAGCGTTAAGCAACATCTTTGATACGTGGTTTTCTCATGCTTTTCAGGTGCTTTCTTTTGATTAAATCTGCCCTTTTATCAATTGATACAAAAAGAGATGATGAAATGGCTAGGTTGGGGCCCAGGTTATGCGCCTTCAAAAGAAAGCGCGAGAGAAAGATGCCAAGATCTGTAGGCTGTCGAATTAACTTGAGAAAGTACTAAAAAAATAAATTCTATCTCTACCCAATTCCAAAACGAGGTGGGCAGGAGTGAGAAGCTTGAGATAGATTTAGGCTTGAGCTAGATGAATGGTTACCAATTGACTCAGTTCGAGGTCTATAAAACGAATCCTTCCTTGAGCTTAAAGTTTTGGGTTTGATCAGGGCGAGGTGTTAGCCAAGTTTTGAAAGCTAATTGGCATTCTTTTGACGTTTAATTGAATGTTCATTCGGGTGAGCTAGGTAGTACAACCCATCCTTAATGACTCTCTCTTTCTTTATAACTTCTCTAAAGCCTTGACAAGCTTGGTGGAGTCTGTTGACGTCGTGGTCTAACTCTTGGAGGATGAACTTATGTCTTTTTCTTTTTTCTTGCCTTCTCATTAAGATCCTCAACTTTTTCACATTCCTTGTTTACGTTGTGCCTTTTCTTAATAGCAACCTGCTTAATGGCCTTTTTGTAGGCCTCTTGGTACGGGGTAGGTGGTTGTTTTATAAACGAGAACCACAACGGACCTATGTGGAGGTTACGGCAAAAGTTACACAGGGTCTCGACCTCACCATAAACTCCCATCTGCATCACCTTGTCATGGTAGCACTTGACAAAATCCTTAAGGGGCTCCTGCCTACTTTGCTTAATATACTACAATAAAGTTGGAACTTTGCTAGGTGACTCGGTGCCTTGGAAGTGGCGCACAAAATTAATGGCCAAATTGGCAAAGTCGTATACGTTGCGAGGTAGGAGATTCTTGTACCAAATTCTTGTGGGCATTCACAAGATGGTTGGGAAGAGCTTACACATCATCTCTTTAGGTATCCCGAACACTAGCATGGGAACTTGGTGCACTTCAACGTAGGTGACTGGGTCTACCATGCCTTGGTAGGGCTTTAGATGTGGCATGGCAAATTTTCTTGGAAGACTTGCCCTTTTAATGTCCTCCGTAAGAGGTGCACTAAAATCTTTGATATGGTTCACCGGACCAGGTTCTGCTCTACCTGCCCTAAGCTCCTTAACTTCGGCCTATTCTAGGATGACGTTTAGTCTATCCTTGGCTAAATATTAGTTTATTCTAGGCCAAATTTTAGTGGAATTGTTAGCCTTTGGATCAACTTCTTATGGCCAAATTTGGTTAATCCTAAGTTTCCTTAATTTGGAGTTCAACCACCATATAAAAAGTGTCATATAAGAATAGAAGGGGGGGCTTTTTAGAGGGAGAAGAGTTAGAAACAAAAAGAAAATTTTGAGAGAAGGGGAAGGATCAAGCTTGAAGGCCTTTGAAGAAGACTTGAAGATTGATTTTGGAAGCCTTCATCACTAGTTTTGTCTTCTCAAACTCTCATTTTTATTTTGGAATTTATTTTATTTTATTGTTGGATCATTGTAAGCATGATGAATTTCATTTTGGCTTGCGTTTGGTTGTTGATATGTTAGGCTAAGTTTTCATGTTTTTGGATTTTGATGTAGCCCTATTCAACTATGTTTTGACTAATTAAAGAACTTGCTATTTTATTAATTTTTAATGAATTATTGCATATTTATCAGAGCAAATATGAATGAAATGGTACTATGGATAGTCTAAATTGTTCATGGAATTTGAAAAACTCAGTTCGACACTCGGGAAAGGAACAAAGTTACTCAGAACTTATCATAAGTGTATTAAAAATGAAAATTTAGCAAATTGTGTTTTAGAAGAGACTTAGTAAGAGTTAGGTGATATTGAAATTCTAAGACTATTTTCATATCAATTTCTGCACAAACTCTCTTTAATTAGCTAAATTTGTTAACTTTTATTTTTGTTAATCAATTTAGTTACCCTTGTGTTATCTTTCATATTATTTTTGTGCTATTACAATTTTTAAGTGTCTAGATAAAGTAACCTACCATAATTGCAATAATTAATCAAAAATTTCAAAAACTTAGTCCTCATGGGCACGACAACCTTTCTTTATCACTTACTGCTTGTATGACCTTGTATACTTGTGGGTTGCGTGGGTGCATATCATGTTGTTGGTGCGTTGCCGGGGACTAAGAATTTTTGAATTTTTGTTAATATTGTGATTGTGTAGTTTGACTTTAATTTAGGTCTCTACTTTTGTTTCCTTTAAGTTTTGTTTTATTTTGAAGTTTTACAATTGTATGTGAAGAGCAAGAAGCCCCAAACTTGTTGCATTTAATCTTGAGATTGAATGGACATTTCACCAATTGAGAAGGGAAAGAAGGAATAGAACAAGAAACATGGCAGAAAAAGAAATCAACAGCCACCATCACAACCCTAACAACCAAGAGTACTCCGAGATTATTTTCGGCTTGTGGTTAATGATAACTATTTGAGGATTCAGTGGCAAGCAATCAATGCCAAGAATTTTGAGCTTAAACCGGCATTGGCAAACATAGTTCAACAAAATCAATATGGGGGCTTGTCTCACGAGGACCCTAATATTCATTTAGCCATGATTTTGGAGGTGTGACAAGGTGAAAGTAAACGGAGTGGAGCAAGATGTGATCCGGATGGGATTGTTTCCGTTTTCATTAAGAGACAAGACAAGGGGTTGGTTACAATCCTTATAGCTGGGAAGCATCACCACATGGGATGAATTGACTTAGAAGTTCTTCATAAAATTCTTTGCATTGTTAAAGACTTTGCAGTTGAGGAGTGAAATTGGTCAATTTAAACAACTTCACTTTGAGCCATTATATGAGTCTCGGGAGCAGTTCAAGGATTTGATCTAGAAGTGTCCTCAGCATGGGTATCAGGATTGGTTCTAAATACATTTGTTCTACCATGATTGAATGGGCAAATATGAACAATTATAGACGCAGCAGTTGGTGGTACTTTGTTATCTAAGATAGCTAAAAAAGCCTTGCTTTGCTCGAAGAGATGGTGTACTTTGTTACCAATGGCCTAATGAGCGATTAAGTGTAAAGAGATCTGCAGGAGTTCATGAGATAGATCAATTGGTAGCAGCTTTAGCCCAAGTAGCATCTTTAACAAACCAAATCAAAAGCCTTACCACAAGGGATACTTCTTCAAGTCAAGAGAAAGCAATGATTGCTAGTTTGTCATATGTTGACCAAGTTTTGGAAGAGAAATGATGTCAATATATTAACAACCACAACAACAACTTTAGGCCAACAACAACCTACCAACTCACTATCATCCTAGACTCTGAAATCATGAGAATTTCTCCTATGGAAATCAGAGAAATACCTTGCAACCATATCACGCAATAGGTTTTTAACAACCAATGGTGGAAATGAAACCATTAGTGGAAGATCTCTTAAGGACATTCATTGTGGAAACAAGGAACCGGCTCAACAAAGATGAATCTTGGCTTGATAGCATTGAGACGCATTGCACAAACATGAGTGCCACAATTAATTCATTAGAAACTCAAATTGGCCAGCTTGCTAATTCAATCAAAGGACAATCATCTGAACGTTTCCTAGCCACATGGAGCCAAATCATAAAGATCAATGCAAGGCAATCACTCTTAAAAGTGGTAAGGAGTTAGATCCACTTAAGCTTAAGGAGAATGAAGCTAAGAAAGATAAGATGAAGAAGAATGATGTCAATGATAAGGAAGTTGTAGTTGAACCACCAAAGAAAATATCTATACCACATGGGATTTCATTTTCGGATAATCCCCTAATGATTGCACCACTATTGCCTTTCCTTTAAAGATTCTAAAAGAAGAAGCTTGATGCAGTTTTTTAAATTTCTTGTAATATTCAAAAAGCTTCATATAAACATTTTGCTCGTTGATGCATTATAGCAAATGCCTAATTATGCAAATTTCATGAAGGAAATGATGAGACAGGTTCTAAAGGGTTAGAGAAAACACCGGCTATTATTTATGATGGGATAACATTAAGGCAATTACCAAAACACTTGCGGTATGCATTCTTGGGCAAAAACTCCACCCTTCGAGTAATCATTTCAGGCACCTTTGAGTCAAGGTGAAAAAAAAAATTGTTGGGAGTTTTAAAAAGACATAAATTCACATTGGGTTGGTCAATTTGAGTCCCACTATATGCATGCTCAAAATTTTAATGGAAGAAGATTATAACTCATCTATTGAGCACCAAAGGAGGCTTAACCTAGCCATGAAAGAAGCAGGTTTTTGTTGAAGGTTTGAAGCTCCTTAATGCTGGTATCATTTGTTCTATATTAGACAGTCAATGGGTTATCCCACACAAGTTGTCCTAAAGAAGGGCGGTATGATGGTAGTGAGAAATGATAAAGATGAGTTCATTTCTTCAAGGACAGTCACAGGGTAGAGAGTATGCATCGATTACAAAAAGTTGAATGAAGCAACTCGGAAAGATCATTTTTTGCTCCCATTCATTGACCAAATGCTTGATCGCCTTGCTAGATTTGAACATTATTGCTTTTTGGATGGTATTCAGGATATAATTAGATAATTATAGCATCAAAAGATTAAGAGAAGACTACTTTTACATGCCCGTATGGCACATTTGCTTTTGGCGCATGCTATTTGGGTTATGTATTACTCCAACAACTTTTCAACAATGCATGATGGCAATTTTTTTAGACATGGTTAAGGACATCATGGAAGTGTTTATAGACGATTTCTCAATGTTCAAAACATCATTTGATCATTGCTTATTCAACCTATCCCTTGTGTTAGCAAGATGTGAAGAAAAGAACCTAGTGTTAAATCGGGAGAAATGCCATTTCATGGTGAAAAAAGGTATAGTTTTTTAAAACTAATGAAGCCTTTATGTAATTTGCTTGATAAGAATGTTTAGTTGGTATTTGATGAGGCTTGTATGGTAGCATTTGAAACTATCAAGGAGAAGTTAGTTTTAGATCCAATCATAGTTATTCTACACTGGAATGAGCCATTTGAAATCATGTGTGATGCAAGCGATTATACGATTGGGACTGTAAGGGTAGTTGAGAGACAAAATCTTTCATGCAATTTATTACTCAAGCCGGACATTAAATGATGCACAATTAAATTGCACTACCACAGAAAAAGAAATGTTGGCAATAATGTTTGCTGTGACATGTTCCGTTCATACATCATTGGCTACAAGGTGATAGTATTCATAGATCATGCAGCAATCTGTCACTTGTTTGCAAAGAAGGATGCTAAGCCATGGTTAATTCGATGGATTCTTTTATTGCAAGAGTTTGATTTGAGATTTGGGATAAAAAGGGAAGCAAGAATGTGGTAGTCAACCATCTTTCTAGGTTTGAATTGAAAGAAGACAAGGATAAAAGCTCTAGTATTCAAGAATTCTTTCAAGATGAAAATCTCCTCACCATAGAAAGTAAAATTCCTTGGTACGCTGATTATGTGAACATTTTGCATGTAATGTTTTGCCACTAGAGTTATCAGGCTAGCAAAAAAAGAAGTTTCTCCATGATGTAAGTGTTATTATTGAGATAATCCAATTTTGTTCAAGAGATGCATTGATCAAGTTTTTTTAAGATGCATCCAAGAAGAGGAAGTCCAAGATATTCTCCACCATTTATCACCCTATGGAGGACATTTTGGAAAGAACTGAATGGCTGGAAAAGTTTTACAATATGGTTTTTATTGGTCTATGCTCTTTCGGGATAGTTATGAATACACGAAGACTTGTGATTGGTGTCAGCGGGTTGGGAACATTTCTAAGCGGCATGAGATGCCTTTGAAAACCTTTGTTGAAGTCGAGTTATTCCATGTATAGGGTATCGACTTCATGGGGTCATTTCCTTCTTCATTTGGTTGTGAGTATATACTCTTAGTGGTTGATTATATTTCTAAGTAGGTGGAGGCAATTGCTACCCCAACAAATGACTCTAAGGTGGTGGTAAAGTTTCTTCAACAGAATATCTTCCCTTAGTTTGGTACTCCAAGGGCTATAATAGGTGATAAAGCATCTCATTTTCTCAACAAAGTGTTCAATACCCTTCTGGGAAGTAGGGTGTTAGGCATAAGTAGCTCTCGCATATCATCCTCAAACAAATGGGAAGGCAGAAATTTTAAACCGAGAAATCAAGAAAATTCTTGAGAATACGGTTCAAACTAACTGGAAGGATTGGGCAATTAAACTTAATGATTCACTTTGGGCTTACAGAATAGCTTTCAAAACTCCAAATGAAATGTCACCTTATCGATTTATGTTTGGAAAAGCATGGCACTTGTCGGTTCAATTAGAATATAGAGCTTATTGGGCTATCAAGAAGTTAAATTTTGATTTGAAGGCTTGCGGAGAACAAAGGCCCTCCAACATATGAAAGTGCTCTGACATATAAGGAGCAGATAAAGAAATGGCATGTTAACAGACTTGATCGAAAAGAGTTCAAATCGGGAGAGCAAGTCCTGTTATTCAACTCTAAGTTTAAGCTCTTCTTGGGAAAACTGAGATCAAGGTGATTGGGACCTTTTAAAATTATCAAAGGTTTTCCTTTTGGCGCAGTTGAAGTGCAAGGAGATGGTGGAAGATTATTTCGCGTGAACAGGAAAGGCTCAAGCACTATTTTGGAAGCAAAGACCGAAGATTCTCAAATGGCGTACTCAAAGATCCTGTTGGAAGGAAGCCAAGTCCAGCTAGGGATGTTAAGCTAACCATTTCTTGGGAGGCAACCTAAAACCTTTATTACTTTCCTTTTTCACATTTTTTGTTTTAAATAATTGTTTTATTTTTTTTAAGTTAAAGAATTTTAATTCAGGATGTTTGTGATTGTAGGCGTGAAACTTATTTTTGAAAGTATGATTAGATTTTGGCTTAGGAACAGAGCATCAGAAAAAAACTTTTGGGTGTAGAAGGCAAAACCAGGTGTGTGCCAACTCCAAGCTAGACGTACGAGCGCAACATATTCAATAGAATGGAGAACTTAAGAAGAATTAACAGGCATAGGCGTGTAGTGACAGAGTGCACTAGTGTTCGTTGAGGGGAACTCATCCTAGTGCGCACGACAACCCACTACCCCGCAAACCCCTGCACGCTTCTACAACGTGCGCGCTGGGTATAAGGGAGTATGCAGTTGCACTTCTTCAACGCTCGACCTTACACTCCATAGCAATGGTGTACTCGGGCACACGGGCATTATAAGTTTTTCAAAAAAAAAGAGTAAGTTTTTATTTTTTGTTTTTGGTTTCTTTGTCAACTCTCTCTTGAAACCCTTGTTTGTGAAACTAAAGAAAGTCAAACCCCAACCAATTGCTCCTCTTAACCGAACACAAAATCCTCACCTACAAACTAAAATTCATCTCCCAAACACTTCTAAATCAACCCAAATTACATTCCAAAACACATTTTTCACTTGGAAATTTTTCATTATAAAGAGACTTGTTTGATATAGCTAATTGGCCAACTTACGCCTCCAAGGATTTCAATGTTGCTCCTATATTCACCATTTGTGTTTCCATGTTATCCAACCTAGCTTCATTTTTTTTAATCGGTTCCTTGTCTCAACAACAAATGTGCTCGACAGGTCTTCTAAGAACGACCTTTTTTCAGCCATGGGTTGTTGTTAAAATTTTGCTATTAGTGGTGGTAGCATTGCATTGCTTGCATTGCCATAGGAAAGATTCTCATGATTATGGAGTCCAAGATGACAATGAATAGGTATGTTGTTGCTTGGCCAGGAGTGGTAGTTCCAGTTATTGATATATTGACACTATTCTTGCTAAAAACCACCATCAACACATGAAGAACTTGCAACCATTCCTTTATCTTGACTTAAAAAAGCCTCCCTTGTGATCAAATTCTTGATTTGGTTTGATAATGTAGCAACTTGGGTTGAAAGTGCTACCATTTGATCTACCTCATGAACTTCTAGCTCTCTTTGCAATTGATCTCTCACTCGGCCATTGATAAT
The DNA here is from genome assembly GCA_028052125.1 of Melia azedarach. Taxonomy (NCBI): domain Eukaryota; kingdom Viridiplantae; phylum Streptophyta; class Magnoliopsida; order Sapindales; family Meliaceae; genus Melia; species Melia azedarach. The sequence goes on along the minus strand of CM051402.1, from coordinate 5,304,988 downwards.
TGTTGTACGCCATTTCTTCAAGCAAAGCATAGGTCTCTTTAATCATCTTGGACAACAAAGTGCCACCAACTGCAGCGTCTACAATTGTTTGAGTTTGCCCATTCAATCCATTGTATAAGAGTTGAATTTGGAACCAATCTTGATACCCATATTGAGGACACTTTCAGATTAAGTCCTTAAATCACTTCCAAAACTCATAAAATGGCTCAAAGTCTAATTGCCTAAAATGAACGATTTCTCTCTCAATTATGATGTTTTTGATGGTGAGAAGAACTTGGTAAGAAAGTTCTGTGCTAATTCATCCCATGTACTGATGCTACCCAGTTGTAAGGATTGCAACCAACCTCGAGCCTTATCCCTTAATGAGAATGGAAACAACCTCGTTTGGATCAAGTCTTGGTCTATTCCGTTTATCTTAACGGTGTCACACACCTCTGCAGTCAGATCATTTCCCGATTCATGAGTGAACCTAGCAATGCACATTTCTTGGTTGAGAAAAGGATTTTAAGATGTCAATGGAACAAAGTGATTCAAATTTAATTGGCATCTTCTACAAGTCTGAAAGTGATTCAAATTTAATTGGCTACACTGGCAGTGATTGGGCAGGTAGTGTCGACGATCGCAAGAGCACAACTACATACGTGTTTCTTTTGGGATCGAAAGTCATTTCATGGGCATCTAAGAAACAAAAAGCCATAGCACTTTCAACAGTAGAAGCGGAATATATGGTAGGAACAAGTGCTGCAGTAGACGTTGTCTGGCTAATAAGGATTTTAAAGGATTTACAGAAAAGCATTAAGGCATCAACCAAAATTTACTATGACAACATGTTTACAATAGCAATGCAAAAAGATCCAATAGTCCACAACCGCACAAAATAATTGAGATTCGACACCACTTCATTTGAGAGCTCGTAGAGAAGAGCAAGATTGAGTTAAAATTTTGCAAGACTAGTGAGACTGAGTAGATAACAAAGTCAATTATGATAAAGAAATTTATCAAGTTCAGAGAAATGCTTGGCGTATATGATTTTTCTAGATTAAGGGGAAGTGTTAAAAATTAATCTAGCAAAATCTAGTCTAGAAATATCTAAAGAAAAAATCTAGGATATTAGTAAAGAATCTAGAAAAAACCCAAAAATGCCAATAATATTGGCATAAAATTGGACATTGTTAAGGCATTCAACGCTCTTAGTTGGGATTTCCGTCTTGCTATTCTTTGATGTTTTGGTTTTCAGGATCAATTTGTTAGTTTGATATCTTTGATTGGCTTTTTCTGTTGTGGTTGTGGAGTCTGAAAGGGTGATCTGCTTTCCCCTCTTTTGTTTTATTTAGCTAAAGAAGTCCTATCATGAGGTATTATTGATCGTTGTGGGTTGGGGCATATTCTTTAAATCAATGTTCCATGTATCTGCCCTTTGTTAACTCACGCTTTTTTGTGGATGACATTTTTATATTTTGCCGAGGAGATAGAAAATCACTCTCTAAGTTGACTATGTTTTTGGAAGAGTATGGTAAGTCTTCTTGGCAACAAGTTAATAAAGCTAAAATTATTTTTTTACGAGGAAATTAGCCTCTAATCGCAAGCACAGTATCTAGGCCATTTTAGGTTTACGGAGGGCTCTTTTTTGTTCAAATATTTAAGGGTGCCTATTTTTAAGGGATGTCTTAAGAGACAACATCCTTTACCTATCATAGATCGGGCTTGTTCTGCCTTACGAGTTGGCAAGGAAACATTTTCTCTATGGTAGGAAGGGTTGAGTTGGTGAAATCTATTTTCCAGAGTATCTTTCTTTATAGTTTTAAACTTTATCTTTGGCCTCGCTCTCTTTTAAAGATGCTCCAGTTCTGTGCTCAGAATTTTATTCTTCTAGGGATATTCAGACTAAGAAAATATTGTTACTTTTATGGGATCAACTTTGTTCTTTAAAATTAGAGGGTGGTCTTGGGATGAGACATTTGGATACACTTAATACTTCCTATTTACCTAAAAGTCTTTGGGATACTTGGGTAACTCAAGAATTGTTGTTTATCTAAAGGAAAGGTATGTTTTTTATAGTGCAAAGAGAAAGATTACGTGTTCTTCTCTGCGGAGTGGTTTTCGATCAATGATGGACTCTTGTTATGAAGAAGCAGCTTGGACTATTGAGGATGGTGTAAGTATAAATTTTTGGCACGATCATTGGTTGCACAATTCTATTTTGTTAAAGTCTAGTACATCTAATTTTCATATGAAAATTGCATATGTGATATCCCAAGTTAAGTGGTGCTTGCCAGACTTGTTTTTCAAAACTTTTCCTCATTTGCAAGGCTCTATTAGACAGATTATTTAGTCCCACATGAGCTATCCTAATCATATAGTTTGGATAGTTTCCCGGGATGGTAATCTTACCTGAAAGGATAGTTACAATTTTTTCATGTTCATCATGAGATTAAGCCCTGGTGTGATTTACTTTGGAAAAGCTTCTTTCCTAAAAAAATTTCAATGTTGGTTTAGCGTATTCTTCTCGATCGAGATCCAATTGATGAGGTTTTGCATGGGTTCTACTTGTCCTTTTGTGAACCATACTGGTGGTGGTTAGGGGATTGTAATATGTCAATTTCATCTTACTCTTCACTCTATCTTCTTAGTCTCTAATATGTACATATGGATTGTAAGACTTGCAGTCCTCAGTTTAATAATCTTTAGTTGGTGACCTCATTTTTTGTTATCTACTTGATTTGGAAAACTAGGAATAAGTTGCAGTTGAGAATGAGAAACCCTGTTTTCGCAAGTTGACTTCAAATATCTTGGCTCACATCCATGATATATGCGAGGATGAATTACCTAGGAATAAGTTGATATCTTGCGAAGCTTGATTTAGAAAACTAGAAATTAGTTGACTTCAAATAAATCAAAATGCTACTGTTAACTAATGAAGAATAAAAATCGAATTAAAGAGTTTATAAAATGATGAAATATGCGAGGATGAATTACCTAGGGTCTTGATTTTGCTTATCAATCACCATGTTTCTCCTAATTGGCCGTTATTAATGTATTTTGGTATAATTCACTAATCACAAGATTGAAAAAAACCTTAACACCTCTCTCGAGTGTAAATCAAGATTTTACACATAATGACTCAAGTTGATATTTTTATCTAACTCAAATAATTATACGTTCATTATGTATTACTTGTTATTTAACGCTTAGAACCCAATTCACCTGTAGGTTTCTTGAAATCTTAATTATTAATTAGATTATCTAGATGTTGATTACCTCCAGGTCTCACAGCTATCTAGATTGTGTTTTCTTAGTCCGACAAACAAATCAATCTTTCCCAAGAATGAATTATCCATCTTTAATTTAACTAATTCATTAATTAATTGCAAATTAGAACATTAAGCAAGGTAAACACAAGTGAATCAAACCATAATATTATTAATAACTTACAAATTAATTAAAATATAGTTTGAACAAGATACATCAAGACCCTATATTAGGAAAACTAGCCAACCATTACAACTATCAACATTATAATCATCATGTACTCCATAATCATCAATTTCAACAATGAAAATTAAAAGGAAATAAAAAATGAGAGTGATAGAGTTTTGAAACTAGACTAGAGATGCATGCTTCAGTGATCTTCCTTAAAGTCCTCTTTCAAAGGCTCTAACTTGAATTAATCCACTTTTTTCTCTACAATCTTCTCTTTGTTCTTCATCTTTTTTGTACTCAAAAACCCCCAAATTTCGATTCTTGGTTTCTCCTTCTTTTTTTTTTTGTGGCTATCATTCAAAAAAAAAATGAACCTAAAAGATACCTACATCAAGTCATAAAATGATTATCTTATGGCTAAAAATCGTTTAAGCATGACTAGAAGGTGTGGGGGCACTCAAATTCGTGTAAAGGCACAATGAAGCATAATGGGTGGCTCGGTTGCGCACCTTAGTGGTGCGGGCATGCCATGCTTGTAGCCAAATTGGCTTTAGTCTACAGGCATGGCACGGCTACGCCATGCCGTCAGCCCAAGAACTTTAGCTTTTGGATTTCTTGCATTTTGATCCCTAAATGTTTACGTTTTGGTCCCCGTTTTCTTTTCAACTTTTCTGACATCTTTGGATGCCCATTTACTATTGTTTTTATACAAATAACTAAAATTCATCAAACATTAACTAAACTTGTGAATTTATAGAACAATTCAAGTATCGAAGCAATCGATAATTACACAATCTACACGCTTATCAAATACCCCCAAACTTGAACTTAGTGTGTCCTCAAGCAAAACGCTAATTAAAAGAACTTAACATAAGATTACCACAAAAAGACAAAATAGACTCATTTGCTTATTCTTAGTGAAATCATAATCAACCTTCACAGATCAAGTAGTTACTTAAATTAAGGAAACTTTCAAAATGTTGGCAATTCATCTAAATTTTTAATTTGAATACCAAATGTCACTCTACTTAAAGATTTCTTGGGCAAATGTGAGTTGCCACTTATACTTAATCGTTTTTCAACTAAAATAAATTTATATAAACAAAGGGAAAAGTCCACATGCCTCCCCTAAGGTTTGTAGAAATCCCAATTTGATAGAAATTTTGTGGAAAGGGACACAACCTCCCCTGTAAATAATAAGCTTACCAAACTACCTCAAATTCATTTTAAAATTATAAAATAAAATCTCTTTGGTTAACTACTATACTAACCACTATATCCCAATACCCTAACCACTATACTAAAACAAATTTTAATAATATATTTTTTAATTCATAATATATAACTCTTTTGAAAATACATATATAATAAAATTTATAACAATTACAATTATTTTGCTACTATAAAAGTTTATAATTCAAAAATAATTTTACAATCATTAAAATTTTATACTATAACTTGAATTTAAATTTATTATTATTATTAAATTATAAATTTTCAAAAAAATAATTTATTTTATTTAACAATTACTTAAGAAATAATTTTTTTAAATCATTAATTTTAGAATAATTTTTTATAACCATTTAAATTTATTTTTTTAATAATTATTTAAGAAAATTTTTATTATTATTTGATAATAATTTTAAACTCAAGTTATTATATAGATTTTTTTAATTATAAGTTTTATAATAATTAAATAATTTTAATTATTATAGAAATTATTAAATATGTATTCTTAAAAGATTTATTTATTAAAAATCGAAAAATATATATTTAAAATATATTTGATTTAATGGTTAAAGTATTGCTCTTTTTCACTAAGGTTTAGTAATTTTATTTTGTAATTTAAAAAAGTGAATTTAGAATATTTTGGTAAATTTACTATTTATAGGGGAGGTTTATGTCTCTTTTCACAAATTTTCTATTAAACTGGGATTTTCACAAACCTCATGGGAGGTATGTGGACTTTTCCTATAAATAAATAAGGTTGTTCGAACTTCTTAGGTAATTCCATAGGCTTGAATTTCGTGTCACTCTCCATTAACATAATAGGTCACCATATCAAGGATCCTTCAATCTTTTTTATTCTTTCCCATAATCATCAATTCTTCACAACTTTCTCTACTTTCTCACCCATCTATTTACAAATTATAGATTTATTTTTCTCTCCTTTTTTTTCAAGTTCAGCCTCATTCCACCTTTTTACACGAACTCTCCACGGTTTCTAGGTATGAGGTTCGACCATTTAGTAAAGTTTTGGCTTGAACTTTTATTTCTCTCCCCTCGCTCTACCTTTTTACACGAGTTCTCTATGTTTGCCTAGGCATAAAACCCGGTTACTTAGCAAGAGCTTAGCTGGAGTTTTATATATATATATATATATATATATATATTCCACCCATCCTCCCTTCTATAAACAAATATCAGAATAATAAAATCTTAGGGTGTTTAAGTGAAAAATTATTAAACTTTATTCTAAAGACGAGTCAACAAAATGTGAGCATCAAAGAAAAGTGTATTCAAGCACAATGGGATAAACTAAGGATTGATTAGTTCTAGGATAGTCGAAAGGCTCAAACGGATCAAAGATGGCATAAATCATTTCTTTAATGAAGCATCCCTTAGAATTTAGCCTTAGGTGACAATCAAATAAGTTCTAAAATTTGATGAAGTCTTACAAGTTTATTTGGTTTACATAATCCTTCTCTAAGTTTCTAAACAATAAAGTAATCATGGCATCAATGATCAAATTTTAGGAAATAATCAAGTACAATAAATTTGGCAACAAGTTAGGTACATAGATTAGGCCAACATTTATCATTTTTATTCTTAATGGCATTGTATTCTAAATTCAAAAGAAATTGATGAAACTTCTTAGTTAACTTTTTTAGTGCAAAAGCATTAAAGTCAGAAGCCTAAAAAATGCCCGCCATGGAAAACTTAGTTTGGCAAATGACAGCATTGTTGCTTTGCCTCGTGCATATGCCCTTAAACCTACCACTTTGAGACTCACATTTCTTTCCCTATGTTGTCATCAACCCCATTTCTAACATCAATAATCAACTTAATGAGTTCATAATATAAAGTAATTGAAAGTAAAGAGAAAGATTATTAATTAATTAATTAATTGTACTAGCGGCAAAAAGCAACAGTAGCATTAGTACTACAGTTGAAAACAAATGAAATGGATGCTCCATTGTATCTTTATAGAATTGAAAGACAGGAAAAGCAGAAGATCAAGAAATAGCTAGCTAGAAAATTAATGGTAGAAAAGAGAAACTATCCAATGGCTATATATATATATATATATATATATATATATATAGATAGACACACACAGAGTCATGTGGGACAAATCACAACAATATATAAATGTGCTCCTTTCTATAAAGAAGCCATGTTAGGACACATTAGTGTTTGTCTATTAACTTTAGAAGCTTTTGCTTTGGTTCTTTTTTGACAAATTAATCATTGTTTCCCTTTGATCTGCCTTTCTATTATTTGTATGTTTACAATTATGATAAATCCATGCCATGTCCCTGCAGACCTTTGTAATATTTTGATGCAATGTAGAAGCGATACTAGATATCGTTCTAACGCACGTCTTAAAAATTTAAGAATAGAAACTCTCAAAGGGAGACAAATAACCCGTGAAGGGAAAGATAAATAATCTACACAGGATTAACGCAAAAAAATATTATTGATTGAATTAATTTAAACTAATGAATAATAAGACTTATTTATACTAATATATATCATAATCTAAGAGAATAACAATTCCTATAAACAAAAGAATTTGACTAAAATAATAAATTAGAATCCAACTTAAACAATAAAATAAAAAAAGAATCCTAGTTAAAATAAAAAATCACTATAATACTAAAACTAAATCTTCTAATTTATTTGAGCCAACTTCTCCTATATTAGTTCTCCCCTCTTTAGAATAAACTAATGCTTGAGTTTTGCATCAACTAAAAAATTGTTTGCTGGTGGAAACTTGCAAGAGATTGTCATGTCCTTTGACGAAAGATTTCTATCATGATGAGCTGGCTTTGTCTTTTATTTACTTATTATTCGGCACTCGGGAGAGGGAATAAGGTTAGTTTATAACCCATGATTAGTGAATTAAATAACAATTATCAATTACAAAATATATGGGGCTAAGTAAGTGAAATCAAGACCCTATTAGAAGAGTTATGCATAAAAAAACTCAAAACGAGCTGACTTTTATTATTTCTTTCAAGACTTATTACAAACACTTAAAACAACTCCCTGCACTTGCTACTTTCTTGAAGCTTACAATTCACTCACTCATTTACTCACTTCTTCACTCTTTGGCGTGATAAAAAAACACAAATATAATTAGGCATTTATAGTAACCTTAAGGCATTCTTAACCATTGATGTGGTAAATATACCTAATCAATGATCAAATCTTAACCATTGATTTTCACCGAACACATTCCACTAAAGTTCATCTAACAGCCTAAGAAATCACATAAATCATACTTACTTCTAGAATTTGGGTTTGGGCTTCAATTTTGGGTTTCTATTTTTGGCTTCCAATATGAAAATCAAGCTTAAAATCCAACATGCCCCTTAAACTTGATTTTGTGACTCCAAGTAACTTCCTCAACCCTACAAAGTCTTTACTCTTTAAAGGCTTGAAAAAAATATTAACAATTTATTCTTGGGACTTCACGTACTCTATATGCATATCATTTCTTATAATGCGCTCTCTTATAACAAATTTTGAACTTCCCAAAACAAAGCTTACCTTAAGGAAATTAATTCTCTAATACCCAATTTGAAACATCCCTAATTTTGTAAAAAACATTTGACAAGATTTCCTCTATAATAAACATTAGCCTAAATATATAAACCTGCAAACTTTAAGAAAATTGCATTTTAAACACTTCCAATAAAATTTAACACCAACGACTTCGTCTCATTGCTCAACAATATATAACTAGCACTAGGGATTCCAATATTCAAACACTAAACAAAAGAAATATATCAAAACCATATAACATAAACTCTTGCATCTATAATCAGACCAACCCTCAAATATAGCAAAACCCTTATCCTGTAGTATCTTTGGTCTTCTATTCATCTTGATTCCAACAATTACCTAGAATATGAAAAGTAAGGGTACACTAATGCTTAGTAGATATTTTATATACAAAGACACTTTTAAAAATCTACAATAAACAAATTTGCAAATATCAAATGATTTCCGATTTATAATAGTAAGCTTAATAACAAATCAAAACAACATTTCAATTCATCATTCACAAAAGTAACAAAAATGCATTTATTTCATCATAAAAATAATTTTTTACTCATTTAGTTCTTGCATACTTTACGGACATTATTTCTAAAGACCGCCGCCTCAAAAGTTGGTCATATGTACTTTAGGAGAATTATTCTCAAAGACCGTCGCCCCAAATACTAGTGCCACATGACAGCAACAATCATGGCCATCATATTTCCATTTTACCGAATTAGGGGTGGGCACAGTCTGGTCCAATCCGGAATTTTGAAAACCCGGACTGGACCGGAAAAATTAGGGGTTTTCAATTCTAGAACCGGACCGGACCGGATAAAAATAAAAGATCGAACTGGTCGAACCGAATATAAGAAGGAACTGAAATAAAATCATACCAGATCGGATTTTAAATTAAATTATTAATTTTTTCATATTTTTAAGGATAAAATGATGTCATTTTTAAAAGAAAAATATTAAAAAATAATATTTTCGGTCTGGTATAAATGTTTTGAGTTAAAACTAAAATCGGACCAAATATTTTGAGTTTTTCTAATTAAGAATCGAAATCAGACCGGTTTAAAGAAAATACCGGACTGAACCTGTCGATTCCGGTCCAGTTCTAGTTCTGGTCCAGTTCGGGATGGGTTTTATGCCCACCCCTAATCCGAATATTTCACAACGTTTCCGCACAAATTGTTCATGTATTAAATCACAACTTGTGTTAATACAACTTTCTTATTGTATTTGTAAATATAACATTCATATGAAAATTATTATTTAAATCTAATTCAAAAAATAATTATTTGGATTAACACATGATAATTCAGGAATTTCTTGAACATTTATCAAAAATATTAAATGTAAACACTATATTTTTTAGTTTTTAAACTAAAATTCATCAAATGCATATAAATACCTACTTGATACTGCACAATAATTTCTACACTTTTGCCGACTTTCCTTCAAATCACTCTCTAATATCAATCCATAATTTAAACTGCATATCGTAAAAAGCCTAAAACATTACTTATTTATTAAAAAAAATACTAGTTAATTACATTCTGACCCCTCAAAATATTAAAATGTCAACACTGTCCTATAGTATCAGAAAAAACGCTAAGGCTTAAATATCTTAGAATATTAGCAACTCAACCTAAAATAATTATAGAAACTCGCTTGAATTATAGAAGTCTTGCAAACAAGTTTGCTGAACCAAATTCATTCCAACTTTACTATTTTTGGGGAGATTTTTGGGAAAACCTCAGTAATCATGACTTGGGGTTGATAAATTAAATCATTTTGAGCTCAAATACCTTCATTTCTCTCTCTAAGAATTCAAATTTTCTTCTTCCTTTCCTTTTCTTTTTCTTCTTCTCTCCTCTCTCGGTTTTTCTTCTTCTCCTATTTTCTCTCCTTTTTTTTTCTCCTTCTTTTCTTTCTTTTCTTTCTTTCTTTACTGCCTCATTCCACCACCTCAAGCAAAGAAGCCAAAATGATTTTTTTTCGTTTCTTAAGATCATTAAAATCCCTTAACTACTCATTTTTGCACCTTTCACCACACTATAATCCCATTATCTCAAATAATTCCATTCTTTTAAAAAATATAAGATAATCATCTTAATAAAATATCTTTTGAAAAAAGAAATTACCTTATAGATTTCTAACTTCTGTATCCTCACATAATATAAAGTCGATATATCCAAATATATGCATTCCCATTAATATAAAAATTCGGGGTACTATAATCTCCCCATCTGAAAAGAAATTTCGTCCTCGAAATTTTATCTGTCTTGTCAATTAAATAGAAATACATGATAATGCATTGCATTTTTTTGTAACTTCTTAAAATAACAACATATAATATTAACTATGATGCCTTATATCTAAATTAGTCAAAGTCTTGCTTAACTTACAAACCTCCGATGAGACAAAAGCAATAATACTAAACCAAGTATCCTTTAGTATCTAAGAACATCAAAGATATTCTTAGATACTAAAAGCTTTCACTGCTATAAAAATCAAACTTCTAGATAAATATGAAATACTTAAAACTATATCCTTACACATACTTTCTGAATTTTGTGAATCATAAAACTATAATAAGGAACAATTCAGTAAGTAAACTGCTTCTAGTCTTTGCGAAACAAAAATTACTTTTATCAAATAATACAATATGAAGAATGAATATGCACATAATTTATTTTCTCACTTTTTCAAAAACATGGTTTTTCTTTTGGCAACCCATCACTTTAGGATTTTCCATAACTATGAAGAGTATGAACATTCAGTTAGAATATATTAAATGAAAATATGATTTATGACACAGAGAAACATATCGATTAAATTCTAATCCATTTTAGACAGGATTTTAAGTTCCACAAGAAAAGTCCATGAAGATTCAGGAAACACTCAAGGTTTCTTATTGTAAAATCTTTCTTGCACAAATCTTTTTTTTTTTTTTTTGTATATGTCCTACATCAATACTCATAAATCAAAACATACTTGTTAAAACACTTCGGATACTCAAAAAGAAATGAAATATTACTCTTATCAAATACATTGAATAGGTGCAAAATCTTTAATATTAAATACAAATATATATGCAAAATTACTTTTATAACCAAAAACATACATAAATTCTGCAATTTGTTTAAAACGAACTGCCTTAACATGAAGCCTCCTCAAATATCAATAACCTAACAACATTCTTAACTAAAATAAATTATAACATATGAAGTCCTCAAATTTCTTTACAGTAATAATTTCCAAATTTAATTTTGTAACATAAAATCAGTCTCAAAACAGAACAATCCTTAGTCACTAATATTGTCTAAATTGTTCTCTTCGCCAAATATTGTAAAATTTTGCAAAGACTAAGCTGAAATATATAACTATTAACCATAAAAATTTCAAAGCTTTATACTATAAAAAACTATTCAAAACAATTTATGTTTTACTACACAAAATCTGGAAAATAGTTTTAAGCATTGAGCTTACTAATTTCAAAAACTAATAACAAATCATTCTCAATTCTAATAATCATGAAAATTTCTAGAGTTAAACTACAAAGATAGCCAAAATAGTATACCAAAGTTTAATAATTTTTGGAAAAGTATAATTGTGTCAAAATAATTTTGCAATCTATGTAATGCTGAAACTGAAAAATTCCAGCATACTTGACTCTACTTCGAAAATTTATTAAAACTTATTTTCCTTTTCAATTTTAAGAAAAATAATTTTTAAAATATTCCTTTGGATGCCCTGTTTTAATCTATATTGAAAATCAAAATACATAAATTTTCCTTTCCATAAAAAGTTTTGTAAGCAAAATCTCATGTAATGCCCTAGTATCCTAACATTCTTAAACTCCAATCATGTACTCTATTCTACCGCAACAAACCAATAAACAAATTTACCTCCTTGGCGTAGAATTCTCCTTTAGGATCTTCTCCAATCTCCTCAAAATCTTCTAAGATCGATATTATATACCCCGCATATTTATAACTTAGGTTTCTCTCTTGTCCAACCAATCACAATCCTTATTTTATATATACGAGTCAATCTTTATTAAACTCTTAAATTAAAATCCTTGTTCCTTAATGATTGTAAATATAACATCATACTATTGGGTTTCAAATCTTAGATACAAATCAACTTAAAAGCTACGTATTAAACCTAATAATATGGCCTTGATAATTCCTTTCACAAGCTCTTTCATAGTACATTCCTTTAAAGAATTTTGGCCTTTTAAATTCACCATCACCAATACCTCATCAAAATAAAATCTTCTACCTACAACCCCCACTTACATAATCATAATCATAACAAATCACTGTTTTACTATGCTGCTCTAATATCTCATATGAAAATAATTTCTTAAACAATTACCTAAACAATTAATCATATCTCAAAATTTTGCAAAGACCTTTATTCTAATTATTAACACTTAACATAAAATCTACAAGAACTCAAATGATATTCAATAAAGTTGATAAGTGTGTAGAATACGCACTTATTAGTTACTTCGGGACTTGAATTGTTTTGAAAATCCTCAAGTTTAGTTAATATTTGATGAATTTTAGTGTTTTGTATAGAAAAGATAACAAACGGGCATTCAAGATAAAATCGGCTTGAGAAAGAAAATGTCGAAAAAGTCAAAAAGGAATTGGGGACCAAAATGCAAAGCTATAGGAAGCAAAATGCAAAGAACCCAAAGCTGACTGTATGGCATGGCAGCGCCACACTCGCGGTCTAAGACCATTTTTTACTGCAAGCATGGCACGGCAGCACCACCCATTCTATTCCATTGCACCCCCGTGCCTCCTAGACGTGCTTGGACGTTCATTGATAGTAAGATCATCACCCAATGGCCTTATTTGGGTATCTTTTAGGTCTATATTTTTTTTTTTTGGAATGATAGCCACCAAGAACAAAGTAACTAAGAATAGAAAATTTGGGTTTTTAAGTGAGAAAGGTGAAGAACAAAGAGAAGATTCTAGAGAGAGAAGTGAATTGATTCAAGTTGGAGCCTTTGAAAGAAGACTTTAAGGAGGATCATTGAAGCTTGGATTTTTGCTCTAGTTCCATAAACTCTTTCACTCTCATTTTGTATTTTATTTGAATTTTATTTGTTGAAATTGATAATTGTGGAATGAATGATGATTATGATTTTGATCACTATGATGGTTGGCTAAATATCTTAGTCCAAGGTCTTGATGTATCTTGTCTAAGCTATATTTTAATCAATTGACATGTTATTGATGTTATTATGGTTTGATTCACTTGTGTTTATCTTACTTAATGCTATACTTTGTTAATTAATTAATGAATTGGTTAAATTGGAGATGGATGGATCATTTCTTGGGAAAGATCGATTTATTTGTCGCACAAAGCAAATACAATCTAGATAGTGCTGAGACCGGGAGCTAATCGACATCTAGATAATCTAAATTTGAAGAAACCGAGAGGTGAATTGGGTTCTAAGCATTAAACAATAAGTAATACATATTGAACATATACTTGTTTGAGTTAGGTAGGGAGAGATATTAAGGTTTGTTTAAATCTTATGATTAGTAAATTAGACCAAAACACATTAATAACGACCAGTTAGGAGAAACATAGTGATTGATAAGCGAAATCAAGACCTTAGATAATTCATTTATGCATATTTCATCCTTTTATAAACTCTTTAATTCAATTTCTCTTCATCATTAGTTAATAGTAGAGTTTTACTTTATTTTCCATTACAGTTAATTAATCTAGTTTGTTTAGATAAAATTGGCCTTTGAAACTATAGTATTTAGTAGTTAATTCGAATCTCAATCCTCGTGGGACGATATCTATTCTTATTACTTTATTACTGGATACGACCCGTGCGCTTACAGTTAGCATAGTTGTAATCAAAAGTCTACATAATCATAATCTATGCTTTCACACCAACTTTGTAACACCCTGAATTTGGCATTACGAGAAGGTGCCAAACTATGGTGCTATGAAAAATTTAGAACTTCCTAGAACAAAGCCTTACCTCAAAGAAATTAATGCTCTGATTACCAATTTGAAAATACTAAATATATAAACTTGCAAACTTTAAGAAAAATTCATTCTAAATACTTCCAATAAAATTCAACACCAAGCACTTCATCTCATTGCCCAACAATATAGTACTAGGGTTTCCAATATTCAAACACTAAACATAAGAAATATATCAAAACTATATAGCACAGACTCTTGCATCTATAATTACACTAAGCCCCAAATATAGCCTTTATCCTAGCATATCCTTGGTCTTTTATTCATCCCAATTCCAATAATTACCAAGAACCTAAAAAAGTAGGATGAGCTTATGCTCAGTAGATATTTATATACAAAGGCAGTTTTAACAATTTACAATAAACAAATTTGAAAAAATCAAATGCTTTTCGATTTCAAATAGTAAGCTTAATAACAAATCAAAACAATATTTCAATTCATTATTCACAAAAGTAACATAAACGCGTTTATTTTATCATAATTTTTTTTATTCATTTTGTTCTTGCGTACTTTACGGGAATTATTCTGAAGGACCATTGCCTAAGAAATTGGCCATATATATTTTAGGGCATTATTCTCAGGATCGTTGCCCTACATAAAAACGTATTTTATGAGCATTATTCCTAGGGACCTTCGCCCTAAACACTCATGCCACATCACAACAACAATCATGGGCATCACATTTGCATTTATCCAAATATTTGACGACATTTTCATACAAATCATTCATTTATAAAATCACAACATGGATTGATACAATTTTCTCACTGTATTTGTAAATATAACATTCATATGAAAATTGTTATTTAAATCCAATTAAAAAAATAACTAATTGTATCAACATGTGATAATTTAGGAATTTCATAAACATTTATCAAAAACATTAAATGTAAACACTATGCTTTTTCAGTTTTAAACCGAAAATCCATCAAATGCATATAAATACCTACCTGATACTACTAACTTTCCTTCAAATCACTCTCTAGTATCAATCCATAATTTAAACTGCACATCGTAAAAAGCCTAAAATATTACTTATTTATAAAAAAATACTAGTTAGTTTCATTCTGACCCCCAAAATATTATAATGTCAACATTGTCCTATAGTATTAGAAATAACGCTAAATCTTAAATATCTCAGAATATTAGCAACTCAGCCCAAAATAATTATATAAACTTGCTTGAATTTAAGAAATATTGCAAACAGGTCCGCCGAACCAAATTAATTCCAACTGCACTCTTTCCAGCAAGACTTTTGGGCAAACCTCAGTAATCATCACTTAGGGTTGCTAAATTAAATAATTTTGAGCTCACTTACCTTCCCTTATCTCTCTAAAAATAACATCTCTCTCTAATAACACAAATTTTCTTCTTCTTTTCCTTTTTTCTTCTTCTTCTTCTTCCCTCTTTATTCTTCTTTCTTCTCTCCTCACTTGGTTTTACTTCTTCTCCTCTTTCTTTTTTTCCTTTTCTTCTCTCCTTCTTTTCTCTCTTTTTTTTCTTTACTACCTTATTTTACCACCTTAAGCAAAGAAGCCAAAATGAATTTTCTTTCTTAATATCATTCAAATCCCTTAACTATTCATTTTTGCACCTTTCACCACACTAACTTTCTATTATCAAACAATTATATTCTTTTAAAAAATATAACATATTCATCCTAATGAAAATTCTCTTGAAAAATAAATATATCTACCTTATAGATTCCAAACTTCTATGTCCTTGCATAATATGAAGTCAATATATATGCAAATATATGCATTCCCATTAATATAAAAATTCGAAGTATTATACGATATTCTTACTTCGATCATGAAACACCAAATTCTTTGCCAATGTCATAGCTGATTTTTTATCAACATAAATCCTTGTTGGCTCTTCTTATAGCAATCTTAGCTCTTTTAGCAAATTTCTAACCCAAATTGCATGGCAAAAAAATGATATAGCAGCTACGTACTTAGCTTCACATATGGAGAGTGTGACAATTGGTTGTTTCTTCAACATCCAGGTGAAAGCAGTGTCTCCCATGAAGAATACAAAACTAGTTGTGCTTTTTCAATTAGCAATATCTCCATCCCAATCGCTATTGTTATATCCGACAAGCGTATAATCATTTGAAGATGAATAAAAAATGCCAAAATTTGTTGTGCCTTTTAGGAAATGGAGAATCCTCTTTCTTGCCTTGAAATGTGTAGTTGTTTGAGATTTCATAGAACGACTTACAAGTCCTGCTGCATAAAGAATATTAGGCCTTGTATATATCAAATATCGTAAACATCCATCTATACTTTTGAAAAGAGTTTGATCTACTCTTTCTCTTTCTTCATGCTTTAAGAATTTAGCTCCATACTCTATTAGTGTACCAATAGGCTTGCAATCTTCCATCTTGAACTTTTTAAGGATCTCATTTGTGTAGACTTCTCGTGAAATAAAGATTCCATTTTCTTCTTGTCTTACTTTGATACCAAGGTAACATGCCATGAACCCAATGTCTGTCATCTTGAACTCCTTGGTCAGTGTTTTCTTGAAATCATCGAACAGGTTTGGATTGCTTGAAGAAATATTCAAGTCATCCACATACTCTACACGATCAAAATATCTTCATCTTTGATCTTGATGTAGAGTACGTGCTCCTAGGGGCATTTGATGAAACTATTCTCTTAGAACTACTTGTTGATTCGACTATCCTACGCTATTGGTGCTTGCTTAAGTCTGTAGAGAGCCTTTTTCAATTTCAATACCATGTCCTCTTGCCCTTTAACTTCATAGCTTGATGATTATTGAACGTAAATTTTTTCTTCGAGAACTCCATTTAAGAAAGCAGATTTCATGTCCATTTGATGAATAATTCTCCACTTGTTTTGAGCTACTACGAAAATAATCAATCTTGTAGTTTCCAAGCGTGCTATTGGAGCAAACATCTCATCATAGTCGATGCCAGCTCTTTGATTGTAGCCTATTGAAACTTATCTCGCCTTATATCATTCAATTTCTCTATTTACATTCTTTTTTGCTTTGTACACTCATTTAACTCCAATGGCTTTATGTCCTTTGAGAAGTGAAGCAAGCTCTCACATGTCATTCTTCACAATTGCTTTAATTTCTTCATCCATTGTGTTTCTCCATTTCTCATCTTGTGCAACTTTTTCAAAGCTCACTGGTTCATAATTAGCAAAAAGGAAAAATAGAGTAAGATTATCTAGCCTTTCAGTTACCTTATAAAGATATTGTTGACTCCTTATGCATTCTTTATTTGTTTTGTTTAGAAACAATTGTGGTGAATCAATTCTTGTTGGTGAAGTTAGTGGTATTGTAGGCTCTTGTTGAAGTTCTCCTTGTTGGTTAGCTTGCTCATCTTACAAAAAACAATTATTGAAGGAAAAAAAAGAGAGCATATTTTCATCTCTTTCTCATACAACAGTAACAATTTGACAAATGTTTGGTTAGGATTAAAATGAAATTGATGGAAATATTTTGGGCCGAAGTGATAATTTTTATCACTGTTAGGATTCTTTTACTCAATGCACTAAACATATGGACTAAAGTCACATTTCTTAAAACGTTGGGGATTAAAGTTTTGTTCTCATAAACATGAGAGATATTTATTTAATATGTCAAACATAAAAGTGACATTACATAAAATATTGATGACCAAAATTATAATACATCATATATGAAATTAAAAGCTTATATATTTTTACCAAGGATATCTATGCGTAAATCTAAAACTATTGATAATAATTATTAGTAATGATAATAAAACTAATAATTTTCCTTTACCTTTAGGTAGAGGGGAACATTAACATTTGTTCTTCAACCTTGTACGTGGATGAAGACAATGCCTAAGGTCAGTTTATATAGCAAAAGATGGTTGAAAAATAGGGATTAAAAGGGCGTTTGCTAATTGGACGTGAAAGAGAGGGTCAAGATGCTGTCTCAAGATTGTGATTTAGGAATTTCAAGATTATAAGATAATGTTCCAAGGGTGACTTGAATGTGAAATAATACCTTCTTATAGTCTGTTAGATAATTATAATGCGACATAACTAGTTTACATTATCCTAATTGAATGCAAATTACCTTACTAAGACACATCTTTTTCTTAGAGTAAAGTTATATATAATTTTAATCCTAATTAAAAGAGATCTATACAGACATTTATAATAAAATAATTATTTTAATTAATCCTATGTTAATTAAAATTAACATAAGGGCATGAACTATAAGCTTTTTAGCCTTTTATTTTTCTTACACATAATAAATCCTTTTGGGCCTAAATTCTCACATGTGAGCTAGACGAATGTTATTATGTCTTTTCGAGCAAGATTTGGGCTTACTCTTACCTTCTACATTATAGCCTTCAATTTGATTCCCAAAGAATGGCTTTGACCCACTTGTGATTTTTTGCAAAAATCCTTCCAAATTCAAATATGATTTCCCTTTTGATGATTAAGATAAGAGATATCAACCATTTCACTAGTTTTACAAGTTTACAAATTAAGAATTTGCAATATTATTAACTAATCATAAAACAATGTAGGAACCATGGCTTTGAATTTGAATTCTCAATTTTCTTATAGGTCAATTCTTTGATTTGGTATTTCTTGACAAATAATGAGATGACATTCTAGTTAAATCAAAGAAAAATACACCATCTTATATAAAAAATTATTGAAGGAAAAAAGAGAGCATATTTTCATCTCTTTTTCAACCGACAATAACAATTTGACAAATGTTTGGTTAAAGGATTAAAATGAAATTGATTGAAATATTTTGGGCCGAAGTGATAATTTTTATCACTGTTAGGATTCTTTTACTCAATGCACTAAACATATGGACTAAAGTCACATTTCTTAAAACGTTGGGGATTAAAGTTTTGTTCTCATAAACATGAGAGATATTTATTTAATATGTCAAACATAAAAGTGACATTACATAAAATATTGATGACCAAAATTATAATACATCATATATGAAATTAAAAGCTTATATATTTTTACCAAGGATATCTATGCGTAAATCTAAAACTATTGATAATAATTATTAGTAATAATAATAATACTAATAAGCTTCCTTTCACTACAAGAAAAATGGTCTTTTGCGGCTGATTTTTAATTCGTTGCAAATAAGTAATATTTGCGACTACTTTGTGGCTGAAAACAATTTTGGCCTTATTTATTATCTACTCTCAAGCCGAAATATGCACCATCAATTACTGGAGCATAATATAACTTATTTTATTTGAATAATAACCTATTATTTCCATTGATGTCTGCCGTACTATACTACTTTTTAATTCCTTTTATTGCTACATATTAGACAAGAATATCCAATGTAGTATACTTTAAATATATTGACTAAGCATTGACACTGTTGTACAATAGGATTATGTGAGCTTGTGCATGTTAGACTAAGTCGAGGATGTGCCCGTGGTGTTGCTGACTGGGGTACTGGGCAAAAATTTCACCTAGAGTTTAATGAAGATTAGAAGCCAATTGGTCAAAATGCAGAAAGATTTAACTCTCAGCTTGGAATTATAGCACGCAATGGACAGAAAGTTCCTCTTATCTATGTGTGATGGACTGATGTACGAAATGACATATTAGAATACATTTGGAGAGAAGTTCAGGTATGCAACTATGCATGAATATAACATATTATTCATTTTTTAAATGAAATTGTTATTTATTTTACATATAAAACAACACAAATACGCCGGATGAGTACAAACCTTATTGTTTGAGGACAGTTGAAGAAAGAGGGAAGGACTGGAAGGCTCGAGTTAAACAAAAGTGGTACACTCCATTTGTTAATGATAAGTGATGACTAGCAATCGCCCCTTCATGAGTTGTTGCAGAACAATGGAGAATACTAGTGGCTTATTGGAGCACTGACAAAGCAAAGATATAGATATTTCACATTAATTTAATAATGAAATAGCTTTTATTTCTTTGGTTAAAAAAATAACTTCTATTTTCATGAACAATACAATGCATGGAATATATATGCATTATCATAGATAAATAAGAATAATCGCAAGAAACAAAGACAATTACATATGACAGGACATAAATCTTTTGCTCAAGTGCGAAATGAGGTAAATATATGCAATCCATTGCCTATATATAAATAAGGTAAATATATGCATTCCATTCCCTTTGTTCAAAGTCTTAGTTTGACCACATAATCTTATTAAATTTTTACTATATTTTACTATAAAGTCTCAATCATCCATTTTTTATTTTAATGTCTTTACGATTGAATTATAATAATGTTTGTCCAATATATCAACAACCTAACATTTACATAGAAATTCTGCCAAAATTAATTTTTTCTTCTCTCGTGAAGTGGAACTACAAATTTCTCACAATTGTTTTCTTATTTTATTTTTTGTCGATGAAAAAGAAAGAAGAGAAAACAGATAGAATGAGCTTATATATCAAGACATGTACAAAGATGGATGGAATTATACGTGACCAGGAAAGCATGGAAGTTATTGTAAGTATGATGTGTTTTGGGTTTACTATGATTTTCAATTTTATATCAACAACAGTATTGATGCTATGAAATAAAAGTGATATCTATTAGATATATATTCCAACTGGGAAAATTGTTTTTGTCCATGTTTGATCATTTTGTTTGTTTGTTATAAAGCCATGGTGGGCACTTTTATGTTGATTTGCTTTGTTTTGTCCTTTAAAATTCTAATTTTGCTTCTTTTTGTTAATGATTTTTTTAATAGCTTATATTTGTTTAGGGATGTGATTGTTGTCAATGACATCAAAGTAAATGCTTCAGAATATCTTTTTATTCTTTGAGTTTGTGTATTACCCAGTGGAAAGGTTAATGTATATGTAGGAGTCATTTATTTTATAAGGAATGCTAAGCTAAGCTAAGCTAATCTTACCTTTTGCTTTTAATAAATGTTTCTTTTGTTTTAATTATACATGATCAATTTAATGAACGTCTTTTTGAGATACCAAATGATGAGCAAAGTGATTCAATTTGAGAGAAGATATTTAGTGATTTGATGGGTCTTAATGCACATGGGTGTGAACATATGAAAAAGAGCTCCTCAAAAGGTAGTAGTGTTAATTAGAGTGTTTTATGTGATGGGATACGTGCGGAAGTTCACAAAGAGTATGAGTGTGTAATACATAGTTTGAAAGCTAAGTATGATGAACTTTATGGAAAGCTTCGATCAATTCGAACCCACTTTCAATCACGTAAATATAGGTGTCAACTAAATATGGTTAGAAATGAACATGTACAATATATTTTAGTTTTCTCATTTTATTACGAATGGTCTTATAATTTTACTTCAAATTTATGTTAGTTTCTATTTTATGGTTAATAGGTTGGAGATACATCTAGTGCACATCATGGGCATCATATGGCTTTCAATGCAGATACTTAAGTTGATTCACCATCACAAGAGAACCATCCATGACATATTGAGGTTTGTTACTTTATTAATACAATGAAACTGATTAGGTTGTCTCTTAAGCCAACTACTTACTAGTTGTATAAATAGATGTATGTAAGTGTAACTCAGGTGTGAAAGGGTGCTTCATGTTGATGAACATATCACATGGTGAAAATAAAAATGAAAAGTGAGATATGACATAATAGAGTTGAATTTCAGTGTGATCTGGTTGGTGTTAGATTCTTTAATGATGGATCTACCTATAAAAATTTAATTTGAAAATTATCCTATTTTGTTTAATGAATGTGGTTGCTGAGCTGACATTATTTGTCACTTGTTCTGCTGATTTCTTTTTTGCTCATTAGAATATGTCCAAATTTTCTCCAATTTCGTTGTGTTATGTGTCATTTTCAGATGATCTAGAAACTTCATTAATTGAAATGGAGAATTATATAGGGAGGTTGTGTGCCCCATAATTCACATTGTAGACCAGTTCAGGGGTTTTTAGAATTTTTTGTGATTTTGTGTTGATGGTTTGTTAGTTGTACTGAATTTGGTTAACTTGGCAATTTTAGATGGTAAACTCAGTTCAAATTTTTCTCTAGATATTTTCTAATGGTGACTGCCAATAATTAATGAATTAAATTTTTTGTACATTGTAGCTTTTCTACAAATTCTATTGTATACCAAATGAAAATTTCAGTCTTACTTTTCGGATTTTTAACGTTATCTAGTGTTTTGTAATATTTAACTAATTAAATTGTTCAAAATTGGTTCTGATATGTAGTTCACATTTAATATTCAAATTAGTTTGATGAGATCAATTTTTAAGTTCATAAAAATATTATAAATAGTTAATATTTTTTGCGGTTAAATATTTGGCAACAAAAGGTGGTAGTAAGAATTTTTTTTTTAAATTAATTACGACTATTATAAATCAGTCATGAAATGGCCGCAAATAGTTTTTTCGGCTGATATATATCGGCTGCAAAATGGCTGCAAATGTTTTTTTGCGGCTGCTAAAATCAGCTGCAAATAACAAAAAAATTTTGCGATGCGACTTATTGCAACCAATAGAAGTTAGTCGCAAATGATCAAAATTTGGCGGCAAAAAGTGATTTTGCAACTGAAATTGTAATATTTGTGACTTAATTTTTCAGCCGCAAAAAACACTTTTTTTTGTAGTGAAATTTACCTTTAACAGATTATACCACAACTTTCTTTTTAACAGATTTAAGAACTTGGAAGCAACATATATAAAGCAAAAAAAAGTTTACAAGATAATTACTTACGAGTTCAGAATAAAATGGTGAAGAAATATAGCGATTTCAAATTCGGTTAGATCACTATTGTCAAATTCATTTTTGATTTTCCTCTATAAATAGAGGATTGTAATATT
The DNA here is from genome assembly GCA_028052125.1 of Melia azedarach. NCBI lineage: Eukaryota > Viridiplantae > Streptophyta > Magnoliopsida > Sapindales > Meliaceae > Melia > Melia azedarach. Next base: position 5,281,943 of record CM051402.1, on the reverse strand, counting down.
GCTTGGACAATTCTCTATATTTCAAATTTCTTCATTATTTGTTGTAATAGTCATTGGACAATTGATAAAGAATATCATTTTTCTCTCTATTTCAAATTTCTTCAATGATAAATTCTCTCGTATTTTTTTATATGTATCATATATATATATATATATATATATATATATATATATATATTTACAAATTATTAAGTCCTTTCGATTCATGATATATAATTTCGTTTATATATTATAGTTTTATAGATCTTGTAATTGGAAAAATGGCCATGTTAAATAGGTTTCAATAGTAATACCACTTCGTTTAATAGGTTATTGTTTTTAATAGTAAATTTCAGAAGGGGTATTTTTGTTATAAATATTTTTATTAAAATATCGTTTTTCAGAGTAAGTTTTATTTGCTAAGTAAATAGACCCACTTATTTATATAATATATTGGATTGATTTAAAAGATGGGATAATATATAATATTGTAATATATAAACATTTATAAGATAAAAAACAAATATAACACCACTTCACATAAAAGAATGTAAGGAATAGTTGCCCTTTTTTTTAAAAAAAAAAATTAGTGAGCCCCACAGTACATTGGAAATTAAATACCCTTGCCAATGACAAGGATCGAAGCCAGGACCTCCTAGTAAAGTCCTAACTCCTAACCACTTGAACTAGTTCAAGTGGATAATGAATAGTTGCCCTTTTAATAAGTAAATAAGTCAAAATTTTAATTTTAGAATTTCATTAAACGTTAAAGACAAATAAGTTATTTAATACTAAAATCTTATTCAAAGGAAAAGGTATATTTTCATGTTTTCTTTGTATAAATTAACCGTGACAATTTAACAAATGCTATTGAGGGGGTAAAGTGACACTAATTAAAATATTTTCGACCAGAGTAACAATTTTAAAAAATGGTCTGAAAATTCTTTTATCTAATAGACTAAACGTACTTATAAGTCAGGTAGCTTTGGTGTTCTTTTGGAGAAGTTTACTTCGTGATGATGCCGGGTTAAAGTGGGTTTTCTAACGTGAGCTTTCCTTTCACGATTGGAGTCTCCCGCTAGGGTGAGTCCCCCTGAAATTGTACTGGCAAAGTCTTTATCCTTGGTCATCTGGGATCCTGGTTGACCCTGGTCCCCTCCTGAGCTTTCTCTTGCCTGCCTACCCCCTTGAGCTTTCCCCCTCACTTCGAGTACGCACTCTTTTAGGTATCTATTGTTGATCAAATTTCATATTTGCTCTCTTAAGTTGAAGCAATCAGTTGTACTGTGTCCATATTCCTCATGGAAATCACAATATCTCTTCAAGTTTCTCTTGAAAAGAGGGGTAATCAACTTGGGCGGTCTTGTCAAGAGACCCCTGTCTCTTATGGCATAGAACAATTATTCCTCTGTCATGTTCAAGGGGTGGTAGGCATGTGTAGTAGTGGATTCTCTTATTGGAAGATGAGATGCATCTCTCGATTATGGTGGAGGCTGGGGCCTCGATGTCTCTGGTCCTAGTTGAGGTGGGTGCCTGTAGAGCAGTAGCTCCCTTTGGCTATCTTGCTGATGCGGGACTGGTCCTTACTCAGGAAGGACGGGTCTAAGTTGCCTGACATCCTGCTTCTTCTTGTCCCTCCCTTTTTCACTAAGATCCTCAGCCATCACTCTCTCTCTTTTGATGTTGCACTTCTCCTCAATGGCGATTTGCTTCGTGGTGCGATCATGTGCCTCTCGGTACGAGGTGGGAGGCCTCTTCTCAAATGACACCCATAAAGGTCCGGTGTGGAGATTGTACCAAAAATTTCTCAAGGTTTTAGACTCCTTATAAACACTCATTTGCATTACTTCATCATGGTAACGCTTCACATACTCATGTAATAGCTCTTGTCGCCTTTGCTTAATGTATTAGAGAGATTAGGGATCCTTGGCAGGTGGCTTGGCCCCTTGAATATGGATGATGAACTTGCTAGCGAAGGTGGAGAAGTCCCTTATACTTCGTAATGGAAGCTTCTTGTACCATGTTCTAGTCAGCCCACTCAAGGTGGTTGGAAACACCTTACACATTATCTAATCAGGTACTCCTTGAACCAACATCAAATTCTAAAAGATTTCCACATGTGCCATTGGTCGACTGTCCATTGTAGGAGTCAAGTTAGGGCATCTTGAATCTCTTAAGAAAGATTGCATTCTTCACTGAGTTAGCAAGGGGGGGTAGTGAAGTCATCTAGGATATTAGGTGAGCCGGGTTCCCCCTTATTGAACATGAGCTCACTCACTTCTTCCTGCATAGTAAGCAACTATCTTCGCAAACATTCCACATAAGGAGGTTCGAGATCATGACCTTCTCCTTGGCGTCAAGCCATCAAGGAGTACCTCAAGTCGCCATGCACAAGTCCCTGAAGTTAACTCCTTGCTATCTCAGGTCGGTTATTAGCAGTCGATCGATGGTCATCGCAATGGCTCCTAGGTGGATCTTGGACATTTGCTCTCAACTGGGATAGTCGCAGCTGAGCGCCTTGTTAAGTTGGTGTGGATGGTTCCACTTGAGCAAGATTGCTCCTAGGTTGACTCCCTAGCTGGTTCACCAAGTTTCGAGGCAAAGGAAAGGTGGTGGTATACCTAGGTTGTCACATAAGTACCTCATCATGTACTGGAACTGTGACCTAGTTTCAGCCAACTCTCTCACTTCTTTAACTTTCTCCGCCTCTATGTCTCGGCTGGTGACAGCTTTCTCTTTTCCCTTCCTACTAAGACCTAGGTCAAGCGCTTTTCCATTATGACTTTCTGCATACACGTCTTGAGGTGTAGCTTGAAGCGGGCGACTGCTTTGGCCTGGCTCCCGCGTGACCTCCCTTCTAGATCCTTTTGGGGCCTCGAAGGTAGTCATCTTACTTCTCTGGCGGGTACGTAGGTTATAGCAGGACCTTTCGTTTTGGTTTTCCACAAACGGTGCCACTGTTGATGCAGTAAAATATCAACCCTGATGAGATAGTATGCCTTACTGATCTAGTATTCGAGTTAAAAATGGATGCCAAGTCAACAGTCTGAGCTCAGTATTTCGTACCTGACTTTGTCTTGTCCTAACCCCGAGGAGGCTTCCAAGCTGGACTTACAAATCCCCAGGTCAAGCTGTCACAAGCCTGCCTGATTTGCTATCCCTGCTAACCTCGGACTCGAACTTGGTGAAGTTACCTATAACAAAGAACATGGTCAATTCAGGGATGAGTCGGGGATATCCCCGATTTGGGCTGGGGATTCCCGCGAGCCCCCGATCTGAGGTTAACCCCGCTTTGACCAAAAACAAAGAAAAATTATTGCTACTACAAGGACTCGAAGACAAAATTTCAAGAAAGACTAACCCATCACTTACCATTAGACTACTCATGCTAATTAAGTAAAATATATAAATGAAAAATACTTAATACTATTAGTTATGAGGACATTATTCAACAAGTATTTTTTTTATGCATGCACAAAAAAGCTAATTAATTAGTTGTTTGTTTTCTAAAGTTCTCCTGATTTTAAAAATTATTATTTTAACATATATTTTAATCAAGTGAAATGAGCAAAATATATACTTATTTTTTTGGTTATTAGGAAAAGAGTTGAATTAATTACAACTAATAATGTTAATCTTTTAGCAACTACCAAATTCAAAACATGATACAATATTCTTTTGAGTGATGTGATTGTATGTATAAGCAATTAAGTTTAGGATTCTCCAAACTTAAGAAGACAAATAATCTAATTAATTAATTTAGTCAATTAATTAAATAATAAAAATGAAATCAATTTTGCGTTTTGACCAAGTAAACTATATTATTTTTTTCCAAAATAAATATATATTTTAAATATTATATGAGTATTTTTTATATCAACATGAATAAAATTAGAATTATATCTTTATATCTCTTTAAATTAAACAAAGGAAAAAATTTAAAATTTTTTTGTATCAATCTCGTGTTTTGTGAGATTTGATTGGTGGAACACAATTCTCACAAATTGATAATAATAGTTTAAGATAAAAAAATTAGAGGGAAGGAATTTATTATTAAAAAAATATATTATCAATTTTGAACTTTTTATCAAATCTCATAATATAAATCAAATTTATTATATTTTTCAATAATAATAAATTAATTTTTCATACGTGAAATCATAATTTTATATATCATCAAAATAATATAATAATTTTAAATATATAATTTTTTATAAATTAATTGATATAAAGAAAGTAATGGATATATAATCATTAATTTAATCAACACAATTTATAATACTTTTATTAGAATAAAATATCAAATTTGATTAATACATTGACTATAATTTTTTATTAACATATATAAATAGAAAAATAAATAAGTATAGTAGTAAATTATGATCTAATTTTTAATAGAATTGATAATGTTATAAAAAATATATTAATATATATAATTAAGAATTTAGGATTTTAAAAAAAGATAATAATATTATGTAAAGGACCTAATTGATTGAATTAAAAAGTATAAACTTTTTTGAAGGACTTAATTGATTAACTTGAAAACTATGAAACTCATATAATTATTTATTAAAATATATGGATATAAATGTAATTTTATAATAACAATTTTAAAATATTTTCAAAAATCGGGGACGGGTGGGGGAAATAGGAACATCCATATCCCCGACTCGTTTTTAAATTGGGGACAAAAAATTATCCCCGAATCCAACCCGATCCCGGCGAAGATTTTTGCCATCCCTACTATTGAGGGATTAAAGTGACACTAATTGAAATATTTTGAATCAGTGTAACAATTTTCAGAAACGTTAGGAAAATTCTTTTATGTAATAAACTAAACATACTTATAAGTCATGTTTCTTGAAAAGTTGAGGAGCAAAGTAGTGATTTTCATAAACATTAGAGATATTTTATCTAATACATCAAACGTACTAATTAAAAAGATATTTCATAAAATAGTGATGACCAAAAGGATATTACATGATATATTAAATTCAAATGCTTTTATATTTGTATGAAAGGATATCTATGCCTACACCTAAAACTACTAATAATATAATAATAATACTAATAATTTCCCTTTATTTCTAGTAAGAGGGAAACTTTAACATTTGTTCTTTAGCCATTTACACAGAGGAAGATGAAGATTTCCTGAGCCTTGCCAAACAATTATCTGTAGGCCTTGAATGAGGCAGGTACATTAATGGGCATTGAGGATTCAGTCGTTCCACCCTATAATTAAACATAAGTCATAATTTTATTCTTTGATTTTTACATATTTAAGAGCATGAAAATAACATATATAAAGCAAGAGAAGTTTAGATAATTACTTACCGATAATTCAGGAGAAAATGGTGAAGAAATATAGCAATTTCAAGTTTGGCAAGATCATTTCCAGGGCACAACCTACTGCCTCCTCCGAAGGGCAGGAAACTTCCAGCTTTGGGTGTAAAATTCTGCATATGTTCCAGTTATAACAATAAAAAATTACACCACACATACCGCAAGTATTAATTAATGCTATTAAAATTTATAAATTAGAAAAAAAATCTAATTAAATTAGTTTTTACTTTTAGTATGATTGACTTACATCCCATCTGGAAGGATTGAATTCTTTTGGATTTGAATAAATTTCTGGATCCAAGTGAACACTTCTGAACCAAACTAGAACTTTCCAACCCTTTGGAATGGTGTAGCCTGAAACACGAACCAATTCCGTTTAGTTGATGTGTTATTATAAATGCATGTCTTTCTGAGAATCTATTTTTGGATAAACAACTAGTCTTCATTCAGGAATTAAAATGAACTAACCGCTTATGTTGACATCTTTTTTAGCTTCTCGAAAGACCGTAAGTGAGAAGGTTACTATGCGAAGTGTTTCATCAATTACCTTCACAAATATCAAATTCATTATTTAGAACATTATATATTCAATAAGAGATGAGCCCAAATTAATTAATGCAATGTACCTTATTTAGATAATCCATTTCGCGGATTTCTTTTAGATTCAAACCCTTCTGTGTAGGTGGCCTCTTCTTTATAATCCACTCCTGCTCGGCCTGAAATGCACATCCTCAAATGAAATCAGAAGATAAGACTTAACAATGAAAAGAACAGGTTATTTAAACATTGAAATTCTGATTTCACCTTAGCTTTTTCAAGAAATTCGGGGTGTTCTTGCAATAAAATAGTAGCCCACATCATGGTATGCCCAGATGATTCGTGGCCAGCATTCAAGTACATCACCAGAAGATCAATGATTTCCTCGTCTTCCAATTTTTTGCCATTTTCATCTTCAACACTCAGCAGTTGATCCATCATGTCTTTCTTCTTCGTCCCCGAATTATCTCCCAGCTTGCTCTTATTTCTTCGCTCATCCACTATAGACTGTAATATAGCCACAAGATTTTTCCGAGCCTGAAACAAACAATAAGATATATATCCATTTCAATCAAAATCCACTACATTTCACGAGAAATTAATTGCAGTTGTTCAGAGTGTATAATATATGCTTCACCTTAAGAGCTCTATGGTAAGCGAATCCTGGAATATTAATTGCCATGGCCCTAACTCCATAGTTAAGTGCAGTATATTCCCTTTCCAAAGCTTCCATGATATGAGGACTCTCAGAGCTAAGAAAAATGTACATTATAATCCTGAATGTAAGCCTGCGGGGTTCAGTTAAGAATTCAATTTGTTCGATTTTGGCCCATTTGTCCAACGCAGTAATCACGTTTTCTTCAATGTATTCCAAGTAAACAGACAAAGCTTCGTGACCGTTGACTGGAGCAGCTGTCAAGCGGCGGAGACGCTTGTGATCTTCATACGAAATACTAACAAATGATTTCTTTCCGATGAGTTCGACAGTTGAAATTGGCCAACCTGGCTGAAAACCATCGTCGTCTGTTAAAACCCTTTTGCAGGTTTCAGGCGATGTAACTATTACACTTGGGTTTCCGAACATGAATGCTTTGTAGATTCCAGTTCGTCCAAACCTGGTAACAAAGCTGTTCATGAAGGAATCAGGATGGGGCGATTTGAAAGCTCCGAGAAAAGACCACATGTTGCCAATCAAAGGCCAACCCAAATCACCTGGAGGAAGAGAATGTTTCTTCTGACCAAGTTTGGTTTCATAGATCCAGGAATTCGCTCTCTTCAGAACCCGTTTAAGAAAGGTAGAAGTTGCAAATATGCAAACAAGAGCAACCCAAATGTTAATTGAACTCATCGTGAACTCCATATTTTCGAGGCCAATGAGAAATCAAACCAGAGCTGATTGTATATATAGCAGTAGCAGTAGCAATAACAGATTACAGAACTGAATTTGTTGGAGCTTAATTAGCAATTAATAACAATATTAAGCGTGAGGCTGGCTCTCTGCAGAGATATTCCTCTCAATTCTATTTCTACATGTTACTATGTTAACCATACGTATGCTACATACTTCTTGTTATTTGTTTATAACCATGCGTTGCATTTTAGACGTTAATTAAATTGAGATTTTCGTTTAAAGGTAAAAAAGCTGTTTTTTAACTTGCTTTTATAATTATAGATGATTTTTAATCTTTAGCTATGCTTACCACTCTTTACACTTAAATTGTGGGTTGTGGTGTAAAGGATAAAAGTAGGTCTAAGTTTGGCCCAAATTAACATAATGACTTAATCTGGCCCACTTGGAGGGAACTATGACCCAAAAGATCTATTATATAATTATGCTAATATATAAGGAACACAAAATGTACAAAAAGAATGAATGTATAGAATGACACCGTGAGTAAGTTTATTTATAGTCAATCCATTTTTTGTAGTATTTGCGATCTATCATTAAATTTTTGTGCTCCTTTGAATTGATACTGGACTAGTTTACTCCCGCACAAACTGTAGACTCATAATTTAGCAAGTATTGCATGTTCAGTAGCAACAATGGTAGATGCCTCTACTCAAATCAATTGGTCTCTTATGGTTGCAACGTCACAACTTTCACACCATATTTGTGATCCCCAAGAGATGTGGCGAGCCTTACTTCCTATAATTTAGAAAGGATGCAAAGCTAAATATTTATAGAAATAACTATCATGTGAAGTAAATATTTATTTTATTTTTATGTAAGGTAAATATTTATAGAAGTAAATATCAGGTGAACTAAATAATCATTTTCTTTTTATATAAAGTAAATATTTAAAGAAGTAACTATCATATCAAGTAAATAATTATTTTATTTTTATGGAAAAAATATTTATAGTAGTAATTATCACATAAAGAAAATAATTATTTTATTTTTATGGAAACTAATAGGACTAATTATCTGTAAAGTATATAATTATTTTATTTTTATGCAAAGGAATTATCATGTAAAGTAAATAATTATTTTATTTTTCTGTAAAGTAAATATTTATAGAAGTGCTTATCATGTAAACTAAATAACTATTTGATTTCTACGTAAAGTAAATATTTATAGAAGTAATTATAATGTAAAATAAATAATTATTTTATTTTTATGCAAAGTTGATATTCATAGAAGTGCTTATCATATAAAGTAAATAACTATTTGATGTTTACGTAAAGTATATATTATAGAAGTAATTATCATGTAAAGTAAATAATTATTGTATTTTTATGGAAAGGAAATATTTATAGAAGTAATGATGATGTAATGTAAATAATTATTTTATTTTTATATAAAGTAGATACTTAAAAGTAATTATCATATAAAGTAAATCATTATTTTACTTTTATGAAAAATAAATATTTATGGAAGGTGAAGTCTAAGGTGAAGCATTGATCAAGGAATTTGTCTCATTGTCTAAATCAGAGAAATGAACAACATCTTTTTCACATTATAGAGGGGTGGTAGCTTTGAAGAAAAACTGGTCATAGATGATAGATAATATCAGTCAAGAACAACACTTCGTGATAGATTTTATCTATCAACTAAAGTCCATTCATGTCTATTTGACTCTGATCGCGCATCATCGTTTCGTAACAAAAGTAATTTTTATCGCAAGATTGTGATAAAAATATATCATGACTTTGTGATAGATATTTTCTGCCGTCATAAAGTTATCAAGATTTTTTTAATATTTTTTATTTGTTGCAATAGAATCTTTAACTTGTGTAGCTTAGTTGGAGCCAATCTATGAGGGGCTATTAAAATTGGTGCAGTACCAAGATATGTCTCAATAGTAAAATCTACCTCTCTTTTAGGAAGTAATCCAGGTAAATCATCGGGAAATACATCTTGAAACTCATCAACTATTAGAATGATTGAGGTTGGTAAATCATCAATATCATAACCGATCATAATCGACATCCATCCTAAGTAATCTTTTTGTTCATTATACCTAATATAGGTACAATGATGATTATTTCTCTACTTCCAAAAATATGAAATCTTTCACTATGAGCAAGATTATTAGTTATCTTTTTCCTTTGGCAATCTATAATGGCAATAAAAGATGACAACCAATCTATACCTAGTATCACATTATAATACACCATTTTCATCATAACTAACCCAAATTTGACTTTGCAACCACCTATATCAATTTCACAATTTTTACATATCTTATCTAAAATTACACTACCTCTAACACCTTCTACTACAGTGTGATATGTGCGATCTACATCCTAAGTAATAGCATAAGCTCTACCCTGAACTTTAGGTCTTCCTTGCCCTTGTGATACTTGGGGTCTCTAAGATGATTGCTCAATATTTCCTTGATGTGGTTGCGTACTCTATTGTGTCTATTGCGTTTATTGTGTTACTGACTGAGTATTCCCCTGATATGAACTAGCCATTTGATTTTGTTCTTGTATCAAACTTGGACACTAGTTTCGATAATGGCCTTGTTCTCCACAGTCAAAGTATATAGCTGAAGATAAACGAAAGTTTCGACTGTCTTGAGTGTTTCCCTAAATAGATTTGATTGCTTGACTTTGCATTTGCTTTAAATGCGGCCATGCATGTCGATGATGACCTTGTTGCCCACATACAAAACATACCTCAAGCGCATTGCTAGAATTTTGGTTTCACGTATAGGAAAATTGCCTTCTCATCTGTTTCTTTTCTCCCAACTTTGGAAGCTTTTAATCAGAACTTCTCTTTTTTTATTCTATTGTTTGTTTAATCTCTTCTTGATCTTGCTTTATCATTAGATCTCATTCAACCACTTCTGAATAATTCTGAAGGTTCAATACTATAAGTTCATGTCGGAGTGTCGACTTTAATCCTTTCACAATTTGCATAGATTTGTCTTTCTCCTTGTAGATCAATGAAGTAGCAAACCCACTCAATGCTTCAAATTTTGTCTTATATTGTAACATTAATATATTTCCCTAAGTTAGATGAATAAATTTATATAACATATGACATCACTAAATACCTTAGGAACATATTTACCTGTGAACGCATCCCACGTCTATTCTTCCTCCTGCTTTGTAATCTTAATAGTATTCAACCAATTAAAATGTTACAAGTTCAACCCAAACCTCTTTGGGTTCTTGTATAACATCCAAATTTAGATAAACCTGTTCTACCTATTCCTCAGCAATTAATGGACTCGACTTCCTATTAAAGGTTGGAGGATTAAGTTTCTTAAACTCACTTAATGTCGACATATTATAACCTTTATTACCATGATTTTATGAATCATTATTGGTGAATCCACAAAGAGTACTAACAAATTCTTCCATCGTTTGGTGAAATTCACCGAACTCATCTCCTCTTTGTGAAGAGGATGATTCTGCTTCTCTATTATCAGACATACTGAAACATTAGGTTTTATGTCATAATAATTAAAGTAAAATAATGAAAACAAGTAAATCTTAATATCATAGGCAAAACAAAAGTCACTCATACATTACCCAAAATAAGTTTATGATCCCTGATAACAAGACCAAGCTAATATAATACACAAAAGACAATAAACTTACGTTATCTTACATAGATACATACAACAGCCTTTGTCTCTTCAAAACCATCACACTACCACTTTGCATATATATTTTCAATAACAAAAGGCTCAAAAACTGCTTTCATTCTAATTGAAAAAGGATTTATCAACAACATGATCATCATATATTCCATAACCATCAATTTTAACAATTAAAGTTCAAATGAAATACAAAATGAGAGTGATAGAGTTTAGGAAATTAGACAAGAGATCCAAGCTTCAATGATCCTCTTTAAAGTCTTCTTCCAAAGGCTCCAACTTGAATTAATCTACTTCTCTCTTTAGAATCTTCTCTTTGTTATTCACCTTCTCTCACTCAAAAACCCAAGTTTTCTATTCTTGATTGCTTGGCTTTTGGTGGCAATCATCCCAAAAACATATAAACCTAAAAGATACCCAAATCAAGCATTTGGATGATGATCTCAAGGCCAAAGAACATACAAGCACATCAAGGAGGTAGAGGGGAGCCTAAATTCACGCGAGGGCACAATAGAACATAATGGGTGGCGCAGCCACGCAATTTGGTGGATGAAAAAGTTGATAATGAGTTTTAAAGGTGAGATGAGTACAACGAGTGAAAACGAGTGAAACAAATGAAGCGAAGGAGACTAGTGAGAAGAGATCACTAAAAACATAGCCAATTAGGGTCCTCATAAGATAAGCCCCCATATTGATTTTGCTGAACCATGGTTATTAATGCGAGTTTAAGCTTGAAATTATTGACGTTGATTGCTTGTCAATGAATCCCCGAACATTTATCATTAACCATCGGTCGGATGTAATCCCGGAGTGCTCTCAATTCTTGTTGTGGTTGTGGTGGTAAAGGATTTTGATCTCTTTCTTGAGCCATGTTTGTAGCTTGGTTCTTACTTTCTCTTCTTAATTGACAAAGTCTCCGCTCAATTTTCAAATCAAATGCAACTAGATAAAGACTACAGGTTCTTTGCATACACGTACAAATTCCAAAAGCAAAGCAAACAATTAAAGGAAAACAAAAGAAAATAAAAGCCTTGATTAAGATTGAACAATACTACTATAGTATTAGTAATAATTAAAAGTTTTCAATCCCCAACAGCGGCGCCAAAAACATGATCGAGACTATGCTAACCGTAAGCACACGGGTCGTATCAAGAAATAAAGTAATAAGAAAGATATCATCCAACGAGGAATTATATTCAAATTAACTACTAAGTACTATAGTTTAAAAGGCCAATTTTATCTAATCAAACTAGAATTGATTAATTGTAATGGTAAATAAACTAAATCGCTACAATTAACTAACGAAGAATAGGAATTGGATTAAAGAGTTTATAAAACGATGAAATATGTAAGGATGAACTACCCGGGGTCTTGATTTCACTTATCAATAGCTATGTTTCTCCTGATTGGCCGTTATTAATGTAGTTTGGTCTAATTCATTAATCACAAGATTAAAATAAACCTTAACACCTCTCCTGAACGTGAATTAAGGTTTTACGCACAATGATTCAAGTTGATATCCTTATCTAACTCAAATAATTATACGTTTATTTTGTATTACTTGTTGTTTAACGCTTAGAACCCAATTCACCTCCTAGTTTCTTAAAATCCTAACTGTTAATTAGATTATTTAGATGTTCATTACATCTCAGTCTCGCAACTATCTAGATTGCATTTTCTTAGTCTGACAAATAAAGCAATCTTTCCCAAGAATTAATTCACCCCCCTCCAATTTAACTAATCCATTAATTAATTAGCAAATTAAAATATTAAGCAAGGTAAATACAAATGAATCAAACCATAATAACATTAATAACATTCCAATTGATTAAAATATATTTTAAATAAGTTACATCAAGATCCTAGATTAAGAATACTAGCTAACCATTAGAACTATGTCTGCAAATAGATCAATGAACCAATAAGGCTTCAATAAATTATCTCATCCACTTTCTCTTTTCCATCTTCTAGTCATAGCTTCTCATTCAATACCATTGGTGTCGCTAGTAGCTTACGATCCTTCATGTAGAATTTCTTCAACAAACCATTTGCATACTTTTCTTGAGAAATGAATATCTCTCCAGGCCTTTGTTTAACATGCATACCAAGAAGTACTTCATAAAACTAGGATCAGTCATCTCATACTCCTACATTATGTTTTTCTTAAAATCTTCGATCATCCTTGCATCGGTGCTGGTTTAGATTAAGTCGTCGACATACAAGCGTAGGATGAGAAAATGATTTCTTTGCATCTTTACATATAAAGATGGCTCACTTGGGCTTTTATAGAATCTATGATCAAAAAGATATTTGTCAATTTTGTTGTTCCATGCACTAAAAGCTTGTTTAAGTCCATAAAGTGCTTTCTTCAAGTGATACACTTTGTCTTCTTCACCGTAAATCTAGTACCCTTGTGGTTGCTCTACGTAGACTTCTTCAATTTCTCCATTAAGAAATGCCGACTTCACATCTAATTGAAAAACATGTAACTTTAATTACGTAGCTAGAGCTAGAACCATTCTTATTGTCTCCATGAGCACCACAGGAGCAAAGGTTTCATTGAAGTTAACGCCTGGTCATTAATAATACCCCTTCACAACAAGACATGCCTTGTGCTTTTGAATTGTGGCATCTTCATTGTCCTTGATTTCGTAGACCCATTTTAACCTTATGATATCTTTGTCTTACTCCATCGCCATGCTGCTCCTTCATGAAAGATGTCATCTCTCGAAATGATCAACTTTTTTTATTCTTGATTGTAGAGACGATAGCCCTTAGATTCATTGTTATATCCAACGAAGATGCATTTTCTCCTTTCTTATCCAATTTTTCTCGATTTTCTTTTGGTATGTGGGTACAAGCAATACAACCAAAAATTTTGAAATGATTAACTTTTGGCTTTCTCTTGAACCAAGCTTCATAAGGAGTCATATTTTTCATAGCTCTTGTGGGGAAACTATTAGGAATATAAATGGCTATTAACACAACCTCAGCCCATAGATATTTTGGCAAATTCTTCATATGAAACATGGTATGTGCCATCTCAACAATTGATCTATTTTTTCTTTCGGCAATACCATTTAATTGCAATGTATGTCAAACAGTAAGCTCTTTTTTAATACCATGCTCTTTACAAAACTTAATAAATCTTTGATCAGTAAATTCTTCTCCATGCTCAGTTCTTAAAATTTTTAAAGAATGCCCACTTTGTTTTTCAACAATAGTTTAAATTGAGTAAAATAATGAAAAGTATCTAATTTTCAATCAATAAAATAAACCTACATCATAGGGTAAAATCATCAACAAATAACAAAAAATATCTTTTACCACCAGGTGTGAGGTTTCTTTAGAGACCCCAAATATCAGCATGCACTAATTCAAGTGGAGCTCTAGCTCTCTAAAATGCTTTTGGAAATGGCAATCTATGCATTTTTTCATAAATGCATCCATCACAATTTTTCTTTTGAAGATAAATATATGGTAGCCCAACAACATTTCTTTTTGCTTTAATAATTTTAGGCTTTGAAAATTTAATTGACCATATCTCAATTGCCATAATGTGGATTCATCCACATTTTGACATTTTAAAGCATACTTTTGCCCAAGTGGCATCATTAAAGGAAACACTTTATTAGGGGCCATTTTGATAGTAGTTATAACTTGCCCATTCGTTTTGTCAATTATGAGGCATTTATCATCATCAAAATTAAAAGCCTCTTTGAATTAATTGCCCCACACTTAATAAATTTTGTGTAAGGCCCAGAACATAAAAAAAACATCATGTATATATTTTTCATTGCCATCTTTAGTTTTGAAGGCAATGATGCATGTTCCTTCAACATTTTGAATTTTTCCATCACCAAGTATAACTTGGGATTTTATAATTTTGTTGAAGGAAACAAAGCAACTTTTGTTGCTTGTCATATGGTTTGAACGAGCGCTATCTAAATACCAGATATCCCTTGATTCTTGGTGAACAAATTAAGCAGAAAAAAAAATGATTAAGGGGTTCATTTTTTTCAGTAAAATGAGCTTCTTGTTTTTGCTAGTACCAACAATCTTTTTAAAATGATTGTGCCTTTTGCATCTTTTGCATTTAAACTGGCAATCTTTTGTATCATGATTATTTTGCTTGCATAAATTGCAATAAGAGCCAGAATGCTCTTTACAGCTCCCTTGATTTTTGTAATTTCCTCTCCCGTACCACGATTAGTGAATGTTCCTTTATTTTGAGGATTTTGATCGTGTCTATTTTTCTTATCTCCATCATTATTGGAGATATTTATTTTTTATTGAAAAGCTTGCTCTAGAGGTGCATTAGATTTTTGCATTCTTTCCTCACATGCTATAAGGGTTTCCATTAATTCCTCTAGAGTAAGTTTTGATGAATCTTTAGATATTTCTATAATAGCCAATACATAATCAAATTTGGAAGGAAGACTTCTTAAGATATTTTGTATAATCTTCTTATCTTCTATCGTATCTGTATAGCTTTTAATTTGATTTGCGATAATGAAGATATAAGAGAAGAATGTATGAATTGATTCTCCTTCCTTTATTGTTAAAGCATCAAAATTTCTCCATAAAGATTGAAGTTTAATAAAAATTACATTGCTTAAGCCTTTGAATTTACTCTCCAAGATTTTCCATGATGTTTGGATAGATTGCCGAGTCGACTCCTTGTTGCAGGAAGTATACAGCGTTTGCATCATTTTGCTTACACTCCTTTTGTTTGCAGCAGACCATTGCGATAGCTCCTCTAGATCTGCTGGAACTTGATATCCTTCTTCTACGAATTCCCACAAATCTTCTTAGATTAGTAGTGTTCTGTTTTGAATGCTCCAAAAATCATAATCATCCCCTTTGAATATTGGAATGGAAGTTTGGGTATAATTAATTGTTGGAATAGTAGATATGAAGGCCATGATGATGATTTTAGATTGAAAGTATGGTGGGTGGATCGAATGTGCTCTGTTTGTATTTTGGGGTTTATGGAAGAAAAGGAAAGGTGAGTGGGAGAGAGAAATGAAAGTTGTAATTAATGAAAATGTTTGGATTTTTATTAATATTGTTGTTCTTACATACAAAATGTTATAACATGCATGGCTATTTATAGCTAGCTTGCCTCTTAAACCAACAACTAGGATTACATTTAATCTAATAGTTATAAAACTTCTACTAGAATTATCCTTAATAATATCTAGATATTTGTTAGAATTATTTAGATACTTCTTTGATTTTACATTATTTTATTTTATGATATTTAAAGATTATTCTATTAATTTATCTATATTTTTCTCTACATTTTTTTATATTCTTTACTAATATCCTAGATTTTTTTTTAGATATTTCTAGATTAATTTTTAACAAATATTACCTCCTAAAGCCTTCCTATCCAGTATATTTATAGCCTCAAAGACAAGAGAAATACTATCATGAATATGATGACCTCAGATAAAAGCTTATTGATGCAGGGAAATAATGCAATTCATCACTGAACTTAATCTAGTAGCCAACACTTTTGTGATAACTTTAAAGAAAAAATTGGCTAAAGCAATATGCTGGTAATTAGACATTGTAATAGCTTCCTCAGATTTTGGGATCAACACTAAAAAAATTGAGTTTACATTGGGGAACAAATAATTATCGTTAAAAAACTATTGCAGCCCAACAATGATATCCCTTCGAATAATCTCCCAACACGAATGATAAAAAGCCCTCGAAAATCTATCAGGACCTAGAGCACTTGACGAATCCATGTGAAACACCATCTCTTTAATCTCACAACTACTCGAAATCGTGGTAAAAAAAAATCATTCTCTTTTGCTGTAATCAGAGAAGGAATAAGATTACACAACTTACTAATATCACCACTTTCATCAACCCATGTTCGCATATAACTCATGATAATAATTTACCGCATGGGACGAAATAATATCAATGTTATCACATCACTCCTCTTGAATGATCAAGCCCAAAATTCTAGAGCGAGCATGCTAAAGTTTTGCATAAACATGAAAAAGCTTGGAGTTCTTATCACTATCCTTAAGCCATTTGACTCACGCTCTATCCCTTTAATAAGTGTTTTGAATCATCACAACATGCAGTAGATTTTCCTTAGCCTTAACCTCATCTAGAAACAAAGACTGAATATTTGCTCCATTATCCAATTTCTACTGAATTGCCGCCAAGTGCTCATAGGCTAAAGTTACCCTCTCATGAACATTGCCAAAAACAGCCTTGTTCCAATCCCTCACTCTAGCTTTCAACATCTTTAATTTTTTTGTCACCATAAAAAGCAGGCCAAGAATTTGAGACTACTTTATGGAAATCCTTATGATGCAACCACATAGATTGAAAACGGAAAGGCTTAGGCTGATTACATTATGGTGAAAACCCACTAATGATAAGAGAATGATCCGAGACTGTGCGAGGCAAAACATGGCAGTTAACAACACTCCAAGCATTAAACCATGCAAAGTTAAAGGAAGCCCTATCCAATTTTTGCTCCATATAGTCTATACCATCTCTGTTATAGGCCCACGTGTAACTCAAACCACTATTCGACAATTGAACAAGATTACATTGATTAATAAAATTGTGGAAATCTGCACAAGAAAGGGATCCTGGCAAACCACCACCATACTAATCATTAGCTCCTAAAGTAGCATTTGAAGTCTCCAACCAGAAATCGAGGATTAGTGAGACTACTTGAGAAAGTAGATAATTCTGACTAAAGATGCCTACGAGAAACATAATAAGTAGAGCCGTAAATAAAAGAAATATGACAAATTGTATCTCTAACGTGGTCTTCATAGTAATCTGTTGATCACTATAATAGACCATTTCAAGATGAGATACAGACTCCTTATCAAAACCCAAAATAGAACAAGTATGAGCAGAGACTGTAACCAAAGTAAACTAAATAGCTCAAAATCCACCATGGGTTTAGCAATTGCAACAAGAGAAGGATGATGATGAAGACACGTGTTGGCCAATTTGTTTTACAATTGAAGATTGGTAAGTCATCTTATATTTAATACTAGTATTTTTATAAAGAGGGAGATGGGCCATTTTACGAGAGAATATCATTAATTCTTTTTTTCTTTGCCTTTATACTTTTTTGTTGAGAATTGGACACTACGATCTCAAAGCCATCTTTAGTGATTGGATCTTTTAGAATAGATGTTGCTTGATTTCTTGGACAAACATCGAGTAATCTTGTGTTGATAGGGATATCATGGTTAGTTTTACCTCCAAGATCATCCCTTTTTAATTGATTTTGTGGCTTGTAAATCATGAACCTATTCTTTCTCACATAATTTGGGTGTTGAAAATTAATTTGTAATCTTAGAATATTTGCAAGTTATGAGCATTTACAGGACACTGTTAGATGGGCATTTTTGGAAATTAAACTGTATCGCTTGGGAGATTATATGTGAAGAAAGATGGCATGTTAGAAAGATTTGAAAGTTAGCTTTTTAAGGGAGTTTATGGTATTCAATTTGGATTTCTCTGGAGAGAGTTATGGCTAAATGTGTTCAAGATGTTCAAATGAGAAGTCAAGCTAGAACTTATGCACTAAGCTCTCACTTTGAAAAATTAGAATAAATTTTTCGGTTATGTCAAAAAATGCTACTTTTATTAGCTAGATTTTAGCTTTAGAATTATCCATCAACTAGCATAAATGTATTGATGAAATGCAAGCATAGGATGTAATAAAAATTGGCCCCTTCATTAATGAAAACAAAGTACTCTCTACAAGTGCAGTAGCTCTGCAGCTTATTTTCCTTCTGTTTCTTTGTCTAAACTTGAATTTTCTTTCCTCAAATCAGTCTTTATTTACTTCCACTAAGTTATATATAGCCTACCACCTCCGTTTGCCTCCAACAAATTTGATATTAAAGATTTTTCTTCATGGCTTCAACAATTCCAAATACTCTCTTTGTTAAAAATAAGAATTTTGTAAGGACTCAAAACACTCAAATATATTTATTTCCCATACAAACTTAAAAGAAAGAAACAAACACTCTCAAATACTTGAACAAAGATTCAAGCTTTTATCTTTAACTTAATTATAGAACCTTAAGGGGGGAAGGATATTTATACTTGAAGCAAATCATTTTAAACCATTGATCATGGTTGTTACACCAAACATTTTGACCAATCTCAACCATTGATTTAGTCTTCATGTAGAAAACCAATGTTTACCATTTTTAGTACACCAATATTTGCTGAGATAAATCAATATTCTATATTAAGTTTATAATTCAACACTCACTCTTAAACTTAATCTAATCACACCAAGTGAATTTTTCAATCTTATAAAGTCTTCTTGTTTGAGTAACTTGGTAAAAATGTTAGCAATTTGATCCTGGGACTTCACGTACTCTATTTGTACATCATTCCTTGTGATGCACTCCCTTATGTAGTGGTAACGCATGTCTATGTGCTTGCTTTGATCATGAAACATCAAATTCTTTGCCAATGCTATAGCTGACTTGTTATCAATATAAATCTTCGTTAGGGGTGACTATAGCCTTTTGCTACTAGCCTCACTTTGTATCATTCAATTTTTCCATTTGCATTCTACTTTGCTGTGTACACCCATTCGACTCCACTAGCTTTCTATTCTTTAGGAAGTGAAACAAGCTCCCACGTATCATTCTTCACAATTGCTTTAATTTCTTCATCCATTGCATTTTTTCATTTATGCAGCTTCTTCAAAACTCATTGGTTCACAATTAGCAAAAAAGAGTTAGATTATCTAACCTCTCAGTTACGTCATAGAGATCTTGGAAACTCCTTGTGCATTCTTCATTTCTTTCATTTAGAAAGGATGATGGTGAATCTCCTTGAGTGTTTGTTATTGGTAAAGTAGGTGGAGTATGCAGAGTAGTAGATTCTTCTCTTACATCTCCTGCTTGCTCTATTGTTGGTGCTTCTTCAACAAAGGAAAGAAGTTGAAATCAACATTATCTGGACCAAAATCTTATTCTCCTTCTTCATCAAATATTACATCTTGGCTGATCACGATCTTTTTGTTGTTTAGATTGTACAACTTATAACCCTTTAAACTTTAATAGTAGGAGATGAAGATGAAACTCTCGTTTTTATCATCCAACTTTGTTCTTCTCTCGTCTAGTACATGAACATGAGCTATATTTCCAAAAACTTTAGAAATACCAAAATTTCTTCTACTCCATGTTTCTTCTGGTGTTTTTTCCCAAACGCTTCTTGTTGGAGATCGATTCGATAAGTAGACAACGGTTGTTATAGCTTCAGCCTAAAACTCATTGGGTAGTTGTTATACCAAACACACTCCTCGCTATGTTAAAAATTGTTCGATTCTTTCTTTTAGCAACACCATTTTATAGGGGGGGATCTCAAAATAGTTGAAAAACGTCGAATTCTATTTTCTTCACATAATGCTTGAAACACCTTAGAAGTGAATTCCCTTCCATGATCAGTTCTCATGGCCTCAATCTGATGACCACTTTCTTCTCAACAGCAACTTTAAATTTCTTGAAAGCTCCAAATGCTTTTGACTTTTGCTTCAAAAGGTATATCCATGTTTTTCTTGAAAAATCATCAATAAAGAGATGGAAATAATTATTGTTACCAAGAGATCTTAGTTTGAATGGAATGCATACATCAGCATGAATGAGCTCCAATAGTTTATTGGCTCTAAAGGTAGACTCATTTCGAAAGTTGTTTCTAAATTACTTCCCATGTAAACATCCTTTATAACGTTGGTTCGGATGATTGATGCAAGGAAACATCTCCCTATCTTCTTCTTAATAATAGCTCTAGTCTTCCAAAGTTGAGATGTCCAAATCAAAGATGTCATAGCCATAATGTATCTTTATAACAAGCTTTCAAACATTTTTGCAACATCGTTTTGAACATTCAAAGAAAACATTATATTCTTTAATATTTTTATTTTAGTAATTAAGTTATCTTTGTCATCTCTTATAAAAGGACTATAATCTTTCATATGAATATCATACCGTATTTCTAAGGGTTGACCTAAACTTAAAATGTTGTTTTTCATATTAGGCACATAGTAGACATTTCCAATAAACTGATGCCTACCACCTTTCAATTATATAAGAATGTTACCTCTTCCTTTCACAGCTATTTTTGAATCATCGCCGAATGAAACATTTTCATTTGTTAATTCGCTTAACTCCACGAACATGATTCTTTTTCCACACATGATTGCTCGCGCCAGTGTTAAGGTACCATATGTTCTCTTTCTCAAGTCCTTCAATGTGTCTCTTTGTGTTTGAGTCAAAACAGCAATGGTAGCATCATCTCTAGGTTCATTAAAACCTTTCTTCACGACCTCCCACACATCTTATGCTCTAAAGACTGCTTTCATTTTTATGCTTTAATTATCATAATTGCTGCTATTGAGAATTGAAACTTAGAATGGTGCTATACCTCTATTTTTCATAGCTTTCTAACAGCATTTCAGATAAAAATATAAATGCTTATACGTGTGAAAATACACACTAGGAAAATTCTTAAGAAAGACTAGAGGGGTCACAACAGTCCCACTTAAAACCCAAACTCATTAGGCAATCTTAGTCTTTTTACAGAATTTCCTAAATATGCATGTAATCACATAAATATAACATCCACGTTATAAAACCAAGTTTTGATACCACTTTGTTGAAAATAAGAATTTTTTAAGGACTCAGAACACTCAAATATATTTATTTCTCACACAAAGTTAAAAGAAATAAACAAACGCTCTCAAATACTTGAATAAAGACTCAAGTTTTTATCTCTAACTTAAATGTAAAACCTTAAGGGGGGAGGTGTATTTATACTTTAAGCAAATCATTCTAAACCATCGATCATGGTTATTACACCAAATATTTTGACCAATCTCAACCATTGATTTAGTCTTCATGTAGAATACCAATGTTTACCATATCTAGCACACTAATATTTATCATATCTAGTACACCAATGTTTACTAAGACAAGTCAATATTCTGGATTAAGTTTACAATTCTACATTAACACCAAGCCAAATTCTCATTTTTTTTATGGAGAACATTATGATTATTGGAGCTCTTAAATTGAGACAATCTTCATCTCTCAAATTCTATGGGAAGTCACAGAAGATGATAAAGAACCACCTGAATTATGAAGCTCAACAACTTCGACGGATGAAAAAAAAAAGAAATACAAGGAGGATATGGTGAAGAATGCTACTGCACTAAGAACCATTCGACAAGTGGTAAGTATAAAAATGCAAAAGAAGCTTGGGAAATTTTGAAAATGAGTTTTAAGGCAGTGACAAAAAAATCTCTATAAAGTTATAAAGTTTATGGAGAGAATTTGATAATCTAGCCATGAAAGAAAATGAAAATATAAAAGATTTATTTTCTAGAGCTTCAGAAATTGTTAATCAAATAAAGAGTTGTGGTGACACCATACAAAGCCCAAAATTTGTTGAAAAGATTTTAAGTCAAAAATTTGAATATATAGTTCTTGCAATTGAAGAATCAAAAGATTTATCCAAGCTTTCAATGACTAAACTAATGGGTTCTCTCAAGACTCATGAAAAAAGAATGAGCATATTCACAAATCAACCACTTGAGCATGCTTTTCAGTCCAAAATGAAAATTTCAAACCAAAATTCTTCCAAGTCATAACAAAGAGGAGGCTTAAATCAACAAAAATGATCATTTGCAAGAGAACAAGGTTACCAAAATGAAAGATGGAGCAAGGGAAAAAGAAAAGGAACATCTCAACACCATCAAAATCTGAGTATCCTATAATCTCATTGATTTGTTTGCAAAAAATCTCATCATGAGTCAAAAAAGTGTAGATTTAAATGTACAAGGTGCAAAATTCTAAATCATTCTCAAAGGGATTGTTGGTACCAAAATAGAAAAGGGAAAATAAGGCAAATTTTTCTAATGAAAATGACCAATTTTTTTTCTCTTGTATGAATGCTAAAAATGAAAATAAAAACATTTGGTATGTTGATAGTGACTGCAGTAACCATATGATAGAAAATCATAGAGCATTTATGGAGCTTGACAAAAATTTAACCTTTCAAGTAAAGCTTGGAGATGGGAAGCTGCATGAAGTTCAAGAAAAGGGGGTAATTGTTGTCCACAAAAAAGAAAATACGAAAAAATTTATCTATGATGTTCTTTATGTGCCCAATTTGTCACAAAGTCTTTTAAGTGTAGGAAAACTCTTACAAAGAGGATATTTAGTGTTGTTTGATGAAAATAAATGCATAATTTGTGATAAAAGGAATGATCTCATTGTGTTAAAAATTAAAAAGAGTCCAAACAATATGTTTACCTCTTATCATATCCCATGATGAAAAATTAGCTCTTCAAAGTGAGCAAATTGATTACAGTGATCTTTGGCATTTGATATATGGTCAATTATATTACAAGGGGTTGGAATTATTGAAACAAAAGAACATGGTTATTGGGCCTCCACACATCAAAATAAAAGAAAAAGTTTGTAAAGGTTGTGTGTATGGAAAGATGCATAGACTTCCATTTCCAATAACTTCTTGGAGAGCAAGAGCACCTCTAGAATTGGTACATGTGGATATTTACGTGCCAAGCCGAACTCCATCCTTGGGTAATAAAAAATATTTCATTCTTTTTATTAATGACTATACTCGGATGATGTGGGTTTATTTTCTTGACAAAAAATCATATATTTTCCTTATTTTTCTCCAATTTAAAGCTCTTACAAAAAATCAAAGTGGGCATGAGATGAAGACATTACGGACCGATCGAAGAGGAGAGTTTATCTATCAACCATTCATTGATTATTGCAAGGAAAAAGGGTTTTATAGGCAACTCACAATCCCATACTCGTCTCAACAAAATGGCATTGCTGAAATAAAGAATCGAATGATTGTAGAAATGGCAAGAAGCATGTTGCAAGGGCAGAATCTTCCTAAGAAGTTTTGGGCAAAAGTTGTCAACACTGCTGTTTACATGCTTAATAGATCTCCAACAAAGGCAGTTCGCAACAAGACACCGTTTGAAGCATGGTTTAATTGCAAACTGACGGTAAATAACCTTAAAGTCTTTGGATGCATTGCATATGCCTTGATTCCTTCTCAAAACAGAGAAAAATTTTATGAGAAAGGAGAAAAATATATTTTTATTAGCTATAGAAATGAATCCAAAGGCTACCGATTGTTTAATCCTAAAACAAATCAATCTGTGCTTTCAAGAGATGTTTTATTTGATGAATTGACAACATGGAAGTGGGAAGAAAATTCTCTTTCATCATCTACAACATTTAAGTTTCTTCAACCAGTAGCAAGTAATAAAAGTTTAGAGCCAATGGTGACTTCAAATACCAATAAAGATGAAGATCAAGAAGGTAGGAGTCCACCAAGAACCAGATTTGCTCTTGAAGATACTTACGATTCGGATCATCCTCCAAAAGAGACAAGATCTTTAACAGAAGTATATAAAGATTGTAATGTTTCTCTCTTTGCATGTGAACCCCAAAATTTTGAAGATGCAGTGAAGCAAAAAGAATGGGTCAAAGCAAAAGATGAAGAAACGATCATGATCGAGAAAAATAACACTTGGGAGTTGGTTGATCTTCCTAGTGAAAAAGATGTAATTGGATTAAATTGGGTTTTCAAGACTAAATACAATGAAGGTGGAACCATTCAAAAGCACAGAGCTCAATTAGTTACAAAAGGTTATTCTTAACAACTTGGAGTAGACTTCAACGAGACGTTGCACCAGTTGCACGAATAGAAACCAAACACCTTTTTCTTGCTGTTGCACCCCAATTGAAGTTACAAGTGTTTCAATTGCATGTCAAGTTAGCCTTTGTCAATGGTGACTTAGAAGAAGAGGTGATGCATGTGGGATAACGAGGTGGGATAAGAGTACCTTATCGAACGCCGAATCTCGTTCAGTTCTTTAACGCAGTGGGTTAGATAAACGTTCTAACATAAAGGATTAGATGTTGTTCTAACCCAAACGACTCAAAACACGAGTGTCAAGATAATAATCCCATAAGGGATAAAATCAAAGGGGAATATTTTATTCAATGAAATATTATTTCAAACAATGATATAGGCTCTCTATATATGATAGAGGAAACCTAGTGTTACAAGTTAACTAAAAAAAATAAATATAACTCCTACCTAAATAAGAAAACTAAGAATTAAATAACAAATCAAATTAGCAAGAATAAAAGACTTCCTAGACTAATTAAATTCTAAAATTGTTCTACATCAATAGGTGACCTAAAGCAGTAGCATTTGCCTCCAAACTTTCTTGAAACTCGAAAGTACCCAAATTTTATCTTCTTTTTGTACTTGTTGGTAGTTCTTCTAAAATATGTGTACATGTAATAACAAACTATTTTTATGCTTTTTATAACTCTTCCCATATCCCGTTCAATGTACTCGCTAACTAAATTTGTCTTGGCAATCAAGTCTTTCTCGAGTATAACCCTTTTGTCTTCAATATGAATAGGTAGAATCATGTCAATGATAGGCAGCTCTTTTACTTGAATTTCTTGTACATGCTCATTATCAATTTTTAAATTAACATCACATAAGACCTCCTTTTGCATAATTTTTGGCACGTCTTCAAATTTCTTTTCAAGCACATCTTCAAACACTACATTGAGGTCAACTTTAGTCATGTCATCAAATATATTGTTAACTAAGTTGTCAATATCAGCATGTCTAATAACTCTATCTAGGTCAAGTTTTAGCTGCCCTTCAATTCCTTTGGCTAAAAGGATGGTATATGGTAATGTATAGATAATATATGACAACATTTGATCTCTTATATCGGCACAGAGTCCCTCCAAAAATCTCTCAACTAAAGATTCTTCACTCTCATGAAAAAAAGAATGCCCATAAAAATCCTCAAACTCTATAGCATAAGAATAAATAAATCTCATAACTTGACGTGTTAAACAATAATTAAGAGGAATGAATCGTGACCTCATCAATCACTTCATCTGATCTCATGATCGAACTTTGTCTTCTTGGCTTGCAAGTTGTAACCTTTGTAATATATTCTGCCAATCCGATGCACTCCCTTTTAACAGAAAACAAATTACAAATTGAACTCGTTTATCTTCAAGTATCCTCTCAACTTGAAAGAATTCTTCACCATCTTCCAGCCAAAACAAAAATAATGTAGGACACCATTTTCCATTAAACAGTAATGCATCATTCCTAACATAACAGACCATAGTTCTATTTTTTTTTTTCTTTTGGTGAAAGGATGTATTGATGGATGTGGCTGTATTTAGCATTTCAGGAAAGCTTTGTCTGGTACAAAGGTAGCCTCTGATACCAATTGACGTAGATAGGATAGCGGGATGGGATAAAAGCACATTTTCAAATGCCGAATTTCGTTCGGTTCTTTGACGCAGTGGGTTAGATAAACGTTCTAATGGACGAGATTAGATGTCATTTTAACCCTAACGACCCAAAATACGAGTGTCAAGATAATAATCTCATAAGCGATAAAATCGAAGGGAAATATTTTATTCAATTAAAGATTATTTCAAACAATAATATAGGCTCTCTATATATAATAGAGGAAACCTAGTATTACAAGCTAACTCAAAGAAGGAAATATAACTCTTACATAAATAAGAAAACTAGGAATTAAATAACAAATCGAATTGACAAGAATAAAGATTTCCTAAACTAATTAAATTCTAAAATCGTCCTACATCAAGAGGTGTATGTCAAACAACCTGAAGTTTACAAGATAAAAGGAAAGGAAAACAAGTGCCTTGAGCTTGGAATAGCAAGATAGATCGATACTTCCATCAAAATGATTTTGTGAGGAGCCAAAATGAACCATCACTTTATGTGAAGAAAAAAGGTATGAAAGATTTCTTAATTGTTTGCCTCTATGTTGATGATCTAATTTATGCAGGCACTAGTGAAGATATGATTATTGAATTCAAGAAAACCTTGATGAAAGAATTTGAGATGACTGATTTGGGTTTGATGAAATAATTCTTGGAATCCAAGTGAAGCAATCAAAAGGAGAAATTTTTTTTTCTCAAGAAAAATATGTTAGTGATTTAATTGAAAGATTTCACATGACAAATTACAAGCCTATGGAAACTCCTATGGCTTTAAATGAAAAATTACAGCTGAATGATGGAGAAGAAAGTGCAGATGTTAAAGCTTATAGGAGTCTTGTTGGGTCCTTCATTTACCTTACAAACACTAAACCCGATATTATGCACTCCGTGAGCTATACTTCCAGGTTCATAAGCAAGTCAAGCAAGATTCACTTTGCTACAACAAAAAGAATCTTGGGATCAAGTATGTGAAGGAAGAAAACAACCAGCTCATTGATTACATGGATAGTGATTGGGCTGGTTCGATTGATGATCAAAAAAGCACTTCTAGATATATTTTTCTTGGGTTTAAAATTTATTTCTTGGAGTTCTAAGAAGCAAAAAACCATTGCTTTATCTTTAGCAGAAGCAGAATATTCTGCAGCTATAGAAGCAGCCTTTGAAGCGGTATAGCTAAGGAGAATCTTATCAAATTTGCATCAACAACAAATGGAGCCTACTATCATTTATTGTGATAATATGTCTACCATAGCTATAACGAAAAATCCATTTTTTCATGCAAGGTCGAAGCATATTGAGCTACGACATCACTTCATTTGAGAATTGGTGAACAATTAGGAGATTAGCTTGGACTTCTTAAACACTAATGAGCAACTAGTTGATGCACTCACCAAGGCAATCTCTTTTGACAAGCTTGAACAATTCAGAAAGCAATTGAAGAATACAAATTAAGAGGGGGTGTTGAAAATTAATTTGTACTCTTAGAATATTTGCAAGTTATAAACATTTACAACATACTGTTAGAAGGGCATTTTTAAAAATTAAAATGTATCGATTGGGAGATCGTATCTAAATAAGCTTGGCACCTTTAGAAATATCTGGAAGTTATCTTTTCAGGGAATTTACGGTATTCAATTTGGGTTTTTCTAGCGAGCGTTATGACTAAATGTGTGCAAGATATTCAAATAAGAAGCCAAACTAGAACTTCTGCACTAAGCTGTCACTTTGAAAAATTAGAATAAATTTTTTTGTTACGTTAAAAACTATTGTTTGTATTAGCTGAATTTGAATTTGAGCTCTAAAATTGTCCATCAACTTGCATAAATGAAAATCAGCCCCCTTCCTTAATGAAAACAGAGTACTCTTTGCAGGTGCAGCAACTCTACAACTTATTTTCCTTATGTTTCTTTGTTTAAACTTCAACTTTCTTTCCTCAAATCATTCTTTATTTACTTCCATTAAATTATGGGTTATTATCAAATTCCTCTCTTGAGGTTTAGAATTGTATCAGTTAGATAGAAAATTTGGAGAATATATCAAAAATCTTCCCTTGACCGTTAGTCAACTAACCTCAATTAATATATTTACTGAAATACCCTCAGTCTTTAAATTCTATGTTACTTAATTAATTATAATGCTATTTTAGTTCCAAAGGTTTGGTCTAATATTTTTATAAGTCATAATATTTTTATAAATCTCAATTTATTATAAAATAATAATTATACCCTCTATAATAATTATTATTTAATAAAAATAACTAACAATATTATTTCAAAACTTTATTACATATTTTTCTTACACAATCATTTTATTAATATATTCTAAAATAATATTGTTATTTATTTAATTAACGTATCTTATATAAATATATTATATTTTACTCTTATAAATTTATTACACATTTTCATTGATATTTATTTTTATTATTTTATTTACATTTGAAATATGTATACATATATTTTATCTAAATTACAATATAATCATAAATATTTATTACATATGCTGTTAAATAAAATAAAATTTATAAATCTAAAATACTATTTATTTAATTTCTAATAATTATGAATGTGTAATTTATTTTTATCTAATTTCTTTCAAATAATTTTTAATATTGTTATTTGTAATTTCTAATATTGTTATTTTACATAAATATATTATATTTTGTCCAATTTTAGAGATTTATTAGTTATTTTTAAATAATAATTATTATTATAAAGGGTATAACTGTTATTTTATAATAAATTGAGACTTATAGAAATATTTTTGAAAATACTAAGAGTTATGAGGGTATTACACTAAGAATAAAAATAACATTTATAATTAATTAACATATAATTTAAAGATTGAAGACATTTAAGTAAATATGTTATTTAAAGTTAGTTGACTAACGATCAAGAGAAGGTTTTTGATACATTCTCCGAACTTTCTATTCAAGTGATACAATCTCAAACCTGAGGAAATGAATTTGATTATCCTTATCACATGGCTTATGTGTTGTATGCAAATGCAGAAAACTTTCCTTTTTCTAACTAGCTTCATTATTTCCCACTGTTGGAGTATTTTCTATTTCTTTGTCGACCTTATTTTGAAAATTAATTTGTAATCTTAGAATATTTGCAAGATATAAACATTTACAGGAATTGTCAGAAGGGCATTTTTGAAAATTAAACTGTATCGATTGGGAGATCGTATCTAAATAAGCCTGGCACTTTTAGAAATATCTAGAAGTTTTCTTTTTAGGGAATTTTCAATATTCAATTTGGATTTTTCTAGCTGAGAGATATGACTAAATGTGTGCAAGATGTTCAAATAAGAAGTCAAACTAGAACTTCTGCACTAAGCTGTCACTTTGAAAAATTAGAATAAATTTTTTTGTTATGTTAAAAACTGCTGTTTGTATTAGCTGAATTTTAGCTCTAATTTGTCCATCAACTAGCACAAATGCATTGATGGAATGCAAGCCAAAGATGTAATAAAAATCAGCCCCTTCATTAATGAAAACAGAGTACTCTCTGCAGGTGCAGCAGCTCTGCAACTTATTTTGCTTGTGTTTCTTTGTTTAAATTTCAATTTTATTTCCTCAAATCATTCTTTATTTACTTCCATTAAGTTATACACGGCCTACCACCTCCGTTTGTCTCCAACAGTGGGCTCACTTGTCTCCATATTATTCTCCTTTGGGATAGAAAATGACTCATCCTTTTTGTTTTATCCTTATCACATGGCTTATGTGTTGTATGCAAATGCGGAAAGCTTTCCTTTCTATTTCTATTTCTATTTCTTATTTCCCACTATTGGAGTATTTTCTATTTCTTTGTCGACCTTATCTTGCTGCGCTCCTTCCCTGCCATGCAAATGCTGTCTGTCCACAAAGTTGCTATAATGATTATCCCCACCTTCCATCTGCTCAACAATCTAATGTCGGTTAGGTCGGCCATGCTTCACAATAGAATTTCCAGGAACGGTAATGGGGCTTATCGTTCCTTCGTCGGCTGCCTGTGAAGAGCCTTTCTTTATCAAGCCAATGTCGTTTAGCATCGTATCTGTTCTCTCTAAAGGTTCAGATAAAGTTGTTTTCAATTTTTGTTTCGGCTCTAAAACTTTGCTAATGTGCTGAGTGTAGGGATTTTTCTTAAGCCGGCATTAGCGGTCGGCATGGCTAAAGTTGTTGTAGCTATTACACCTTATAGGAAGGTTGTCGTAATGGACTTCAACATACGAATCATCCTACGATACCGGAATAAAAATTCTGATATTAATAATAGAGATTATTCAAATAGTTAGATTAAATTTACGATTTATAATAATTAACTTAAATTAATTAAACTATTATAATTTACTGGTTAAATATAATTTTATTGGTTAAGTACAATAAAGGATAAAAAAACATATATTTTGTGTTTATCTAAATTTTTTCCTATAATTAAATAAATAAAAAAATAAATTTTTTATTATGTGTTTATCTAAATCTCTACTTGCAATTAATTCTAATTTTATTCAAATTCTAAAACTCTTCTAAATAAATCAAATTTTATTCAAATTATAAATCTGTTATCTATAATTAATTATGATTTTATGAAAATACAAACATATAAAGTAATTATATTTATTTGTTTAAATTTTAATTAATTATATTTTGTACTATAAATATAAATTAACATTAAAATAATAAATAACAATATTATATTTGTACACAGAACAAAAATAATTACACATGGAATATAAAATATGTAAATCGACATTAAACGTATTATTTTAATATGTAAAATACAACACTTGTAAATGTTAAAATTTAAAATAATAAATTAACATCAAAGAATAAAAATGAATGTCAATTTAATAAATTTAACATGAAATTTGTAAAGGTTAAAATTTAAAATTTAAAATATAAAATAATAATATATCATATTATATTTTTTTAATATAATATGATATATTTTAGAAAATATATATAATTAGATATTATAAATATTTGATTATAAATTTTGAAAAAATAAACAATTAAGGATTAAAATATTATTATAATTTTTAAATTTAAATATTATAATAAGATTATAATAATTATTATAAATTAAAAAATAATATAATTATTTTGGATATTTTTAATAATAAATGGGTAAAATAATCTAATTGAGATGTAAATAGTGAATTTAGAGAGTATATTATTTTTCTCAAATACTTATAGAGTATATCATCTTTTCTCAAAAACTAAAGGGTAAAGTATAATATCTCTTATAAATAGGAATAACGACGAAAGAATATTGAAGTATTTGATAAACAATAAGTGAGTCATAAAATATTAGGCCAAATACAAAAAGGGGGCGTTGGGCATTCTCTTGGGGTAAAATAAATATATCCTTATTAGTCTACTTTCAAAATGACTTAAATGTGCAGAGAACAACACAACCAGGGAAAGTGGATAATAACTTTTTAAAATGTTTCACAGATTGATATCCATCTGGTTGTAAGATTTTGATATCTGCAAGATAACATGTTTCATTTTTTAGTTTGTTAAAAGAAAGTTTTAATATGCTCTTTCAGTTCATTTAGGTTGCAATTTTCGTTAACATTCTTTCAAATATGTCCACATTACAAGGAAACTTCACCCGACTACTGAAAAAACTCTTGTGAAAATTTGAAAATATATATCGTCATTTAAAGCTTCGTCTGTTGGGTGGAATTCCGATTAGCCGTCATGGGTGGTTGTAAGAGAAACCGATGGTGGAAAAACCATAGACTTGATGGCGAGAGGAAAAGAGTTTTGGTTGTCTTCTTTGCTTTGCTATTGGGAAACTATTCTTTTAGGCTTATTATGTTGCTGCATTGCTTTGTTTTCGGTCAATTTGCTGCTGGTTCCGCTTTGTTCTGTCTTCACGCTACTGCTATTGAAAAGGTTGGGGCGAGTTAATGCCTAAATATGTACATATAAAGGCAGCATTTAGAAAAATAAACAAATATTCGTATGTAATTCTTTTTTATTCAAGAGGACAAAACAACATAAAGATATTTTGAAACAATGTGCATAAAATAATTCAAACGCTTTTATTCATTTATCACTAACAAAAATGCCCTTTTTATTCTCAACTATAAATTTAATAAAATGTGAAAGTACATCTCAAAAATCAACATCCATAAAAATAACATGAACATGTTTATTCTATCATTAAAACCAATTTCTATTAATTCAATCCTTTTGTGGCGCAGTTGTTAAGAATCATTATCCATTTTATTTTTATGAACTTTTATCGTGGGACTGAAATTACATTTAATTCAATTTCATTTTTATAAACTACTACGGGACTGAAATTACATTCAGCTCATTTCATCTTATTGTACTTCCTTGTAGAACTAAGATTACATCCAATTTTATTTCATCTTTATGAATTTTTATTGTGGGACTGAAATTACATTCAATTCAATTTTACTTTTATGAACTACTACGGGACTGAAATTACATTAAGCTCATTTCATCATTTTATACTTCATTGTAGGACTGAGATTACATCCAATTTTATTTCATCTTTATAAATTTTCATTGTGGGACTGAAATTACATTCAATTCAAGTTCGTCTTTCATCATTATTGACTTCTATTGTGGGACTAAAATTACATTCAATTTTATTTCATTTTTATAGACTTTTACAGTGGGACTAAACTTACATTCAATTTAATAGTGATGGCCCATTACATCTTTATCCACTAAATATTATCTCTCATCAATAAAAATGTCATCGCAATACTTTAACACAGTTTGTGAAAAACCTAATATTTTCATAGTAATCCATATAAATAAGATAGCATTTTGCACTTTTCTTATAATATTTGTAAAAATTATTATTTTATGTAAGTAAAAAATACTTAATTTAATTAACATGTACTAATTCACAATTTTTTTAAATATTTAATTAATCCTTAAATCAAATAAATTATCAAATTTCATAAATAATCATTAAACCACTTAAATCCAATATAATATCAATTTTTATAAATATTCATTTAATCCTTAAATTATCAAGACACCAATTTGATATATCCATTTATCCATAAATCACAAAAATACTAAATTTTATAACATTTCACCAAAAATAATTTAATTATAATAAAACACGCCACTTTTCAATTTTAAAAACTAAAATCAACTAAATGTACATAAATATCTACCTGAATATCTTATAGTATTATCTACTCTACTAATTTTTTTTTCTTCAAATCATACCCTAATAAATAATAATCCAATTTAATCATCTAATAATATATAGTATTCACACATAAATATAAAAATAAAAATAAAATATAAAATATAAAATTCTAACAGAATCTTTGAAATTTTCCAAATTTCTATTTCCTTCTCCCTCTATTTCTTCTTCGTCTTCTTCTTCTCGTTCTTCTTTCCCTCTCTCACTCCTTCTGTCGCTCTTGTTTTTCCTCTCCTCTCTCTTTTTTTTTTCTCTCTTCCTCCTTTTTCTTTCTTCTCTTGCCTTACTTCTTTTCTCTTATTTTCTTCTCCTTTCCTTAACTTTAAAAATCAATTTGAATTTTGCTTATCTAATATCAATTAAACCCTTCGGTTATTTTTTTTCACCCATAAGAACATTTAAAGTTTCAAATAAGTCTAATATTTTAAAAATATAACATATTCATCCTAATCAAATAATTTCTCAAAAATAGACATGTTCATTTTATAAATTATCAAATTCTATATCTCTACATATTATATTGAAGATATATGCATTCCCATTAATTCTAGAATCTGGGTATTACAAAACTATTGTTGCTAGGAACCAAGGGCGGAGACGAAACTAAGTAATTAGGAGATCAAAATGGCGTAACGGGGCTAAATGATTAAAATAGAAAGTTAATAAGGTCATATTTTAAAAATAATTAATAAATTAAAGGATAAGATGTCGACTTTTTAAATTATAGGGATCAAATTATATAATTTTTTATTATATTTCTTATTTTTTCTGCTGGTTATTTTTTATGTTACTAGTCTTTTTTTAACGATAAGACAAAATAATAAATTGTTATTAAGTAATTATCTTTTAATTGGTATTACCTAATTCTATAATTTTTTATTTTTAAAATTTTATTCTTTTGATTTGGTAAAAGAATTAAATTATTTTATTTTAATTTAATTTAATTATCATTTAATTGTTATCATTTATTATTTAAATTAATAATAAAATATTATTATTTAATTTCCCAATTCTTTTTTATTTTTTACATCAAAATAAAAAATTATTATTTCTTTTATTTTATTTCAATCAAATTAAAATATTTAAGTTTTTGTATAGAATAATTTTGTTTATTTTCATTCTAAAGTACTAACACAATTAAACAGTTAACGTAATCAGAAAGGTAAATTAACTATTTTTACTAACGAAAGTAAAGTCAAATGGGTGAAGGGGTATTTTCATAACAACTGAGGGTAATGGAAATATGGGGTCAAACAAAGAGGGGTAAAAATATAATTTTCCTTGATTACCTTATCACTTTAAGGGGGCCAAAGAATCTTCAAGGACTCAACTACGAGTGGCA
The DNA here is from genome assembly GCA_028052125.1 of Melia azedarach. Classification (NCBI taxonomy): domain Eukaryota; kingdom Viridiplantae; phylum Streptophyta; class Magnoliopsida; order Sapindales; family Meliaceae; genus Melia; species Melia azedarach. The sequence goes on along the minus strand of CM051402.1, from coordinate 5,247,127 downwards.
GAAAAGACGTGTGATGATCACATGACCACAAAAAGATATTATCATCTTCTTTGCCGATAAATAAATTCAGCTGATGTGATGTGTGAATTCTTTAATATGTATAATAAATATAAATTATATTTAATATGGTATATGAATTCTTATTCCTTTACATTCAGACATATAAGTCAAAAACAATAAATAGGTACTAAGATTCAGTTTTTGTGAAATATTGATTTTTCTAATTTGTTTGGTACGTAAAATATTGATAAAAATGAAATATTTTTTAAAATATTGAGAAAAAGAATAGCTTGTGACAATTTTTTAGAATAGATTTTATCACTTATTAATAAATATAATATTCATTTTTTACATTTAAAATTATTTGATTAATGTGAATAATTGATTATATAAAAATAAAAGCAAATTAGATAATATCCTTCTATAATCATTTCCCAAACACCATTGCTCTACTTTCACTTTCTTTGAATACTTATTATTTTCATTTATTAAATGTTAAACAATTTTCATAAAATAATTTTATTGCACAAGCTATAATCACTTTCGTTTTCTACAAATTAAAAAATAACCTTTTAAAAAATTAAAGTTCTGGCCCTTGTGGAGTTTAAAATGTATTGATTCAAAATATAATTTCAAGGTCCAGTGATTTTTACCACTCTCTCAAAATAAGTATTTTCAATGTAATTTGAATGCTTTCTCGATCTTTAAAAAAAAAAATTGTTGTACCAAAAATCGTTATATTAAAAATCAGGACCAAACACATGATAGCCTCTGTAACATTGAGAACTAGACGCATAAAATATTATTATAGATTAATGACTTGTAAGTTTTTAAAGTTTGATTCATTAATTTCAATAATTTAAAAATAATTATAAAAATTTTAATTTATTAATAAATAATGATTATATGGTTATTTAATAATAGGTAGTATATTAATAGATACTTATGATGTATGAAAAAATAATAGGCATCCCTAAAGTTTTAATAGGAAGAAATATTTTCTAAGATATGAAAAAAAATGACAAATATCTCTATGAAATTACTTTACAAATATACAAAATAATTATCTTGTCCTTATATCTATTTAGTGTCCATTTGGTTTACTTTTTTATTGGCCAAAAGAGCTTTTCTAATGATAGAAGATTTTTTAAAAAAATTTTATGTTGTTTGATTGATACTAGATAAAGTTTTGAAAATTAAAACAATTATTTTTCTTGTACTAAAAAAAACTCAAAATTTAAATTTCTAGAACTTCTTCAATTTTTTAAAAAATAAAATTATTTGAAATACCTTTACTTTATTTAAAGATTTTACCTTATTTTTTTAAAATAAAATATTAAACATTTATCTATTAAAATAATTATTTAAAATTTCTTAAAAATTATTTGTAATAACTATATTAATAAATTTTTGTTAAAAACTCTACTTTTAAAAGTTTTACTCCGAAAATCTATATTTAGAAAACTATATCAAACAAACTCTTAGAAGACATATAAATTAAACATTTTAACTCTATTTCTAATACATAATAACTAATATAATTTTATATTTTTATTTTTTAATTATTTTGTATTTAATATTTTGAATAATTAACCTTTAGATTATTATTATTATTTTAAGTAACTGTACTCTCAATATCTAAACTAATTATAATATAATCATATGTTTACGGCCATGCAGGTATTCATTTCAACAGTACTGCCGACGATATTTTAAGGAGTGGACGTGATGTCGGACAATTAATGCTTCACAGATGACCCCATTCTTCTTCAACTCTTAGTTGAAAACTCAAATATCATCCTACCCGATCACGGATACCTGAATAACAGAGAGGTAGCAATTGATTCTTCCCTAAGAAAAAGTTGATACCCACATATATAGGAAATGATGAACAATTTGCAAATGTTAGACCTAAAATCGATGTTATTTCATCCCTTCGCCATTCCGATCTCGCTTCTGTTGATCATCCTTGTCACCAAATGCCTTTCCGTCACCTCCAGAACAAGCCACAGAAACTTCCCACCTTCACCACCGAAGCTTCCAGTTATAGGCAATCTCCATCAATTAAGTCGCTTCCACACCGTTCTCTTCATTCCATGGCTCAGCGTCATGGGCCCCTCATACTTCTGCACTTGGGCTTGGCACCAACCCTCCTGGTTTCCTCCGCTGATTGCGCTAAAGAGATCTTTAAAACCCATGATATCATCTTTGCAAATAGACCTGATTCCAGTATTCCAAGAAGACTTCTGTATGATTATAAAGACGTGTCCCTGGCTCCTTACGGCGAGTACTGGAGGCAAATGAGGAGCATATGTGTGCTGCAGCTTCTTAGTTTGAAAAGAGTTCAGTCGTTCCGATTCATTAGACAAGAAGAGATAAATCTGATGATCGAGAAAATCAATCAGTCTTATTCATCTTCATCCACTATTGATTTAAGCGAAGTATTTCCTTCGCTAACAAATGATATTGTGTGCAGGGTTGCTTTTGGCAGGAGATATGCTGAATGCGAAGGTGGGATAAACTTTAAGTTGCTATTGAAAGAGTTTAGTCAATTGTTGGGTGTTTTCAATATAGGAGATTTTATTCCATGGCTTGGTTGGCTAAATTATTTAAGTGGTTTGAATGCAAAAGCGGAGAAGGTTTACAGAGATTTTGATATCTTTCTAGATAGAATTGTTGATGATCATATGAAAAGGCAAAGCGAAGGCGTAGATATAAGCGAAGATCAAAAGGATATTGTGGATGTTCTGCTTCAAATTCAGAAAGAAAGCGTAACCAACAGCATTTCTTTGAGTAGAGAGAGCATAAAAGCTGTCGTTCTCGTAAGTGTACTTATCACTGGTCTAAATTTTCAGTTTTGTTAGTAGTTGAACTTGATGAATAATATGTTTGAACTCTCTATGTTATCAAATTATTAGCTGTTAAATATAAGGAAGTGAATAAATAGTAAACATTACTTGCTAGGTGATAAATAGATGTTTAAATGGAGGTTGGAAATAAAGCTAATGATGAGATGTGATGTACATAATGTTATCTCCGTATGCAGGATATGTTTGCTGCTGGAACTGATACCATACACATAAGCTTGGAATGGACAATGACAGAGTTAATAAGGCACCCGCAAGTCATGAAGGAAGCACAAGATGAGATAAGAAGAATCGTTGGGAGCAAACCCGATATCACCGAGGATGACCTAGAGAATCAACTGAAGATGTCAAGGTTCAAGGGTATGACGTATTAGCCAAAACAAGTGTAATTATCAATGCTTGGGCAATAGGGAGAGATCCAAAATCATGGAAAGAGCCGGAAGAATTTAGACCAGAGAGGTTCCTGAATTCTTCCATAGACTTCAAAGGGCATGACTTTAGATTTATTCCTTTCGGGGAAGGAAGAAGGGGCTGTCCTGGAGCTACATTCGCACTCGTCATTATCGAGCTTGTATTGGCAAGTCTATTGCGCAAGTTTGATTGGGCATTGCCTGGTGAAACGAGAGCAGAGGATATGGATGTAACAGAATCTTGGGGTCTATCAGTCCATAGAAAATTGCCCCTTGTTGTCGTTGCAACTCCTTACTAGGTTTGTCGTGCAACAAAAGAGGGAGAATCCAATTATTCTGTCAAAAAGTTGTTTGCTGTGCGTTCTAAATTCTGATGCCATAGTTTTCTAATGTAAAATATAATTTAAGGAAATTTCTGGTACTCGTCAATATTTATGAACCTTTAGTGAATTATATATTATAACAAAATTGTGTGCATTCTATAACCAGAGAAGGCATTACATTTGAAATGAAGTATAAAACAATGCAATCTGCCATATCACAGGGACATATATGAAAATGCTATTAAATTTTATCCTGGAAACGATACAACCTTATCTGTTTTGATTTACCAATTCCATGACCATACATATTCAGCAAAATTATGAATGCCTGACGGTTAAATTCCCAAAAGAGAGACTCTATAAATGACATAAAACAAAACTAAGTATGAGCAGAACTAATTAAAAGGTAGAAAGAGAGAATATTGATTCGGGAAAAGAATAGTTTATTTTTCATTGGATTCCAAAATGTATACAACAAACATAATCAACACAAAAGGAAGGAAATAATGACCCTACCACTAAATATTAATTTGCCTACGAATAAAATATTGACAATTAATTATTATACACTATAGTACTTTTCGAATATGCTCCCGCAAGATGGTGTCCCTGGGAAGGACGCCAATCTTGACACTAAGATCATGTAGGCCTTGATGAGAAAGTGGCTTGGTGAGGGCATCAGCTAACTGATCACTAGATGAAACATGAGAAACTCGGCTGTCACCATTTTGGACTTTTTCTCGAAAGAAATGAAAATCTATGGAAATATGCATCATGCGAGTGTGAAAAATGGGATATGCACACAGATATGTAGTACCAATATTGTCACAGTAAACTGTTGGTGCAGTAGGCAATTGGATTTACAGTTCCCGTAACATGATTGGACCCAAGCAATTTCAGTAATGATAGATGCAACTGCTCTATATTCAGCTTCGGTGGAGGACCAAGTAACTATACATTGTTTCTTTGAACTCCAAGAAATAGCATTATGACCAAAAAACACAATATGGGCACTTGTAGATGTGCGATCATCTTTATTTCCTGCCCAATCCGCGTCAGAGAAACCATGGAGGGATAAGGGTGACTATCGATGAAGAAACAAACCATGATTGATTGTACCCCGTAAATAATGAAGTAACTATTTAACAGCAGTCCAATGTTGAGTTGTTAGACGATGCATAAATTGAGAAAGTTTATTGACCACAAATGCAATGTCAGGGCGAGTGAGAGAGAGAGATATTGAAGCCTACCAACAATAGAGCAATATGTTGTAGCATCTGATAAGGAAGTACCATCTTGAAGACTTGGCACATGATTAGGTGACATGGGTGTCAAAACTTTGTTGGCATTGAGCATATTAGTTTTCTCCAAGAGATCATAAATGTACTTATATTGAAACAATAGAAGACCATTCTTAGACAATAAGACTTCAACACCAAGGAAGTAAGAGAGATTTCTAAGATCTTTGAGTGAAATTTTTTTAGCTAATCGGTTGAAAAAGTGGTCAAGATGTTGATTGCTACTCCCTATAAGGATCAAATCATCCATATATATTAAGAGATACATTGTAACATTTATTTATGTATGGATAAATAAAGAGGTGTTCGATTAGGAATTAATAAATCCAATGAATAGCAAAAAGTTGTGGAGTTTAAGATACCATGCTCTTAGGGCTTGTTTATGGCCATAGAGAGCTTTCTTTAAATGGAAAACATGTGTTGGATTGGTTGTATCGATGAAGCCCAAAGGTTAACTCATATAAACATCCTCAGTTAAATGCCCATGAAGAAAAACGTTGTTGACCTCAAGTTGCTTGAGCGGCCACCCTTTGGATAGCGTAAGGCTAAAGAAAACACAAACAGTGGTTAGTTTGATTAGAGAACTGAATGTCTCATAATAGTTAATACCTAGGCGCTGGTGGAAGCCTTGGGCGACAAAGCGTGCTTTGTAGCATTTGACTACTCCATTTGGGTTTCGTTTAAAGCGAAACACCCATTTGTAGCCAGCCAAATGTTGTGAGGGGTTAGAAGGGACAAGCGTCCAAGTTCCATTACGAAGAAGTGCATTGAATTCATCAGACATTGCTGCATGCCATTTAGGTTGTTTTAGAGCTTTGGTGACAAAAGTTCGATGGGATTGGTAGGGTTGTGTAGAGTGGTAAAGATAAGTTTGTTAAGCGTTTGTGGATATGATTTTTAGCTCGAGTTTGCATGGGATGGTTATTTTGAGGGGTAGAAGGATGCAGAATTGTAAGGATGATATCTTGATGAGATACTTGTGCTGAGGATCAAGGAGATTTGTTTAAAAGCTTACCTTGTAAGTCGCAATAGTAATGGTTTTCATGAGTTTCCGTATCTACACCAACTTGGAAAGAATTAATAGGTGAACAGAGATTGATTGGAGAATTAAGGGAATTTTGGATTTGAAAAGGAGAAGTATTGACTAGTTGGTCAACTAAGAAAAGTGGGCTTGAATTTTGGGATTGGGATTTGGAAATTTAGTTTTCATTCAAACAAAGAGAGTGATGAGACCCAGTGGCATTATGGTGAACTAAGAGAATTTGTTTCAGAAAGAGGAGATTTGGTGGGAGAGTTACAGGGGGAGAACGTGAAAATTTGAAGATAGTAGCTATAGGTGGGGTCGGTAGGGTTTGATTGTATGAGATGTTGGAATTAAGTAGGTTGGGAGGATTAATAGTCAAAGAAGAGAGTAAAAAATGATTTGATAGGGTCCAATCTTGGAAAGTATTTTCAGTGGGGTGAGGAAGAGGGGCGAATTGATGAGAAAAAGGAAAAATGGATATACAAATTTTACATGTCGGAGACATATTTTTTTTGAGATTAAATCATAACGTTGATATGCACTTTGGGTGGATGAATAGCCAAGAAACACACATGGTGTGGATCGACGATCAACTTTGTGAGACCCCTATGGCTAAAGCCAGGGGAAACAAAAGCAACCAAAATTTTTTAACTTAGAGTAATTTGGTTTAGTGCCAAAAAGTTTTTCAAAGGAATATTGCATGGAAAAACAAACCTTTGGCACCTAATTAATAAGATATGTGGCAGTAGTAAATGCATGAGGCCAAAATGTGAGAGGCATATGTGCATGTTAAAGCAATGTGAGACCAGTTTCAATAATATGACAATGTTAACATTTAGAGAAACCACTGTGTTCTAGAGTGTGTAGAGGAGTGGTGAGGTGAGAGATACCATTGGTGGCAAGAAAGGATTTTAATGCAATTATTCACCACCATTATTAGTACAAAGAGTAACAATTGAACTTTAAAATATTTTTCCACTAATGCTTTAAAGCGTACAAAAATGGCATGAACATCGAATTTGTGTTTAAGATGATAAAGCCATATGTAACGGGTGATATGGTCAACAAATATAACATAATATTTATAGCCATCATATGAAACAACTAGAGATGTCCACACATCTGAATATAGTATTTCAAGAGGATGATGATGACATATATAAAACTTTACGTGAAAGTAAATGACGTAAAATATTAGAGGATGGATGACCTAGATGACTATGCCATTAGTTGACATGAGTTGGTACTGAAGAAAAGGCAATGATAGGTTTTGTGGTTGGTGACAATGAAGAAAAGGCAACAACAGTCTTTGTAGTTGGTGATGAATATGGCCACTCATAAATACCATCCCTAGTAGCTCCTTGCAATAGTATTGCCAACGTTAGAAGATCCTTCACATAAAAAAAAGACGGTAAGAATTCTACAGAAACATTATTGTTAGAACGAAATTAGGAAACAAAAATTAATTTTTTTTTCATAGAGGGAACACATAAAACATTATTAAGGTTAAAGGTTTTAGAAAAGGAGGACAAGGTGGTTGAATGATCGCGACTATACTAATCACAATTGTACGGGTCGTATCAAGTAATAAAGTGATAAACAAATATATCGTCCCACAAGGATTAAAATTCAAATTACCTACTAACCACTATAGTTTGAAAAGTCAATTTTATCTAAGTAAACTAAATTGATTAATTGTATCGAAAAATAAATTAAAACACTACTATTAAGTAACATGGAATAGAAATCGAGTTTAACAATTTATAAGAGATGAAATATGCAAAGATGAATTATCTAAGGTCTTGATTTCGCTTATCCATCACTACATTTCTCCTAATGGGCCGTTATCAATGTATTTTGGTCTATTTCACTAATCACGAGATTAAAATTAACTTTAACACCTCTCCCAAGCGTAAATCAAGGTTTTACGCATAATGACTCAAGTTGATATCCCTATCTAACTCAAATAATTATACATTCATTATGTGTTACTCGTTGTTTAACGCTTAGAACCCAATTTACCTCCCGGTTTCTTGAAATTAATTGTTAATTTGATTATCTAGATGTCGATTACCTTTTGGTCTCACTACCATTTAGATTGTGTTTACTTAGTCTTACAAATAAATTATCTTTCCCAAGACTTAATTCATCCATCTCTAATTTAACTAATTCATTGATTAATTATCAAATTAGAACATTAAGCAAGGTAAACACAAATGAATCAAGCCATAATAACATTAATACATGTCTATTAATTAAAATATAGTTTGGACAAGTTTACATCAAGACCCTAGATTAGAAAAACTAGCCAACCATCACAATTATCAACATAACAACTAACATGTATTCCATAATCATAAAATTCAATAATTAAAGTTCAAATGAAATACTAAATGAGAGTGATAGAGTTTAGGAAAACTAGACTAGAGATCCAAACTTTAATGATCCTCTTTCAAGTCCTCTTCCAAAAACTCCAACTTGAATCAACCCACTTCTCTCTCTAAATCTTCTTTTGTTCTTCACCTTTCTCACTAAAAAAACTCAAATTTTCTACTTTTGGTTGCTTGCCTTTGGTGGCTATCATCCCAAAAACATATATACCTAAAAGATACCCAAATCAGGCCATTGGATGATGATCTCATAACCAAAAGTCGTCCAAGCATGTCCAGGAGGCGCTGAAGCGCCCAAAATCTATGCAGGGGCACTATAGGACAGAATAAGTGGTGCCACCACCTACCTTTGTTGTGTTGCCACGCCACGCCACGCTTGGGGCCACAATGGCCTTGGAGTGTATTTGTGGCACTGGTGCACCATGGTTGCGATCAAAATGGCCTTTGTACGCAAGTGTGGCGCTATCGTGCCATGTCATCAGCCTTTTGGATTTCTTGCATTTTGGTCCCTGTAGCTTTGCGTTTGTGTCCCTGTTTCCTTTTTGACTTTTTCGATGTTGCTTTCTCAAGCCAATTTCATCTTCAATGCCCATTTGCTATCTTTTCTATACAAAGTACTATAATTCATTAGATATTAACTAAACTTGATGATTTACAAAATAATGTAAGTTTAGAAGTAACTGATAAGTGTGTTTTCTACACACTTATCATTGAACTAGTATGGGTGATAAATAGTCCTGAGCCATCTCTAATGTGTATGTTCTCAATGACAGTGTGTTCGGAGTGAAGGGACATTATTCTTAGGCAAATTAATAATTAATGGTAGGACCATTATTTCTTTCCTTTTGTATTGGTTATGTTTGTTGTATATATTTTGGAATCTAATGAAAAACAAACTATTCTTTTCCCGATTCAATGTTCTCTTTTTCTACCTTTTATGGTATCAGAGCTCTTGAAACTCTCACAAGATTTTTATCCCTTTTTCTTTTCTAAATGGCTAATGTAGAAACAACTCCAAGAACAAAAAATCCATCTACTACCTCTTCAAATAAAAATCGTCTCATTATTATCAATCCTTTTGATAATGCTTCATCTCTCATCTCCATCAATACCAATACAGAATCTCCACCAAAACCTTGTCCCACACAATCCGTTATAATTGACGATGGAATAATTCAAAATCCAAATTACACCTTTTGGGTCCGACAAGATCAACTAATACTTAGTGCATAGCTAGCTCTATCTCTCCAAATCTTATTTTGTTTTATTGTTTCAACTTTCACATCATAGGAGGCCTGGGATATTCTTGCCAACACTTACGCCAAACCTTCTTAAGGGCAACTCACACAATTGAAAGAAGATCTTCGTCTACTCATAAAAGGCACATAGTCAATGAAAAACTACATGCAACAAGTAAACGTTCTTGCTGATGAATTTGCCATGGCCAATAACCCCATCAACAATTATGTTCTTGTGCTGAAATTCTTAAGTGGTCTTGATGAAGACTACAAGGATCTCTGCTCGTCTGTGTATGTTCGTGAAAGTCCCATTACGTTTGAAGAACTGCATTAAAAACTCATTAACTTTGAAGGGGCATCTCAAGTATGAAGTAAGAAAAAAAGTTAATCTCCCCAGCATGCCTGCCTCTGCCAATCCAGCACAAAAACCTCCTTATAACCATAAAAGTATCAACCACAAAATCGCCCTTTCTATCCACCAACCACAAACAAAAACCATCCACCATATGAACCCACCTACATAATTTCATCAGCAGGGTTGGCTCGTGTTATGCATAAAAACCCATGACATTCTTTTATCTAGTAGGTCTGATTCAAGCATTTTGTAAAGTCTTCTATACAATTACAAAGACTTGACCATGTCCCCTTACAGTGAATATTAGAGACAAATAAGAAGCATTCATGTAATGAAACTACTTAGGTAAAAAAGGGTTCAATCATGTATATCATTAAGAGAAGAAGAGGCGATTGAAATGATAAAGAAAGTATGAAGATCTTGTTCAAGATCATCTACCGTTGATTTAAGTGAAATATTAGTTCCATCAACCAAAAATGTGATATACAGAGCTGCATTCAGTGTTAGGAAAAATTGAATGCAATGGAAATAATAAAAAGAAAATTAACAGGGAGACACCAATATTTTTTAACGTGAAAAACCCTTAGGCTAAAAATCACAAGGTGACAATAAACCGCCCACACAGAAAATTCTCCACTATATCAAAAAATGGGTACAACAAAATCTCTCAAGTTTTACAATAAAACTTGAGGAACACACTCAAAATAATAAAGAATTATTATAGAACTCTCTCTTCTCTCCCTCACTCTCTCTCTCTCTCTCTCTCTCTCTATTTTTCTCCCTTTTCTGGCTTGTGATCTAATGCATTAGGAGCATTCTATTTATAAGAGTGTGGAGAAGGACTTCTAGTGTAAATTATGCCTCCATAAGCTGCCCCGAAAAATAGTTTTCAAATTTATTGAAAACAAATTGCATGTGCCAAAACCTTAGTCAAGCTCACCGAAACTTTTGTTGAAAATTTTGCATATTAGATTAGACATGCGCTGAAATGGTTGAAAAAATCCCATTAATTCTCCCCCTTTTCAACCATGAGCAAAAGAATTGACTTATAATCTTCATCATCGAGATCTTAATCTGATAAGCTTGGAACATAACTCAAGCTTGCATCGAGGAATCACCTTTGTTAACATATCTACAACATTTTTGTTGGTGTGAATTTTCTATACTTGGAATAACTTCTTCTCAAGAGCTTCACGAATCTAATGATATTGACGTCAATATGCTTTGTTTGATAATGGTAGGTGGAGTTCTTACTTAGATCAATAACACTCTAACTATCACAATAAACCACGTATCCATCTTGCTTCAATCCCAATTCTTGGAGCAACATTTTTATCCACATCTCTTTCCTAGCTTTCATAACAGCAATATACTCAACTTCTATTGTGAATAAAGCAACACATTTTTGTAATTTGGACTGCCATTATATGGCTCCCTCTGCAAAAGTAAATATATACCCAGATGTAGATTTTCGGCCATTAAAATCACTTGCCATGTCTGCATTTGTATAGCCTCCCAAAATTGGTTTTTCATTTTAAAAGCATAAGCACAATTTAGATGTATCCCTCAAGTATATGAAAATCCACTTGTCAGGCTATCCCACGGGCTCATGTTGTGCCGGCCTCTGGGTCGTGCTGTGTTGGGCCGGCTAGCTGGCCCATCTCATTTCGGTTGTTCAGTCTTACTTTTCATGCTATGCTGGGCCAACCCAACGAACCCATCTCATTTCGGTTGGCCAATTTTACTTTTAATAATTTTTTTTTGTAATTACCATAATTCAAACTGACAACTAAGAGAAGACAACGAACAACATTACCAGTAGACCAGCTAAACTTGTTTATCAAAGATTTAAAATAAATATTCAATAAAAAGGTAAAAATATTAATATTATTAAAAATATCATTTTTTGAATTATTATTAATGATACAAAAATAATTGTATCATTTAACCATAATTTTATCTTTAATAATTATTAATATGTTTTTATTTCCATAATTTTTTTATAACTACTTGAAGGAATAATAGTGATATTTTAATATCATAATTTTTAATTTGATTAGAATTAATTATTTTCTTTTAAAATTTATTTTTAAAAAGTTTCAAAAAATGTATTTAATTGAAATTTGATTTTGAATTTTAAATTAAAATTTTGATTTTGACATTTGAAATTGAAATTTAATATTAAAATTTATAATGTATTTTGAATTTTAAATTAAAATTTTATTTTGACATTTGAAATTGAAATTTAATATTGAAATTTAAAATGTACCTTAATTATAAATTTTACATTAGAATATTTATGTATTGATATGATTATATTGATTTATTCATTATTATAATATTAAATTACTATATTTAAGTATTTATTAATAAAAATAAAATTTATATAAATTAATAAGTATAGTCGATAGTATAATATATATTTCTCATTTTATATGTCAGTATGAATATTTAGAACTTTTGGTTAAATTATAATCTAAATGTAATGAGTTATCATTTTTATTTAATTTTTTAGATATAATATTAAATTACTATTTTTACTTGTGATTAATAAACAATAATTAATGATTAATAAATTGATATCAATTATTTATTTTCATCAATTATTTTATGAAAAATCAAATATTTATTTTTATTATGTTATTTAGATAATATATGAAATGATGATTTTCATAAATACACCCATCTGCTCAAACTAAAGATCTAGACTGACTTCTAGTCCTAAGATTACTTTAATCGAAGACATTTTCACCATTGGAGAAAATATTTTATCAAAATCAATTCTTTTCTTTTGTTCAAAGCCCTGGACAACCAATTGATTCTTATACTTTGCTAGATTACCATGCCCATCATCCTTCAATCTGAATACCCATTTGTTGCTCAAATCCTTTCTATCTTTTGGAAGTTCCACCAGCTCATAAGTGTTGTATTTCAAGAGGGATCTCATTTCATCCTTTATGAATTCCATCCACTTTTCTTTGTCTTTATGAGTTAGCACCTCTTGAAAACTTTTTGGCTCCCATTTTTCAATGAGAAGAACATAATCTGTTAGTGGGTATCTTGTAGATGGCTCTCTCTCTAGTTGACCTTCTAATGGGTTAATCATTATCCTTCGGTTGTGGGCTCTCCCCTTGATTATTGTCCTCATTATCTTCAACATCATTATCTTCATCATCATCATAAGGCGGAATTTGGATTTCATCATCTGCTTCTGATTCTTTATCTATGACCTGTTGTTAACAAAGACTTAGTTCAATTGCAGCTTTTTAGGCTGCTACTCCTTTTTGAAATCTTCAATAGTTTAATTTTCATAGAAGACAACATCTCTGCTTCTCATTATTCTTTTCTTTTCTGGATCCCAAAATCTATATCCAAACTCTTTATCTCCATATCCAATAAAGATACATGAAACAATTTTGTTGTCAAGCTTCAACCGTTGTTCTTTCGTGTGCACAAAAGCCTTGCAACCAAATACCCTCATATGAGAATAAGAACTATCTTTACTAGTCCATACTCTCTCTGGAATGTCTAAACCCATAGGAACTAATGGAGATCTGTTGATCAAATAGCATGCAGTCTGCACAACTGCTCCTCAGTCTACACAGCAATGTCGTTCACAATAGTAACAACCCTTGGGAATAGTTACTCACCTCTAATAATAACCCTGCACAGTAGTGCCTTATGAAACAGTTATGTCTTACGCAGCAAGAACTACCCTTAATGTCAGCAGCTAAAGTGACTTGACTCATAAGGCTCCAGTGAATCGGCTATAGTGCATAACTATAACTTTTGTGATATTGAAGCTACAATACTGTTAAATAGTAACACAAATAATTTTTCTCCAACAATGTTCTGCTACCAGCTGTTGGAAAAAATTGAACACAGTGAAAATAATAAAAATAAAATTAATAGGAATACACCAAATATTTTTTAACATGGAAAACCTTTAAGAAAAAAAACCATGAGGTGATAGTAAAAGACCCACACAGAAAAATCCCTACTACATCAAAAAGTGGGTATAACACAATCTCTCAAGTTTTACAACAAAACTTGAGGAATAAACTCAAAATAATACATAATTATTTTAAACTCTCTATTCTCTCCCTCACTCTCACCATCTCTATTTATTCCTTTTCTGGCTTGTGATCTAATGCATTAGGAGCATTTTCTTTATAAGAGTATGGAGAGGGACTTCTAGCGTAAATTACGCCTCCATAAGCTGTTTGCATTTGCCAAAACCTTGGTCAAGGTCACCAAAAAGTTTTTTGGAAAATTTGCATATTAGGCATGCACCAAAATGGTTGAAAAAATCCCATCATTCAGTACCACATATGGTGATGATGAAGCTGGAAGAAAGTTTTGTTAGGTGTTCAATGTAGGGGATTGCTAAAATAGAGAGTTTTCAAGGACTTGGATAACATTTTGAATGGAGTCATTGTCGATCACATGATCTGTCATGATGTAGCTAGTGCCGTTGTTAGGGAGGAGCAAATGTACTTCTTCCACGTTATCCTTGACATTCAAAATCATGGCATATATGGTATTTGCATGGCTAGAGAGAGCACGAAAGCCATCACACTAGTATGCAAAATTCACAAATAATTAAATTACATAACACATAAGTATGGCTATAGCTTACTGTGATTAATGCATTGTAATTCCTTGCAGAATATATTTGCTGGTGGAACAAATTGTTGAAGTATAAACTTGATCAAATCCAAACTTGATCCAATTTGGACTTCATGCAAAACCCAAGTTCTTAGTACAATTAAAATTGAATCCAAATTGGCCCAATAAAAAAAGGCTTCCAATGGTAGGTTTGGTGAATAATTAAAGTTAGGCTAAATAGGTTTGATGAATAATTTAAGTAACGTTAAGTGGTGCACTTTGTATGGTAAGGATTTTTTTACTTTATTTTAATGAGTGGTGTATATTGATTTTGTTTAAGTATAAATCCCCCCTCCCATCTTTTTATTAGCAAGCCAAAGAGAAGAAGAAGTAATTTGTGTGTTGATTAATGTAATGGTGTGAGGTTGTTAAAATTCTTCTCTTATTGTAATGTTTGTAAGAAATTAATAAAATTGTCTTTTGAGTGATATTTTTAACAAAGTGGTATCGGTGCTAAGTTTGTAGTGTTAAATATATTGGTATAGCACACCAAATTGAGGCTCTCAACGTTAGAAATGCAACACCATTAAAATCGTCCAAATCTGAGTTCGGACGTACTATCACAAGCCATCAGAAGTTTGTTGTGCAGGAAGAGTAGATTGAAACAAACGAACCGAATCGAGTTAAACCGTTTGGATTGAACAGAGTTAAGCCAGATAAACTGATCCAAGTCAGCTCCAAACTGATTTTATTGATTTGGATCCAAGTCGATCGAGGCAAACCGCTAAAGAATCGAACCAGGTCGAGTCAAACTGTTGACCAAGTAAGTTTGACCATTGACCAAAATTGAAATTTCTTTTTACCAAGTTCTTCCTAAAGTTCTTTTGCATTTCGAATCCATCCGTGCAATCAAATTTTTTAAATTCCCACTATATTGAAAGATATGATAAATGGAGATATGACACTATTTCAAGTTCCAATTCTCCACAAAAACAATTATAATAATTTGAGCATCAAAATAAAAGCAAAACGTTTACATGACATCTTTGATTGGGGCATCAAAATAATAATTTGAGCATCAAATAAGTTTAGGTTAACTCTTAGAAAAAAACTATGATATTTACATGAAAGATTATAATCTTTTTATAGGAGATGGTAAAGGCCAGCTTCATTACTAAAATAAAAATGTCAAAAAATAGAACGTTTTCTTTGAATATCCAAAACAATGTTGCAAAATGTTTAAAAGCTTATTGCAAAGATGCATCGTGACTATGACATCTTTGATTGGGGCATCTCAACTTTGGAGGACTGAAGCTATTGTATAAAAAAGAGATGGTGAGATCATTCGGACCAACTTTGTAAAGAATGTTTACATAGGACGTAATTTACAAAAAACTTTCCAAAGGAGTCTATCTTTAGAGCCAAAAAGCCACTGGAACTCATTCATGCTGACATGTGTAGACCATTGAAGCAAAGTTCTCTTAGTAAGAACAACTATTTTCTTTTCTTTATTGATGATTTTTCAAGAAAACCTTTGGTGTATTTTCTAAAGCAAAAGTTTGAGGTATTTGAAGCATTCAAGAATTTCAAAGCTGCTATTAAGAAAGAGAGTGGCCACCAAATTAAAAGTACGAGAACTCATCACGGTGGAGAATTCACTTTCATGGAGTTCCAAGAGTTCTGTGAAGCAAATGGTGTTGCTAAAAGAAAAAATAGAACCATTATTGACATGGCATTAAGCATGCTGCAAAGCAAGAGATTACTAAAAGAGTTTTAGGCCGAAGTTGTACCAACTGCTTTCTATTTATCTAATCGATCTCCATTAAGAAGTGTGTGGGGGAAAACACCGCAAGAGGCATAGAGTGGAAGAAAGCTTGGTATCTCTCATCTTATATTTTTTGGAAGTATAACTCATGTCATATACGAGACGAGAGAAGAATAAAGTTAAATGATAAAGCAAGAGCTTTTTCTTCATCAACTATGATTCAAGCTCAAAAAGCTACAAGTTGTACAATGTAAACAACAAGAAGATTATGATCAGTCGAGACGTAATATTTGATGAAGAAGAAGAATGAGATTTTGCCTACATATAGATGATTTTAATTTCCTTCCTTATTTTGAAGAAAATGGCCAAATTGAACAACAAGGAGAACTTCAACAAGAGCACGCAACACCACCAACTTTGCCAATACGAGTTTATTCATTGCTATCCTTTCTAAATGAAATAAATGAAGAATACGCAAGGAGTCTTTAAGAACACTACAAGGTGACTGAAAGGTTAGACAATCTTACCCTCTTTTCCTTTTTACTGATTGTGAACCAATGAGTTTTGAAGAAATTGCACAAGATGAGAAATAGAAAAATACAATGGATGAAGAAATTAAAGTAATTTTAAAGAATAACACGTGGGAGTCTACTTCACTTCCAAAAGGACACAAAATTATTAGAGTCAAATAAGTGTAGAAAGTAAAGAAGAATGTAAATGGAGAAATTGAACTATATAAGGCAAGACCAGTTGCAAAACGCTAGTCAAAGGGCTGGCGTCGACTATGATAAGGTGTGTTGTATGATTAGTGCAGTATACGTACAATATCACAAGTACACGGGGATCGTAACAAGTAATACAGTGATAAGAGGTTGTCGATCCCACAAGGATTACAATTTATTAAGTGTCAAAAATAATTAATTTTGAATTTATCTGAAGAAATCAATTGTCAATTTGAGTTAGAAATTAAAATAGGCAAAAATTAACTACTTAACATATTAACTAAGATATGCAATTAATGAAAAAACTCAAGGGCGAATGATTTTATCTTAATTAGTCACATCCAATTCTTCAATTGACGTTACTTTGATTTAATACTGGTTTTTCAGTTAATTATCCTCCCTCATTCAACAATCTCTCTCAAGATCAATCGAAACTACTCTAAGCCTAAAAATTTACTATATCTCTATGTAAATTTGATTAAGTGAGAGCGCATTACAATTACTGATAATTTCAAATGAAACCACGTAAACCATATTAGTACATCTCTGTCTAACATACAATTTAAGAGTATTAAACATCATGATAAATACTCAAAGCTATGTATTAAATCATAAATAACACAATATCAGAAAATTGATGCTTCAAATAAATTAAATCATTACCCTAGAAAAAAAATCTAACCATACATAAAATAAAGTTCAAGATTAATCATAAAAAATTCAACAATCAAATACATAATCTTAGTCAACACAAATTGTTCAATTCAAGATGAAATTAAAAGGAAGAGAAAGAAAAACTAGATGAATAGAGCTTGAATCCACAAGGTTGATGAGATCCCCAATCTCTTGATAAAATTCCCTTTTTATTGTTGATTTTTTCTTCTCTCTCTCTAGCAACCTTCTTCCCCTTTTCTCTCTCTAAAGCCCACTCTCCAAAACTAGCTTAAGTGGCTTCTCATTGGAAAAACTTGAAAACCTAAGACCCACTAAATCTGGCCATCCATGGGAGATCCAAGGGTAAAAAATGGGCCAAAAACAGATAAAATATGTCACGTGGGTCGTAAATGGTGCAGGTGCACACTCTGATGGAGCGCCCGTACGAGATAAACAGAATGCATGATGCAGTCGCGCGCCCTGGTGGCCAATTCTGCGCCATGATTATTGCCAAAAGATAGAATGTATGGCGTGGCCATGCCACAGTTTGGTGCAGGCACGCCATTGAGTTTACCTCTAAAGGCAATTCACGCGGCTAATTTTAATTAGGTTCTCTATTGTTTACTTATTTCTAATTTTGGCCTCTTTTTTCTTTTTTTTCTTTTTTGTCCTCATTTGCTTGCATTTTGGTCACCAAGAATAAATTTTTATGATTTTCACAGATGGTAACGAACGTGTTTTGATGCTTCGTTTTCATCTCATTCGTGTTAAAATATACATCAACACCTATAAAATAAAATTAAAATGCTTATAAAGAAAAATAACTACCTAAAACAGACCAAATGACGTTAAGTATTTTGCTTAATGATAGATAATTCAAATATAATCCAGTAACAAAAATGAAGATATCAAAGTATTTTCTCCAATAACACACTTGGAAACCATAAAACTAATTATTTCCTTGGCAGCTCAAAACAAGTGGAGGATTCATCAAATGGATGTAAAATCTGTCATCTTACATGAAGTTCTCAAAAAAGAAGTCTATATTTAACAACCGTTAGGCTATGAAGTCAAAGGGCAAGAGGGTAAGGTATTGAAACTTAGAAAGGCTCTCAACGGATTGAAGCAAGCGCCAAGAGCATGGAATAGTCAAATTGACAAGTATTTCCAAGAGGATGACTTCATTAAATCCCCTATTAGCATGCACTCTACATCAAGAGTAAAGATGAATATATGTTGATCGTGTGCCAATACGTGGATAACTTGATTTTTATTGGTAGCAATCTAAGCATGTTCAATGATTTCAAGAAGTCAATGACTAAAGAGCTCAAAATGATAGACATTAGGCTTATGGCATATTACCTTGCTATTAAAGTGAGATAAAAGAAATATAGAATCTTCATTTCATAAGAGGCTACAAAAAGAGATCCTTAAGAAGTTAAAGAAGGAAGATTGCAACTTGATTAGTAGACCAATAAGGTATGGAGTTAAATTCTCAAATCATGAAGAAGGAAAAAGAGTAGATCCAACTCTTTTCAAGAGCTTAGTTGGATGTTTACGATATTTGACATGTACAAGGCCCAATATTCTGTATACAACTAGACTTGAAGCCGTTACATGAAAACTCCAACAACCACGTATTTCAAGGCCTCAAAAAGGATTTTCTGTTACTTAAAAGGTACAACAAATTTTGGCTTATTTTATTCATTTTCAAGTGATTATAATCTTATTGGATACAACAATAGTGATTGGGTTGGAGATATTGATGATTGAAAAAGCACAACTGGTTTTGTACACTTCATGGGAGACACCGCTTTTACCTGGATGTCAAAGAAACAACCAATTGCCACGCTCTCTACATGTGAAGTTTTGTATGTAGCTGCTATATCATGTGTTTGCCATGTAATTTGGCTTAGAAACTTGTTAAAGGAGCTGAGATGACCATAAGAAGAGTCAACAAAGATTAATGTTGATATCAAGTCAGCTATGGCATTTACAAATAATCCTATTTTTCATGATTAAAGCAAATATATTAACACGCATTACCACTACATAAGGGAGTGCATAACAAGAAAAGATATACAAATAAAGCACGTGAAGTGCCAAGAATAAATTGCTGACATTTTTACTAAGCCACTAAAACAAGAAGACTTTATAAGATTAAGAAATTCACTTGGTATGACTAGATAAAGTTTAAAGGGGCTCTTGAAGTATAAACTTGATCACATACTACCTTGATTCAATCCAAACATCATGAAAACCCAAGTTCTTAGTCCAATTAAAATTGAATCCAAATTGGCCCAATCAAAAGAACCTTTAAATGGTAAGTTTGATGAATAATAGAAGTTAAGTGGGTTTGATGAATAATTTAAGTTAAGTGGTGCACTTTGTATGGTAAGAAGTTTTTTAGTTTATTTTAGTGAGTGGTTAATATTGATTTTGTTTAAGTATAAATTCCTCCCCCCTCAACCCCCAACACCCCCCCCCCCCCCCCCCCCCCCCCCCATCTCTTGTATTAGCAAGCCAAAGAGAAAAAGAAGTAATAGCATCTAAAAAAGTCATGTTCTCTTGTATGGTGTGTTGGGGTGAGATTGTAAGAATTCTTTTCTTATTGTAATGTTTGTAAAAAATTCATAAAATTTTCTTTTATATTTTCAACACAAATTTGAGAATGGACATTAATAGAACTTTTACATCACCCACAAACTATCAGATAAGCACAAAAAGAGATGAGAGGGATTATAGGAAGTGAGTCATAGATTAATGAGCATCGTGTACAGAAACTATTTTTCCTAAAGGTTGTAATAAAAGAAACACTAAGATTACATCTTCCATTTCAAAGTAGGTGGATATGACATTACTACTAAGCCTGGAGCTATGGTAAATGCATGGGCAATAAGGAGAGATTCTGGATTATAGGATGAATTGGAAGAGTTTAGACCGAAGAGGTTCTTGAATTCTGGCATAGATTTTAGAGGACAATACTTTGAGTTAATTCCATTTGGCTCAGGATCAAAGAAAGAGTTGTCCTTGAACTACATTTGCTTTTGCAATAATTAAGCTTGCATTAGAAAATTTTCTATAAACGATCGACCGAACACTGCCTGGTAAAGATTAAACAACAGCAAAAGACTTGGATGTCAATGAATCAACTAATATAGTCATAAACAGGAAACTCCAGCTCTTATCTTCACTCCTAGAGTGAAATAATCCAATTGTTAAAGGCTCCAAGTTGGTTTTACTTAATTATTGATTTCTAGCTGTTAAAGCTAAAAATTAAAAAATAAAGAAAATCAACTAAGGAAAGTGTTTGAACATTAATTTGTAATCTTATTTAGAATATTTGCAGGTTATGAACATTTTAACTGTCAGAGGGGTATATTTGAAATTTAAAATATATCGACTAGGAGATCATTTGTGAGCATGGCTGACATCGTTAGATCAGGAAGTTAGCTTTTCAGAGAATTTTATGATGCTCAATTTGGAGTTCTCTAAAGAGAATTATGGTAAAATATTTGCTAGATATTCAAAGAAAAAGTCAAACTAGAACTTCTGCATAAAGCGGTCATTTTAAAAAATTAGAATAGGTTTTTTGTTGTGTCAAAAAATGTTGCTTGTATTAGCTAGATTTTAGTTGTAGAATTTTCCATCAACTAGTATAATTATGTTGGTGTAATGCAAGTCAAGAAAGTAAGAAAATCAATCCCTTCATTAATAAAAACAGAGTATTCTCTACAGGTGCAGCAACTCTGCAGTTTGCTTTCTACATATTCTTTGTGTAAACTTCAATTTGTTTTCCTAAAGTCATTCTTTATCTATTTTATTAAGTTATATACAGCCTAGCACCTTCGTTTGCCTCCAACAAATTTGGTACAAGAGCTTTTTTTTTCATAAATTCAATAATTCCAAATGCCCTCTTTGCACTACCACCAAGCCAAATTCCTATTTTTTATGGAGAACATTATGATTATTGGAGCTCTCAAATGGAGACAACCTTCATTTTTCAAAATCTATGGAAAGTGGTCACAAAAGACTGAAGAACCATCTGAATCGAAAAGCTCAACAACTTGGACAGATGAAAAAATAAAAATACGAGGATGTGGCCAGTGGTAGAACTAGAACCTAAAATCTAGGAGGGCCGAATAATAATTTAATTTTTTTAAATAAAAAATTAATAAATTTTAAAATTAAAATATTGAAAAATAAGATTATCATTTAACATCAATAATACATATAAATAAAAAAATTCTTAAGACATACCTACTTATACAAAATTAAAAAAATTCTTCGTAACTTAAAAAATTAGATAAATATATCATGTTATTTTATTGTAACTAAAATAATATAATACACATAATAATTATAATTTGTAGTTATATTTATATAAATCTATATACAATAAACTTAAATAATGCATAAATTTAAAATATCCATATAAAAAATACTTTAAAAAATTTTTTTTTTTCATTTTGAGAACTTTTTCTCCTTGCCTTGAGTTAAAAAAGAGAGAAAATTAAGAAAATTACAAGTTAAAATGTTTTTAATCACACACACACACTAATCATAAAAAAATTTCCTAGAAGAAAAAAGTTTTTAAGTACACAGTTTTTCTATAAGGAAAAAGCTTCATAAATCATATAACTTTTTCATAAGAAAAAGATTTTTTATTACATGGAAGATAAAATTATATAAGTGATTCCTTAAATGAAATTATTGTATAAGTCAAGTATTAATAAATAAGTGGGATTACTATTTTGAAACTTCAATAAAAATATATTTAACTAATTTATCATTAATAACTAAAAATAAATAATTAAAAATATATAAAAAAAGAACACATTAATTTTAGTCTAAAAGTATCAAAGTTTAAAAAAATAAAATTGGAGGACTAAATAGATATTTCACATCTCTAATTAATAAGATTATAAAAAATTGAAAATTTTTGTAAAACTTTTCAGTGAGGCCTAGGGGAGCCATGGCCCCCTGGGGCGCTTGAAACGCTTTGCCACTGGATGTGGTGAAGAATGCTACTGCACTAAGAATCATCCAACAAGGGATAAGTGAATTTTTCTTTTTTTGAAGTTTTGGAGTAAAAAAATAAAGAAAAAATGAAAAAGTTTTGAAAAATGAGTTTTAAGGTAGTGACAAAGTAATCTCTATAAAGTTACAAATTTTATAGAGAGAATTTAATAATCTAGCCATGAAAGAAAATGAAAATATAAAAGATTTCTTTTCTAGAGCTTTAGAAATTATTAATCAAGTAAAGAGTTGTGGTGATATCATACAAAGCCAAAAAATTGTTGAAAAGATTTTAAGAAGTTTGCCTTAGAAATTTGAATATGTAATTGAAGAGTCAAAAGATTTATCCAAGCTTTCAATGACTGAAATAATGGGTTCTCTTGAAGCTCGTGAAAAAAGAATGAGCAGATTCACAAATCAACCACTTGAGCATGCTTTATAGTTCAAAGTGAATATTTTAAACAAGAATTCTTCAAAGTCACAACAAAAAATAGGCTCAAACCAAAAAAAGGATCATTTGGAAAAGGACAAAGCCACCAAAATGAAAGAGGGAATATAGGAAGAGGAAAAGGAACATCGTAACACCATCAAAATCTCATTGTTTTGTTTGCAAAAAATTTAGTCATGAATCAAAAGAGTGCATATTTAAATATACAAGATACAAAATTGCAAATCATTCTTAAGGGTATTGTTGGAATTGAAATAAAAAAAAGGGAAAAATGAGACAAATTTTTCTAAACAAAATAACCAATTATTTTTCTCTTGTATGAATGCTAAAAATGAAAATAAAAACATTTGGAATGTAGATAGTGGTTGTAGTAATCATATGATAGGAAATCACAAAGAATTTGCAGAGCTTGACAAAAATTTCACCTCTTAAGTAAAGCTTGGTGTTGGGAAGCTTCATTAAGTTCAAGGAAAAGAAGTAATAGTTCTCCACTACACAGGAGGTATAGAAAAATTTATCTATGATCTTCTTTGTGTGCCTAATTTTATCACAAAGCCTTTTAAGTGTGAAACAACTCTTATAAAGAGGATATTTAATGTTGTTTGATGAAAACAAATGCACAATTTGTAATAAAAGGAATGATCTCATTGTGATAAAAATTAAAAAGAGCAAATAATATGTTTCCTCTTGTCATATCCCATGACGAAAAAATTAGCTCTCCAAAGTGAACAAATTGATGAATGTAATCTTTGGTATTTGGGATATGGTCACTTAAACTACAAGGGATTAGAATTGTTAAAACAAAAGAACGTGATTATCAAAATAAAAGAAAAGTTTTGTGAAGGTTGCATATATGGAAAGATGTGTAGAGTTCTATTCCCAAAAACTCTTGGAGAGATTGTCACGTGCCTCTAGAACGAAAGCGAAACCGTTGAAAGTACAAGGGCATGAGAGCTTGCAACTCACAAGACCAGTGCACCCAAGTTCCAAACTCGCCTACCCATTAGAGCAAAAGCTGTTATTCGTAAATGAAAGGTACCTATGCGAATAATGTATCAAGAGCAAAATGGGTGAGACGGAAGGCGTGCAAGGTCCAGCGGGGTGTGTCGAGAGCATGCCTGGTTTCCTACCACACCTAGCACAAGGGAAAAGCAAGATAGGTAGAACATAAAGGGAAACTTAGCAACTCAACATGGTTTGCTTAGCATTGTAATCCAATAGGTCCAAAATTAGAGTTACTAGTGGTAGGTGAGATATTTGTATATTTATGTAATTATTTGTACATGGAATTGTCTTGGCCATTGACAGTGCTCTTGTGTAAGTAAATCATGGCCTTCCATTTGTAAATATATAAACGCATAGTGTTGTAAATGAAAGAAGTAGAATCTATTTCTTCTTTCAATTTGGAGCATCTAACGTCCCTTTCTCTCTTCATTTTTATCTTTTATTTTGAGCTCCAAATTGACAAATCTCATGGCCAATTAAGCACGCATACCAAACACAAATCGACCTTAGATTAAAAAGGGCTTACTTAGATAGTGTTTGGGAGCTAGTGTAAGTGTTGCATAGAGTAGGTTTTCCTTCAATTTCCCAGCACGTGACAAAAAGCACCTCTAGATTTGGTACATACGGATGTTTGCGAACCAAGCTGAACTCCATCCTTGGGTAACAAAAGATATTTCATTCTTTTAATTGGTGACTATACTCGGATGATGTGGGTTTATTTTCTTGAAAAAAAAATCATATATTTTCCCACTTTTCTCCAATTTAAAGCTGTTACAGAAAATCAAGTAGGTACAAGATGAAGATTATTACAGACCGATCGAGGACAAAAGTTTATCTATCAAGCATTCCTTGATTATTGCAAGTAAAAAAGGATTCACAGAAAACTCACGATTTGACACTCGCCTTAACAAAATAGCATCACCAAAAGGAAGAATTGAACGATTGTAGAAATGGCAATAAACATGTTTCAAGGGAAGAATCTTCCTAAGAAATTTTGGGAAGAAGCTATATAAACTACTGTTTACATCCTCAATAGGTCTCCAACAAAGGTAGTTCACAACAAAACATCGTTTAAAGTATAGTTTAATCGCAAGCTGACGGTAAATAATCTTAAAGTCTTTAGATGTATTGCATATGCCTTGATTCTTTCTCAAAACGAAGAAAAATTTGATGAGAAAGGAGAAAAATATATTTTTATTGGTATAGCAATGAATCCAAAGGCTATTGATTGTTTAATCCTAAAACAAATCATGTGTTGCTTTCATGAGATGTTTTATTTTATGAACTGGCAACATGGAACTAGGAAGAAAATTCTTCTTCATCATTTGCAACATTTGACTTTCTTCAACCAGCAGGAAGTAATGAAAGTTTGGAGCCAGTAGTGACTTCAAATACCAATGAAGATGAAGATAAAAAAGGTAGGAGTCCACCAAGAACCAGATTTTCTCTTGAAGATGCTTGTGATTCGAATCATCCTCCAAAGAAGATGAGCTTTAAAAGAAGTATACAAAGATTGTAATGTTGCTCTCTTTACATGTGAACTGCAAAATTTTGAAGAGACGACAAAGCAAAAGGTCAAAGCAATGGATGAAGAGATGATCATGATCGAGAAAAATAACTCTTACGAGTTGGTTGATCTTCCTAATGGAAAAGATATAATTGAACTGAAATGGGATTTTCAGACTAAATACAATGAAGATGGAACCTTTACTAGCATAAAGCTCGATTAGTTGCAAAAGGTTATTCTCAACAACTTGGAGTAGATTTCAACGAAACGTTTGCACCTGTTGCATGAAAGGAAACCATACTCCTTTTTCTTGTTGTACACCCCAATTGATGTTACAATTATTTCAATTGGATGTCAAATCAGCCTTTCTCAATGATGACCTGGAAGAAGAGATGTACATTGAACAACCTAATGGTTACAAGATAAACAAAAAGGAAGATGATACGAATCACGCAACCCACAAGTATATAGGGTCGTACAGGTCGTAAGCGGAAAAGAAAGAGCTATCGTACTCACAAAGACTAAGTTTTTGAAGTTTTAAATTAAGTACTGTAGCTATTGTAGAATAATTTTATCTAGGCACTCAAAAATTGTAAGAGTAAGAAAATATAAAGAAAATTATAAAAAAAATAACAATAAAATTGATTACAAAAATAAAAACAAGCAAATCAAATTAATAGAGAAAGATTATACGAAAATTGATATGAAAATGGTCCTAGAATTTTGATTTCACCTAACCTTTATCATGTCCCTCATAATTCAGAATTTGCTAAGTTTTTATTTTTAATACACTAATCACAAGTTTTAAGTAACTTCAATCCTTTTTTCGGAGTGTAGAACTAAGTCCTATATGTAACTAAATTAGCCGATATCTCTATCTGATTTAATTTAGCTAAACAATCTTTTAGTCTAACCAGTTATTAACTCCTAGAAATTAACTCAACTTCTAGTTCATTGATTCCGAAGTATTAATGTGATTATCTAGTTCTTGATGTTCTCCAGAACTCTTAATACACTAAACTAAGTTTTTCAAATCCCATAAATAAATTAGAGTATCCCTAGTACTATTGCATCTATGTTTAATCAAATAATTTATTATGCAATAAATCATTAGTATTAAATGCAAGAAAAACTCAATTGATAAAAAATTAATAACAATAGAAAATTCCTAAAATAGTCCAAATGTGGTTGAATTAGGCTACATCAAAATCTTAGAGCATAGAAAATTTAGCCTAACATATCAACAATAAAACTAGGGGTGGGCAAAATCAGGTTTAGTTCGGTTTCTATAAAAACCAAACTGAACCCAAAATATACAAATAATGAAATCGAATCGAACCAAACCGAAATAGCTTGGTTTGGTTAGGTTCGGGCCCAACTTCAATTTCTGAACGGTATTTCGGTTAAGAATTTCTGCTTTTATAAAATTTTATTTATGTCCCTAGTTTATACTTTAATTACAAAAAATAAATATAATTTTAAAATTTATAATACTTATCCTTATTTATATATATATATATATTTATGTAAATTATTATTAAATTATTAGTTATTTATAATTTATGAAATAAACAGAGGGCTATAAAAAATTTCACAATTGGTTTCTGTTTAGGTTCGGTTCAAAATCAAATTCAAATCGAACCGATTGTTTTGGAACTAATTAGAACCGAACAGTTCGGTTCGGTTCAGTTAAGCATTTTTGCCCACCGCTAAATAAAACACAAGTTTATAATAAAATTCATCATCCTTATGATAATCTAACAATAAAAATAAAATGAATTCCAAGACAAAATTAAGGATTTGAGAGAATAAAACTAGTGAAGAAGAGCCTCATCAACCAATCTTCAAGTCTTTTTCCAAAGACCTTCAAGGTTGATCGATTCTTCTACTTCTCTCTCTAGAATTTCTCTCTTTGTTTATCTTTTTCTCTCTCTAAAAGTTCTATTTATATTCTTGGATATGGTGGCTCTCTTCCCTAAATGATAAAAACTTAGGACACTACTAAATCTAGCGATACATCCCTCATCCAACGGTCAAAATCAGGCTTAATCATGGTATAAATGACACTTGGGGTCCACATTACACGCACGTGCCATCTTCCAAGCCAAAGTTTAGCCTCGAGACAGTAGCTAGGCATGCACGCGCTATATACTGTCCAATGGGTGCACGCGTGTAAAATAGAGTTCAAATTCAACAATCAAGAATTCAACAATTGACAACATAATCTCAATAATCAAAATATTGTTAAATTCAAGACCAAAATTAAAAAGGAGAGAAAGAAAAATTAGATGAAAAGAGCTTGAATTCACAAGGTAAATGAGAATCCCCACCTTTTTACCAACGTAGGCAAATTAAATGAAAAATTTTAATTGAAACCCCATATATTTTATTATTATTAATTCGAGTCTTTATTTTGATAGTTTTGCATTTTGGTCCTCATTTTGTTGCATTTTTGTCCTCAAATCTCTTGAACTTCGGTTCCCAAACATCTTTCTTTTTTAGCTAAATTCATCCTTTACAAATCAAATTTACTTTGGATGGCCAATATAACCAATTCAAGTATAACCAAAACACATCAAAAGTTAATGAAACTTGAAGATTAAACAAACAATTCAAGTATAAAAGTAAATAATTAGTGTGTATTTTACGCACTTATCAAATACCCCCAAACTTGAATGTTTGTTTGTCCTTAAGCAAATCAAACCAAAGAGAAGAGAGGTAAGGGACTTTAATCAAAATTATCCACATTTGAGATTAAATGAAACATTTGAACATACTTTTAATTAAAGCAAAATAAAGCCTTAGAGATTAAGTTACATAGTCAAATTAAAGAAAGCTTCAGAATGCTTTCATTTTGTCCCGAAATCTAACTTGAAGAACAAATGTCATTTTACTCAAAGATTACTCGTGTGTGTTTGTATAGTGCCACAAATGTTGGGTTATCATTCAATTCAGATCTGTTTAAACATAAATTAAGCTCATTTTAAAAATTTAGGGAACTCCATAAGCTTAATTTTCATGTCACTCTCCATTAACTTAGAAAGAAACCACATAAAGGATCCTTAGGAGTTAATTAAGCTTGCAATGACATGCCAAGGTTAAGGTGGGGGAATCAGATCTTTAAGTAAGATTCAAGCACCCTAATTCCCTTGAGCTTTTTCTTTAATTCTTTGACCATTCCTAGTTTCAACACTTCCTTCTTTATTTGCCCATCAATTGTTGATTTAAACCTACATTTATGCACAAAGAGCATGTGTACCCGCAAACTTATTTATTTGCAAAGGTCTTTTCTTTTTCTTTTCTTTCTTTTTTTTTAACTATCAAACTTCGCCCTACCTTTTGACGCAAGTTCTCTATACTTTTTTAGGCATGAGACCTGGTTACTCGGTAAGAGTTTAGTTTGAATTTTCACACTCTACCCATCTTCCTTTAAATTCAAAGCTTTGGTATGGTTAGAAATTTTAGGGTTCTTTACAAAGGTAGGAGATTTTTTTTTTCATGTTGGCTTTTGTGTAGGTGATAGAACAAAAAGCAAAAATTTAGGCTCAAAAGAGGGTGAACTAAGGATTGATTTATTCTACGTTGGCTTGAAAGGGTTAAACGTATCCAAGAATGCCTAATTCATTTCCTTAATAGAGTATCCTCTAGGATTTCGCCTCAAGTGACAATCAATTAAGTTCTAGAGTTCATTAGAACTTAATAACCCTAAGTGCTAAAATTTCTTAAGAAATTATCAAGTAAAATAATTTTACCAACAAATCAAACTCAAGGATTATGACAACATTCATCATTTTTAACAATTGAAGTATTCACCATCATAATTATATCATTGGTTTTCCTTTCAGCTCAGGCAAAGCATGCTCAACAAACACAAGTCCAATCTCAAAAGGAAAGGGTCTCATTTATAAGGACAAAGAAAAGAAAAGTCTTACAAAAAACAAAAGCAACAAGACAAGCATGCAAACAAAGACTCCTAAAGATATGACAATTAAAACTTAAACAAAAAATATTTTGCGCGTAATTCGTGGCATGATAAAATCATTCTCAACTCATTCTACAAAACATTTCCACAATAGCATTTTGTCCCCCACACTAAATCTAAACATTTCTCCCAATATTTAAGCATAAAACAATCAAAGGGTAAAGCAAAGAGATCATACCTATGAGGCAAGATATAAAAATCTTGCCTCTCATTGTGCATTGTCACTCTCATCTCTTGGCAGAGGCAGAAATTGTGGAAACAGTAGAAGCTTGTAAAGTAATGCCTTTTATTAGTGTCATTTTCACTTGTATACCTCTTTCTGGCAATTCATCGAACTCTTAAAAGTATGACCATTTTTTCTTGCACTCCAACCATTACATTATCTTCCCTTCACTCCTAAAACACTCTCCAAGTGATCCTAAATGATGAATTCTAAGCATTTTTCACTCAAATTCACTCAAACCTTTTATCGAACACTTGGTGTGTGATTTTGTAACTTACCCAATCTAACTGCCAAACCTCCCTTTTTTCACGAAACGTTTTGCCACAAAACACAAACCACTTAAAAGCACTTCTAAAATATCATTCCATCAATCAGTCCCACTACAATTTCAACTAAAATCAACACCAAAATACTTCAATTTGTTCATTCACAATCTCCCCAACTTACAAAATCAAGTACAAAATGAAAGCTTAAGTTGTTCAAATGCAGGTACTTACTTGAAGTTGATTTAGAGTCCCAAGATTGGAGTTGAATTAATGCTAATGAGGTGGTAATGTTTGAAAATGTTTATTTTGTGTTTTGGGAAGGGAAAGTAATTGCAAAGAGTGAAGGAGAAACAAGTTTCAGGTATGCATATAGGGGGCTACACAAGCGCTCCACGCATTCTGCCTGTGCATCTAGGCTTGATTGGGTGCGAGCGTCGTCACACTGTATTGTGGCATGGCCATCCTGCTCCTTCTATTTCTTTCTGGGCACATGTGCGATTGCGCGTTCATGTTGCACAGCCATGTTGTGCATTCTATTATCCCGGGCTTGCTTCGCAACTCGGCTTCTCGCTTCAAACTCGACTGAATGTTCCTCAGTATGATTCTAAGCCTCGTCACTTTCTCCACCTAAGCAAAAGCACACCAAAATTACATTAAATGTGCTTTGAATGAAACACAAATAACTCGAATAAAAATTTAAACCAAACAAAAAGTGTAAGACTTGGGTTGCCTTTTAAGAAGCGCTAAGTTTAATGTCTTCAACCAGACCAATCTTTATCTCTAAGTGTCAAGTGACTCCCCAAGATTAAGATCCAACCATTGTAACTGGTCCAAATGTATCCCACGTATGGCTTCAAATGATCATCGTATATATTGAGACAATCTACAGGATCGAAAGGGTGACTTTTGCTCAATATATTGTATGAGTATGGAATGCTTGAAAAATCATCTGATACATGCATAGCCACAACCAATTGCTTATTCTCACTCATTGCCTAGTTTAAATTTATTTTCTCGTGTTGGTTGTGAATGATCTTCAAAGAAGTTTTCATACAACTTTGATCTATCAAATCTTGCACTACATCCTCATTAGTACCGACAATGTAGCATTCCTCTTAATCATATGATAACTTCAATGCATCAAAAACTTTGAAGTCTTTAGTTTTACCAAGAACATCAAGTATGAGTGTGCCCACACATCTTTGCTCCAGCGGTTGCCATGAATGGCCTACCAAAAATAATATGCACGTCTCCTCGAACATCTTTTTCAATATCTACTACAACAAAGTCCATTGGTAAAAAGAGATAATTAACTTTAACAAGTATATCTTCAAGTATTCCCATGGGATACTTAATCAATCTATCCGCAAGTTGTATGGATATTGTTGTAGGCTTTAATTCTCTAAGATTAAGGGCTACAAAAACAAAATAGGGTATTAGATTAATTGAAGCACCTAAATCAAGCAAACATTTATTAAAGCATTTAGTTCCTATAACACAAGGGATAGTGAAACTTCCTGGATCTTTAAGTAAGATAGCACTCATTTCCTCATTTATCATCACCTTCTCATGCTCTTTGAATTGCCTTTTATTGATTACTAAGTTTTTGAAAAACTTACCATAAGACGGAAATTGTTGAATTGCCTAGAATGTTTATTGACACTTTTTTTAATTGCTCCAAGATCTTATTGGTTAGAAGATCTTTCTTTGATTTTACCAACCTTTGAGGGAAAGGTATTAGTGGCACATATAGTGGAATATGAATGGCATTTGTTGTCATGGCTCCAAATTGCTTGGTTAATGTAGTTAACTGAGCAGTAAGTGTAGTAAGGTTATCCACCTCATGAATTCCAAAGGCTTTCTTTAATGTCAAACACACAGTTGGCCTTTAGTATGCATTGGCAGACATCTCTTCTAACAAATCATAAGCCTCATCAGTCGTTTTTCCCATTAACGCACTTCTTGTAGCTACATCTACAAACATTCTTGTTGAACCCCTTAAATCATTTTAGAATGTTTGAACTTGAAGCCATTTAGGTAAGCCATGAAATGGGCATCTTATCATCGTATCCTTATATCTCTCTCAAGCTTCATATAATGACTCTATTCCATGTTGAAAAAAATTCGTGATGTCATTTCTCAACTTTGCTATCTTCGCCGGAGGGAAATATTTTGCCAAAAACGTTTGTGCCAAGTTATCCCAAGTAAAGATGGTTCCATAAGAAAGTGAACTCAACCAACTCTTTGCCTTATCCCTCAGTGAGAATGGAAAAAGTCTCAACTTGATAGCATCATCCAACATAACGTTATATCTTAAAGTATCGCAAATCTCCAAGAAGTTTGCAATGTGAGCGTTCAGATCTTCATGGGCTAACCCACTAAATTGAACTAAGGTTTGGATCATCTAAATGATGGCTAGTTTGATTTCAAAGTTGTTAGCCTAAATGGCCAGCCTTCTAATGCTAGTCGAGGCTACATTAACTGTCAGAATGGCATAATCTCTTAAAGCTCATTGATCTTCGGCCCCAACATTATCCCCAAGAATCTGTTCCATAGTGTTAGATTACGGTTGTCTTGATACTTTTCTATTGCACCAAAGGAAACCCCTGTAAGAACAAAAAAAGAATAAACTCTAGATTAAATCAAAGATTAACCCAAATCAACATTACAAGAACTTAAAATTTCTTGGCAACAACGCCAAAAACATGTTGCGTAAATTTATGAACGCAAGTGTATGTGTCACAAGCAAGTAATAAAGAGATAAACTGTCGATCCCACGAGGAATGTTAATCCTATAATGATCGAAGATGATTAATTCATGAATTTATTTAAAAGAATCGAAATAACTTGATTGAGGAAATTAAAATAAGCTAAAATTAACTACTAAGCAAATTCATTAGAAGATTCAACTAATGGGAGAATTTAGAGCTAACGATTTTATCATATTTAGACGCATCAATTCTTTAATTCACGTTGTTCTAAATTAAAATCCATGTTGCTAGTTAATTATCCTAATTTATTCAACAATTTCTATCGAGGTCAACCAAACCTACTTCGCACCTAAAATTTCACTATATCTCTATGTGAAATTACTTAAATGGAAGTGCATTACAATTAGTGATAATTTCTAATTAAACTACGTAAACCATATTAGTATATCTCTATCTAACATGCAATTTACGGCATCTATTACACGCTCTAGATATGATATTTATTTTTCAGTTCATATCAATCCACAATTTATTCAAATGTTGGCCACATATTCAAAAATATTAATTATCATAATAGATACTCAACACTAAATCCCAAATCAAATGAATAACACAATATTAGAAATTGAATGCTCCAAATAAATTAAATCATTGCCCTAGAAAACAAGTCTAGCCACACATAAAATTCAAGACTAAATTCAAAAGGAGAGAAAGAAAAATTAGATGAGAAGAGCTTGAATCCACAAGGTAGATGAGAATCCCCAAATCACTTGATGAAATCTCTTTCTCCTTGTTGATTTGATTTTTTCCTTTCTCTCTCTAGAAATCTTCTTTCTCCTCTTCTCTCTCTCTCTAGAAACTAAACACTCCCTCCCAAGCGTAGTGGCCTACCTTCTCTCATTCCTAAATTATAAAAACCACAAACAAAATTAAATCTAGCCATCTAAATTTGATCAAGGGTCCAAAATCATGCAAAAATCATCATACTTAAACCCATATGGCGCTGCAACGCGGTATTTGGAGTAGTGGCACAGTGGAGACAGCATGAGTGGTGTGGTCACGCCACCCTTTATGCCTTGGGGCATAATGCATGGCGCAGTCACGCTAAATTTTGACATGGCAGCGCCATTGATTCTGCCAACATAGGCAAACTAATGGTAAATTTCAGTTGAGCTCCTATATTTTTTATTATTATTACTTTAAGTCTCTAGTTTGATATTTTTTCTTTTTGGTTCTCATTTTGGTCCTTGAATCTCTTGAACTTCAATCCCCGAACATCTTCCTTTTCGAGCCAAATTCATTCTTTTTGAACCAAATTCACTTTAGATGGTCAATTCTCTCATTTTCTGCACAATATAATCAAAGCACATCAAAAGCTAATGAAACCTAAGGATTAAATAAATAATTCAAGTATAAAAGTAAATAATTAGCGTATGTTTTATGTACTTATCAGTTTTCCTCTATGTTGATGATCTAATTTATGTAAGAACTAATGAAAATATTATTATTGAATTCAAGAAGTCTATGATGAAAAATTTTGAGATGATTGATTTCGGTTTGATGAAACTTTTTCTTAGAATCTAGGAGAAGTAATCAAAAAGATAAATTTTTATTTCTCAAGAAAAATATGTTAATGATTTACTCAAAAGATTTCACATGTCAAATTGCAAGCCTATGGCAACTTCTATGGCTTAAATGAAAAATTGTAGCTAAATGATGGAAAACAAAGTGCAGATGCTAAAGCTTATAGGAGTCATATGGGGTACTTGATTTATCTTACAAACACTAGACTCGATATTGTGCACTCCATGAGCTATACTTCCAGGTGCATGAGCAAGCCAAGCATATTTCACTTTGCAGCAGCAAAAAGAATTCTACATTACTTACAAGGAACAAAGAAGCTTGGGATCAAGTACATGAAGGAAGAAAACAACCAGCTAGTAAGTTACTCGATAGTGATTGGGCTAGCTCGATTGATGACCAAAACAGTACTTCTGAATATATTTTTTACTTGGCTTCAAATGTTATTTCCTAAAGTTTCAAGAAGCATATAACCATTTCTTTATCTTTAAAAGCGACATGTGAAGTAGTATGACTACAAAGACCTTTATCGGATTTGCAGCAACAACAAATGGAGAATTTTATCAATTATCATTTAATCCACAAATTTAAGAAAGAGACGGGATAACTAGATGTTGAGGCCAAGCCAAAGCAACGACAAAATAAATAACAAATATAAATCAAACGAAAACATATCTCCAGTAATTAATACTCTGACCAATTCATGCGTAAAAAGAATTAAAAATTGAAGGAAAATCGACACATACTTATGATGTTTAAGGAAATAGACAGATACCTCTTGACTTTTATTTCTGGTTGTTGATCGGTTATAGTATTATCATTTCTACCCCCAAAAGTTTAAATAATAATAATTAAATAATAGTTATTTTAATTATAACAATTTAGCCTCTATTTTAAAATTTTTTACATATACATTTTTTAGTTATAACAATTTAATCCCTATTTTAATTTTTCTTTACAATGTATTAAGGATTAAAGTTTTAATTTACTATTTCAATATAAAAATTAAAAAATATTATTATTAAAACTTCTAACAATAATGTAGACCAAACTCATATGTTAAAATATTTTTAATCCTCTTCTTTTACTTTTCTAGTAATAATTTAATTTTTAATTGTCAAAAAATTTTAAAATATTTTTTAACATTTTATTTCTATATATAATATATTTATTTAAAAGATTGTATTAATTTTATTATATTTTCTTAATATAAATAATAAGTTTTTTAAATAGACATATTATATATAAAAATAATATATTAATAAGTATTTCATTTAAAATCTTTTTTATAACTAAGGGATATTATCACATTCCTCTCCTGAGGTTTGGGTTTGTATCACTTAGAGAGAAAGAATAGAGATTGTATCACGTACCTCTCCTATGGTGTTAATTAACTAACTTTAAATGATAAATTTACTAAAATACCCTTAATTATTTATTTTTTATTAAAATATATTTTTTTAATATTTATTTTTTACTTTTATATGTGTTAATTAATTCAAATTTACAAACTAGATAAAACAATTTATAATAGAATAAAAGAAACGAAAATTAAAAATTTGATTTGAAGTATAATTTTTTTTAACAATTATATAATAGAATAAAATAAGTATTTTTCAAATGAAATACGGAGATACATATAGTTAATAAAATTGATTAAAAAATTGAAAATAAATAAATTTTTTTCAACTTCTCTTTCATTGACTAAGGATTTAAAAAAGTGAAATTTTATTTTTTACGGAGATACATAAGGGAGGTAAGTGATACAATCTCTAGTATTTCTCTCTAAGTGATACAAACCCAAATCTCAGAGGAGGAATGTGATAATATCCTTTATAACTAAATATCAAATTATTACTAAGAAAGTAAAAGAAGAAGATTAAATTATTTTAGCACATGGGTTTTATCTAACTTATTATTAGAATTTTTTTAATAATAATATTTTTCTTAATTTTCATTGAAGTAATAAATTAAAAAAATTATTTAATCCTTGGTATATTATGAAAAATATTAAGGTATAAACTAAATTGTTATAGTTAAAAAAAAAGTATATTATAAAAAATTATTAAAATATAGACTCAATTATTATAACTAAAATTATTACTTCTTAATTTATTATTATTCAAAAATTTAGGGATACAAATTATAATAATCTAACTACCGACTAGGGCCAAATGGGGGACGAGTTCCCAACCTCCCTACAAACCCATCTTCGAGCTTTCATACTCAATTGGAATTAACGAATAGGATGGGCCTAGTTCAACCCTTGTTGCACCTTAATTCCCAACTTCATACCAGACATGATTCTAGTTACATGTGAGACCTATTGTCCTGAGCTCCTGTGAAACCACCATTTTTAGGCCCACACTGTAAAGGCTAAGTCCATGTTCTACAAAAAGACTCAACAGCAAATGAATAAAACATCTACACTTCAAAATGGGTTAAATTTATTTTGTCGAGGTCCAAGCCCAACAAATAACTTCACTTCAATTCAAATATATTCATTAAATTGGAAAGCAGGTTTATAGTATAATTTGTATGCAATTAGAATTCTATCGAAGATAATATTTCAAGCAATACAAGCAATCAACGAGTATATAAAGAAGGAACAGCACGAATGAAGAGACCTTTTTTTTCACAACTTAAAAAATTTATTAGTTAAAATCAGATAAATTAAATTTATTATCAATAGTTTGCGTTATTTGTAGAAAAAGGACAAAAAACTTTGAAATCAAAAAAAGAAATACTGTTGAATAAAAAGCCTTGAAATTAGAAAAGGAAGAAGTTTTGAGATCATAATGGAAGGAAGTTTTGAACCAAAAAAAAAGTGTCTATTCCATCGAAATCATGGACATACAACGGTGCATGAGTTTAAATAAAGACGACAAAAAATCAAGGCAAAAATATAGGGATAAGGAAAGCTGATAATCGAGATCCAAAGGTAATCAACAAGGGGAGAGAAACAACAAAAAGACAACATCAAGATCCACTGACTTCGCTAAGTTGAGATGCCATCCTCTCATTCAGAGAGAGATAAGGATTTGCTAGCTTTTGTTAAAAGCAGAAAGCCATCAGTACATACTTACCAGATAGCAATATCAGAAGGCAAAACAAGGAATCTTGCTGGAACAGGAAGCTTCAGAGAAGCAACAGCAGGAAGGATGAATCAACAATCACAAGTCGATATCTTGACACCTCGAACAATTCACGAAGAGACTAACTGAGGAAGTTAGGAGTTTGGGACAATGCCTTTGGGGGTTAAAGGTTTGAAATTTCTCTGGACCACACCAAATAACCAGCCATTATGGCAGGTGTATGCATCCAGCTAAGAGGCCTTTCCTTTTTTATTTGATGATTTCATTTTTTATTGTATTCTATCATTTCTAGTTTTTTTATCTATCTTAAGCATCTATTGGTTTTTTTATTGTATTCTCACCCATCATAACGGAAATAAGATGCCCCATATATATAATGGTATATATTACATACTATACAAATTATAAGATAAAACTAACATAATACTATGATCGCTACGTGGTTCATATTATCTATTTTTTTAAATTAACTTAATAATTTGTACAAAAAAATTGTATTCCTTAATATTTTTTTTACATATACATGCATGTAATTTCTAACTATTACACAAATTAAAGTGTTGATATGTTCATGTCCTCCAGTCATTAAGACATCAAATATTTAATTTGATATCCACTGAAAATTAGATTGTAACGATATACATCACCAATTAAACCGCACAAATGTATATTTTTTATGCATGCAATTTATTTATGTATTCAGATGGATTATTAATTTTATGCTTTATTTTAGAGCAATTTTCTCAAAATAGCCTTAATTAAATTTCAATTGACATTAATAGCCACACGCAAAAAACATTTATCAATCTAACCCAACATACATTTTTTGGAAAAAATGCCCTCTATAGCCAGTTCAATTTTTTACAAAATCAATTTTTATCTTTCCCTTCTTACTCTAAAATTTGATGAAAACTCAAAGTCTCCTCTCTCAAAAGCTACCCTCACCCAAAGAATCTCCTCTCTAGCGACAGCGACAATGACAGATGGTGATGACGATAGTTTTCACAACAAACTCTTGGAGTCTGACATTGAGTAATTAAGTTTCATATAGGTGTATGTTTTATGTGAAAATAAAAATTTAATAATAGAAAAAAATGATTTATACAAATGTGAATTTATATTTCATGTTGATTTAAGTTTAGATAGTATTGATTGATAGTTGCATTCATGTTAATTTAATGCAAAAGTATGGATGATTTGATAATATGAACAATTGTGTGAAACTTGAAGAAGATGTTGTGAGATTTTGGGGCATGAGATTTTTACCCAAAAAGTAGATTTCGGGTAAAGTAAAATTTGACTTACCCTAAAATAGGTTTTATGTCATATTAGAATATTGCTAGTATTACAAATTGATAAATGTATAGAATACGCACTTATCGATTACTTCTAAACTTGAATTATTTTTTAAATCCTCAAGTATAGTTAATATATGACGAATTTTAATACTTTGTATAGAAAAGATAGCAAATAGGCATTCAAAATGAAATTGGCTTGAGAAAGCTACGTCGAAAAAGTCAGAAAGGAAATAAGGACTAAAATGCAAAGCTGAAGAGACCAAAGTGCAAAGAAATCAAAGTTGAAGGCATGGCGCGCCAGCACCGCACTCACACTCCAAGGCCATTTCGGCCGCGAGCGTGGCATGGCCGTGCCATAGAGGTGCACGGCCACGCCACCCATTCTGTCGCATAGTGCCCCCGTGCTAATTTTGGGTGCCCCAATGCCTCTTGAACGTGCTTGGATGACTTTTAGTTGTAAGATCATCATCCAATGGCATGATTTGGGTATCTTTTAGGTTTATATGTGTTTTGGATGATAGCCACCAAAGAGAAGCAACCAAAAATGGAAATTTTGGGTTTTTGAGTGAAAGTAGTGAAGAACAAAGAGAAGATTCTAGAGAGAGAAGTGAATTGATTCAAGTTAGAGCCTTTGGAAGAAGACTTGAATGAGGATCATTAAAGCTTTGGATCTCTAGTCTAGTTTTCCTAAACTCTATCACTCTCATTTTGTATTTCATTTGAACTTTAATTATTGAATTTTATGATTATGAAATACATGTTGATTGTTATGTTGATAATTATGATGGTTGGCTAGTTTTTCTAATCTAGGATCTTGATGTAAACTTGTCCAAACTATGTTTTAATTAATAGGTATGTTATTAATATTATTATGGTTTGATTCATTTGTGTTTACGTTGCTTAATATTCTAATTTGATAATTAATTAATTAATTAGTTAAATTGGAGATGGATGAATTAAGTCTTGGGAAAGATTAATTTGTTTGTCGGACTAATTAAATATAATCTAGATGATAGTGAGACCGGGAGGTAATCGACATATAGATAATCAAATTAACAATTAGGATTTCAAAAAATCGAGAGGTGAATTGGGTTCTAAGCGTTAAACAACAAGTAATACATAATAAATGTATAATTATTTGAGTTAGATAGAAATATCAACTTGAGTCATTATGTGTAAAACTTTTATTTACGCTTGGAAGAGGTGTTAATGTTGATTTTAATCTTGTGATTAGTAAATTAGACTAAAATACATTAATAATGGCCCATTAGGAGAAATGTAGGGATAGATAAGCGAAATCAAGACTCTAAGTAAGTCATCTTTGCATATTTCATCTTTTATAAATTCTTAAACTCGACTTCTATTCCACGTTAGTTAATAGTTGTGTTTTATTTTATTTTTCGTTACAATTAATCAATCTAATTTGCTTAGATAAAATTGGTTTTTCAAACTATAATACTTAGTAGATACTTTGAATTTCAATCCTCGTAGGATGATATCTTTTCTTGTCACTTTATTATTTGATACAATCTGTGCATTTGCGGTTAGTATAGTCACAATCACAAACAAACTCTTATTTATTGTCACATCAGAATATTGCTAGTATTACAAATAAAAATAAAGGATAAAATCTCTTTTAGTCCCAAAAATTTGGTCTAATACTCTTATAAATCCTAGTAGTTTTAAAAATATCTTTAATTCTTATAATTTATTATAAAACAACAACTTTACCCATAAACAATAATTGTTATTAAAAAAATAACAAATAAATCTCTAAAATTTGATGAAATATAATATATTTATGTAAATACATATTAAATAAATAATATTATTGTTTAATAGCACATTGATAATATAAATATTTATTAATATATTATAAATTTATTTATTTTACATTGATATTTTATTTATATTTTAATTAAATATATAGATTTTATTTATATTACAATTAAATAAATAAATTTATAAACTATATTTTATTAATAAATTAATATTTATTTATTTTTATTTTTATTTAATTTCTAATAATTACAAATGTGTAATTTATTTTTATTTAATTTCTTATAGTACAATTATTTTATTAATATATTATTATTTATTTATAAATATATGTAGTTTATCAAATTTTAGAGATTTATTAGTTATTTTTTAATAATTATTGTTGTATATGGATAAAATTATTATTTTATAATAAATAAAGACTTTTAAGGATATTTTTAAAATTACTAAAACATATAAGTGTATTATACTAAACCTTTGACAGTAAAAATGTTTTACCCTAAAATAAGTCAAAATATAAAATCATTCTAAAAGAAATAATATATAAACCTATTTTTATCGCTTTTCAATAACCTTTTTTTATATATATTTTAGTGCATATATTTTGATTCTTTACATTTAACCTCCCAAAAATCAACTTTGGCATACAATCGGAACAGCTGTCTCAAGAGAGCGTAGAGTGGCTGTATCCCTCATTCGCCTTCATCAAGCTTGTGATGCATCAGAAAATTAAAGCATAGTATGTATATCTGCTCACTATTACTGAATTAAGGATGACTTTCCAATATGTGCAGTCAATTAATTAAACATTAAAACAGATATTTTATATATAGAAAATTGTAGATTTGCTCACTTTTACAGGGGTTAGCTTCTTCACTTTTCGGTCAATATTGCTTGTGACAATCTTTGTTTCCTCTCTTATTCTAATCGTGGGGAGCCATGCATTCACAGTTAAAAAACGTATTCTACTCCAGATTTGAGAGATAACAGAAATATTATTGTGAAAGAGAAGGAAATCAAGCGAAAACAGAAAATACAGCAGCAAAACAAAACACAAAACAAACAAAATCAGGAACCCATCCCTATGTACATATTATATAATATATAGGGCATATCCACGGATCCTTAATTTTTTTTTCTCGATAGCATACTTATGCAAATTGAAAAGCTTACAAAACTTCTTAACATTTTTTAGTGCAAAAGCATCGGCGATGGAACCCTCGGCAATGTCCACCATGGAAACCTTCAGTTTGGCAAACAGCAGCACAGTTGCTCTTCCTCCCGCACATACCCTTATACCTATGACTCTGAGACTCGCACGTCCTGCCCTCTGCTGTCATCGGCCCCATTTCTGACATCAACAGTCAACTTAATTACTTCATATATCTAATTAAAAAGGGAAAAAATAAAGAGAAAGATTATCAATTAATTAATTAATTGTACCAGTGGCAAAAAGCAGCAGCAGCATAAGAAGAACAGTTGAAAACAAACGGACTGGACGCTCCATATGTATAGCTTCACAGAAGTGAAAGAATTAGAGAGAAACAAAGGATCGAGAAAGAGCTGGCTAGAAAATTAATGGTGCACGAGAGAAACTATGCAATGGCCATATATATATATATATACACGTAGTCGTGTGTGACAAATCACAGCAACATATGTGTTCCTCTCTGTAAAGAGTGATGGTGCCAAGTCAGACGCACTAGTGTTTGTCTGTTAACTTTAGAAGCTTTTACACTGTTTCATTTTTTGACAGATTAATAATTGTTTTTTTTATCTGCCTTTCTGTTATTCGTACATACTCACATTATGATAAATCCATCCCATGTTCGCTTCAGATCTCTGTAATGTTTGCTCTTTGCTGATTGTATAATATAATAATATTATGCATGATCTGCTTTTTGCTGATAGTTAATTTTTAGCTTCAGATCTGCTTTATCATTGTACCAAGGATATATTTGTAGTCAATTGTTTAATAAATAATTATTTTAATATTTATAAAATAAATTTTATTAATAATAAATTTAATTGATAATAACTTTTTTAATATAAAATATTTATAATTTAAAAATAATTTTATAAATATTAAAATTTTAAAATATTTTGAATTTGCAAGTATTATTATCGTAAAATTATAAATTTTTTAAATTAAATTTAAAATTAATAATGATTTCAAAATAATTTTAATTTTATAATAAATTAAATTTATTTTTTTAATAATTTTAAAAATATTATAAATTGATAAAATTACTATCATTAATGATGATTTTAGAGTAAATTTATAAAATAATTTTATAATTTAAAAATAATTTTATTTTTATAATAAATTAGATATATTTTTTAATAAATTAATAATATTTTAGATTAATTTTATAAATATAAAACTATTTTTATTAAGTTAATAAAAGTAGTTTTTATTTTTAATAGAATTTATAATGTGTTTTGAAAAGAGATATGTATTAAAAATTAGAAAAATTATCAAAATAAATCAGATACAATAATAAATGTGTTCAAGTATTTCATCTTATTTTAAGGTTCGAATTCTCATAAGTAAATTTATTTTTACAATATAAAAAAATTGATTCAATTGATTCTGGTTCAAGGTTCAATAGTTTATGTTTAAATTACTGAAGAGTAAAATTAAAAATATTTAAGAGTCAAAAAGGTAATGTAATATTAGAAAAAATATAATACGGTAATAGAGTAGTAGTCAAAAAACTAGTGGGAATTAAGCATTCCCCTTATAATAAAACAATTAATTAGGCCTATTGTAAGTTAATATTTCACCAACCAAAAGCCCAAAGCCGAATCTAACATATCCATCATAGCTAAAATCAAGCCCAAATTATTTACTATCTCAATAAAATTTAACTATAATTAATATTTCAAATAACACGTATATAAATAAATAAAATAAGATGAGAGGGGCTTTTTTTCCATAATCTAAATATTTTATATTGGGTGATGAAATTTAGTATCATGTTTGTATTATAGGTGATAGAATTATTAATTTACTTAAGTAATTTTTGTCAAATAAATATGAGAAAATGATATTTACGCCCTTTTAGATTTAAGCCTACTCAATTTCACCCTTATTAAAAAAAAAAATCTAAAAACCCTCGATTGTCACATTTTTCTGTTCATTTAAATATATATATATATATATATATATATACTTCTACTAGTTTAGGAAGGTAACGGGTCGGGTTTAGGTTGGGGATTCCCATCCTTGCCCCTAACCTTGATTTGGTCAAACCATTCCATCCCCGATTTTTTCAATTTAGGGACGGGTAGAAAAATTTTCCAATTTAGGCCAAGGATCCCCGAGAGCCTACGACCCTACTTTGACAACTATCAAACTGAAAATATGATATAATATTTTTATTTTAACATATATTTTAATCCAAAAAAATGAGAAAAATATATATATATTTTTTGGGCATTAGGAAAAAAGAGCTGAATTAATTAAAATTAATAATGTTAATCTTTTGACAACTATCAAACTGAAAATATGATATAATATTCTTTTGAGAGATGTGATTGAATATATAAACAACTAGGTTTGGGATTTTCAAAACTTGAAAGACATATAATCCAATTAATAAAACAATGGCAATGGAATCAGTTTTGCATTTTCACCAAGTAAACTGCATTATTCCTTTTCTAAGAAAAATATATATTTTAAATATTATATGAATATTTTTTATTTCAATGTAAATAAATTTGGAATTTTATTCTTATATCTCTTTAAATAAACATAGGAAAAAGTTTTAAATTTTTCTTGTATCAATCTCATGTTTTGTGAGATTTGATTGGTAGAAAACAATCCTCACAAATACATAATAGTATTTTCAGATAAGAAAATTAGAGGGAAGGAATTTATAAAAAAATGTATTATCAATTTTGAACTTTTCATCAAATTCTCATAATATAAATCAAAATTTATTATATTTTTTCAATAATAGTAAATTAATTTTTTATACGTGAAATTACAATTTTATATATCATCAAAATAACATAATAAAATTAAATATTTGATTATTTTATAAATTCATTGATTAAAATAAAATAATGGACAATAATCATTAATTTAATTTTATTAGAAAAAAATATCAAATTTAATTAATACATTTATTTTAATTTTTAACCTATGTAAATAGAAAAATAAGTAAGTATAGTAGTAAATTATGATCTAATTATTAATAGAATTGACAAAAAGTTGGAGAAAATATATTAAATCAATCTTAAACTTTAATTTTTCTTGATAAATTTGCAATAAAATAAAATAAAACTTTTAGAAGTTATTTGTTTTGTTAATCTTATAATACTATTTTAAAATAAATTAATTTATTAATTATAAATAAATTATCTTTTTTACATTAAT
Source organism: Melia azedarach (assembly GCA_028052125.1). Lineage (NCBI taxonomy): Eukaryota > Viridiplantae > Streptophyta > Magnoliopsida > Sapindales > Meliaceae > Melia > Melia azedarach. Next base: position 5,202,175 of record CM051402.1, on the reverse strand, counting down.
GATTATTTTTATTTTATCAAAATTCATTATTCCAAATTTAATTATTAAAAATTATTTAACTTTTTAGTTGTTTGTTATTTTAGAAAATTTCTTGATTAAGAAAATGAATATTTGACTTTTCTTTTATGAAAAAATTTAGTATTTAATAATAAGTTTTTTGACATATGAAACTATCATTTCACATATTATCAAAATAATATTATAAAAATAAATATTTATTTTTCATAAATTAATTGTTAAAAATAAGATAATCGATAATAATTATTAATTTAATTAAGACAATTTATATAAAATATTATAGTTAATAAAAATTTTATGAGAACGAAATATTAAATTTAATTAATATATTTATTATAATTTCTTAGTAACCTATATAAATAAAATAAATAAATAAATATCATAGTAAATTATTATTTAATTTTTAATACATATTAATAATATTAGAGACATATATTAAATTAATCTTGAACTTTTTAATGTTTTATAATATTATTTAATTATAAAAGATTTAATTGATTAAAAATTAAAAAATGTAAACTTTTTTAAGGACTTAATTGATATAAGAAAAAATATAAAAATTTTATAATTATTTATTGAATAATATAGATATAGTTGTAATTTTATAAAACAATTTTGAAAATTATTTTAGAAGAAAAAGGGTCATCCTCGTCCCCAGCCCATTTTCAAATCAGGGATAAAAAATTATCTTTCGACAATACTCGATCCTCAATTTTTTCAAAATTTTTGTCCCGATCCCCAACTCAAATAGGCTGGTTCTAATTTTGGACCATTTTAATTAAATCAAGCTGGATAATAAAATTTTAAAAAGTTTAAAATTTTAATTATTTTTATAAAATTAAACTAAAATATTTATGTTCTATTTTAATTTAAAATAATAATTTTTTACAACCTTTGCACTCTAATAAAAGTGCAAGAGTTTGATCATTGGGCGAAGGAAAAAATTTAACTAATATTTATAACTAGTAATGTATATACTTTTTGAACATAATATCGTCATAGATTAAACTATATATATTTATAACATTAAACTAATAATTATTTTTATAAAATTAAACTAAAATATTTATGTTCTATTTTAATTTAAAATAATAACTTTTTACAAAAGAAATTGAAGAAAAATTAAACTAATAATTTGTTTGTAACATTTAAAACTACATATGAATTTATAAATTCAAAATAATTTATAAAAATTTTAAAAAAAATTATTCTGTAATATTAAACTAATAATTTGTTTGTAACATTTAAAACTACATATGAATTTATAAATTCAAAATAATTTATAAAACTTTTTCAAAAAATTATTCTGTAATATTAAACTAATAATAATTTTGTATGAAATTAAACTAATAATTTATAATAACAAATTGAAAAAAATTAAATTAATAATTATTTTTAATATTAAAATTAAATATGATTTTATAAACTAAAATTGAATTATAAAAATCATAGAGAAAAATATTTTTCTATAATATTATCTAATAATAATTTTATATGAGATTAAACTAATAATTGCTAGTACAAAAATCAAATGAATAATTTAAAATAATTAAATATGAATTTATTAACTATAATTTTATAAATTGATTTGTTTTTATATATTGATGTTAAATATAATAATTTTTTTAAAAAAATTATAAAAAAATTATTATTAATTTAATATATATGACAATATTATGTTCAAAATGTATATACATCATTAGTTATAAAAACTAAGTAAAAATTTAACGTTTCAAAATTTTGTAGTCAGTCCGATTCGGACCAGCTTAATTGAAATGGTGCAAATCAACTACCATTCCCGATCGAGGTGCAGCATGAAAATTTGCCACTTTTGTGGTGCAAATCGATTTGGCCACTATGTCAATAATTGTCGTCAAATTAAAGCAAAGCAAAAGGCTAAGGGAGAAGCAACTAAGATGGTTTAAGGACCAAACAACGTTGTTGCAAATATTGTATAGGGAGGGGATGTTTCCGTTGCAAATATTCAGACAGGTGTTTGTTCGGGACGAATGTATAAGTGATAAAATCAAAGATTATCTTAAGAAAAAAATGTAATACTTCCATTATACCTTATATATTTTTTTAATACTCTATTACTCCTTAACGATAAATCAAATGAATCAATTCAACCTATATTTATTTTCTAAGTTGTAAAATAAATTGTAATCAATCAATTCAACCTATATTTATTTTCTAAGTTGTAAAATAAATTGTAATCAATCAATTCAACCTATATTTATTTTCTAAGTTGTAAAATAAATTGTAATAGTAAGGATTCGAATTTAGAACACCATAAAACATACCAACACCCTTACCACTCCACCAATTAACTTCAAAATTTATTTTATTTATTTATTAATAAATATTTTTTTTCAAAACACATATATAATAAATTCTATTCAAATATAAATAATTTTTATTACTTAAAAAAATTTATAATTTAAAAATAATTTTATAATCATTAAAATTTAACAAAATTATTCTGAATCATTACTAATAATAATTTAAAATTTTATAATATTTTTAACTAAGCACTAAAGAAAATAAATCTAATTTATCATAAAAATAAAATTATTTTGAAATATTAATGATAATAAAATAATTTTATATAATTTTCTAAAATCATCACTAATGATAATAATTTTAGAAAATTTATAATATTTCTAAATAATTGTTATGAAAAATAAAAATAACATTATTTTGAAATTGTTATCAATTTTAAAATTAATTTCAAGTGAAATGGTTCATATCACTAGTTCGGTTCATATCACTAATTTTAAAATTATTTTGAAATATATATATATATATATATATATATATATTTGTGGCTCAATGTGTAACCTAATTATGAGTCTTTTCATTAGGAAATAATATGTTACTGTGGTTATGTAACATAGAAGATGCATGCTCTCTTGATATAATATTTAAGACTTATCCAATATAAACAATAATTCTTAGTTGTATATAAATTGTATTTCAAACCATTTCTAAAATATAACGCGCACGCACGCGCATGCATATACATATATGTAAATAACATTACCATTAATAAGGTAAATATTCCTTGAATACAACATAACATTACATTTGATGTACGTATATATAATCATATAGTCATCCAAATATAAGAAAAAATTTTAATATGAAAAAGTTAAAACAAAAAAAAACCTATGCTCGAGAATTTCCAGAACTAGAGTCGAACACACATATTACATCTAATTCTATTTCAACAATCTACAATTGCTGCCATATATATACATATAAATATACATAAATATACATATATATATATATATATATATATATATATATGCTTCTTCGATAAATATGACTATGGTTATATATCATTAATAAAAAAAAATGAAAAAATAGAGTTAGCCGCTAGAATATTTAGGGTGTGGCTTGTGTAGCGTAAGTCCCTTGGTTATAGATACATATGCGTTACCTGAGATTATTTCATGAGCTTGGCTGTAGGATGTTTGAAGTTGATTGATGGATGGTTCACCTTGGAACATATGTTGTTGACAGCAGCAACAAGTTTTCACAATTATAATTTTAAAAACAATTAGGGTTTACTAATTTTATAAAATTAAGGAATTAGGATTGTTTTTGTAATTAAAATTATGTATATTTTTTAATACATAATATTATTTTTAAAACTAAACTTTGAGAAACTTAGTTGATAAAATTGTACATATTATTTCTCGGATTGTTACTATATTAAAGTTTAGGGGTGAAGAGAATATTATCTTATTTTAATATTCGGTATTGCGGACCGAGTCTAGGACATAAACATCCATGAATGTAAGGCGGGGTTGGGCCTCACTTTCTAAGACTTCATAATATAAGTAAAGGTAAAGGACTTAAAGTCTATAATACTATTCTATTAGATTTATTAGTTCATATAATTTAAATATTTATTAAAATTTTAATTTATTAAACAATAACAATTATACCTTTATAAAATAATAGTTATTTAATAAAAACAACTATTAAACCTTCAAAATTTGATGAAATACGTTTTATTTAAAAGTATTAAAAAATAAATCATAATCTTATTTTATACACACTAATAACATAACATTTTATTAATATTTTATATTTTATTATAAATAATATATTTTATATTTTAATTATATTATATATTTTAGTTATGTATATAAATATTTTTATCTAAAATTTATAATATTATATTATAATATATTTTAATAACAAATTAATGTTTATTTATATTTTATTTTATTTTATTCTTAATACATAATTTACGTTGAATTGTTAAAATACTATAAAATAAATAATTTATATTTAATTATAATATATTGATAAATATTTAAGAAAAAAATGATAATTACTTCCTTATTAGATCAAAACTGATTACATTTCCTTTATGTTAGAAATAAAAATCCAAAAATGGCTAATGTGGGGAGACAAATTTCTGACTTGATATGATACATCATTGTGCAAATAGAGGGGAGAGAGAGAGAAGAAAATCAGATCGGCTAGTGGAAAGTGGCATTGCCATCGGTCATCGATGATCAACCAGGAATAAATTGTCATTGACATAATTGAATTTTAAATTTTTTGATCTACATAATAATATATCTATATAAAAAAACGATAAAAAGAGGTCAAAAGTGGTCATAATAGTGATGGTGGCTGTCACGGGGGTCTTTTTGATGATGCGGCCTACCCCGCGATGCGCTAAGCTCCGACTTAGCCAGCAATTCACTTCCGCACTACTTGCCCACAATCTCTCGACTATCTAGACAATCTGCACACTTTAAGAGAATACGCTCACACAAACAATTGAGAACACAAGTAAGGTTAAGCAAAGCAACCAATAACAACAATGTTTACAAGGGCAACTCTCCCTCAACTCTTCTTTATTCCGTCAAAGAAAAGAACAACAAAGGTTATGTGCAAAAGGAAGCTTACAAGCCTTACTCATCTCTTCCCTTTGCTCTCTACACTACCCTATTTATATACAAGGGTTGCTATGGCCACATGTCACACATACATGCTGCCATTTACACTTTTACCAAGTCAAATGAACAAGTCTAAGGCCATCATAAGTGCCACTACCCTTAAGCTAAGGAACCACTCCACCAAGTCCTCTTGACTTAGTCCTTGCTTGACACCTCATCAAGAATGAGTCTTCCTTGCTTGAAGGCCACCATGTGCACCCCGTCCGAGGCCTTACCGAACACCCCCGCTACTGCCTTGAGCGCGCTAGCCCATGGCCCGCGTCCGTATTCACCCGCATTGTCCATTTTCGTCACCCATTGCACAGCCCAGCTATTACACTGTTGCTGCCTGTACCATCCCCTCTTGCCTCTGCATTTCGGGTCAAATGGGTGCATGCCCGCTGTTCTGGTTGTGCAGCTAGTGTTCCCATAACACTAAGCTGTCCCCGGATGTCCCCCGACACCCACCGCAACGTAGTCTCTTTCCCTCATCTCAGTTCGAAGAGACCCGCTGTGCAGCCTTGTGCCATTTTCCTGCAACGTTCCCCCTTGGTGCAAGGCCCACACCAAGCATGTTGCGTGCTCGATATTTAAGGGTCTAACAAACCACCCCCACCAGAAAAGTCCGACGTCCTCGTCGGAAGGATGTTTTGTTTCCCTTCAAACATCTTCCCATTACTTATTTGGCTAACCCCTCCACGGCTACCTTCTCCAAGTAATCCTCTCCCCTTGTCCGTCCTTGGACAAGTCTTGGCGTTTCTCTCGCCTTGCTGATTCCATGAGTTTGCCCACAAACTTATCATCTTCGTCCCCTCAAGATGATCAGCCCGATGTACTCCTCTGAGTCCACCCGCCATTTCCCGCACATAAGGAAATTGTGACACTATGTCACCAAGTGCATGGCAACGCCCTCGCTGCCCATCCGCGCCTCGAAATCTCGATGCAGCCCCACGAAGTCCGGACCTATCATTTATCCCTATGATTTTCCCCTCCTCGTGCTCGCCTTCGCCCTGCCTTGAGAACTCCTTGTCTCGCATGCAAAGTTTCTGCTGCACTTTCTTGCCGCTAGGTTGTAGCACTTCAATTCCGTTAGAAGTCTTGCTCCCAACCCCAAATATTGCCCCGTGCAATATTGTCGTCCACAAAGCTCCGCATACTCTGAGGGTAGTTTTGGAGTGTTTGATGCTCACCGCATCGCTCGGCCGACACTCCTGCCTCTACAAATCCGCTGGTTCGGATAACATCCCTTCGTAAAGGATCGGTGCTGAGGGTTTAGCACTCGTCCCATGCTTGTGGCTCGTTGCACTTCTCTTCGGTATCTCAAGGTTTTCCAGTGACTCCACCACTGCAAGCCCATCTACCTTGGCCCTTCCCAACACACTCTTGGTTGGTCCTCGCTTAACTCCCATAAACGCGGCCTTGTAAGATCTCCTCGGCTCTACCTTCGCCATTATACCGTTGGCCTCCTGACCATGTGCTTGTTGGTTTGGCACGTCCAACAACTCAATTTCCGAAGACTCCACCCTCGGCGCGTCCATCCCCATGATGAACATACTTTGCAAGTGTGGCACCACATATGCCTTACTTTGCAAAAAGAAATCTAGACCCAAAATGAGATCAAAATCAACTAGAGGAATTACCGTGAATTTCGCAACATTTTGCCAAGCACTGACTTGCAACCTTGCTGCCACTTCTCCCTCAATTTTCATCTCCATCGAGTTAGCAACTCTTACGGACCCTTGCTTCGAATAGGTTTGCACTCCCATCCGATGCACTACCTTGGCCGCTAAGTAATTACCCGTTGCCCCAATGTCGAGCAATGCCTTTATCTCCTTTCCGTTGACAAATGCCTTGGTGTACAAGAGACGTCTCATACCATCGCTATGTTTCAACACTTGGCACCTTTGCTGTAGCGGATTGAGCCTTTGCACGCTCTCGCTTACTGCCTTGGTTTTTGAAGCCTCTTCCTCCATCACCATCACATTAAGCTGTTCCCGCTTAGGACACTCCCTCGCTCGATGTGGTCCATTACAAATGAAGCACCCGAAACTCTTCTTTTCCGTTGGTTTAGTCTTGCTGGACTCCCCTTCGAATGTGCCATTCTTTTGATTCGAAGTTCCAGTCTTACGTTTGTCCGCAAACGTTCTCTTGGTCTCGATAGGAGAGGTTCTCTCGAAACGAAGATTAACCAAACCTTCCGCTGCTGCCATTGCACTCGATAAGTCTCTGACCGCTTGCCTACGCAATTCCGTCTGCGCCCATGGCTGCAAACCCGACACAAAGTTAAAGAGCTTGTCTTCATCCGACATGTTCTTGATGTCCAACATCAAAAAACTAAATTGCTTCACATAATCTCGAACAAGTCCCGTCTGCTTGAGATCTTTTAGCAATTCCCTAGCACACCACCCCGCATTGCTAGGTAGGAATTGAGCCTTCAATTCCCGCTTGAGTGAGTCCCACGTTTCTATCGCCTGCGCATCCCCATCCTCTGATGTCCGAGTACGCCACCATAGCTTTGCATCCCCCCTGAGATACATGGTAGTAATAGAAACCTGCTCATTGTAAGGCACCTTAGCAGCCTTGAAATACTGCTCCGTATCCCACAAGAAATTCTCTAACTCCTTAGCATCCCGCGCTCCTTCGAAGTACCTTGGTTCCGGCACCTTGATCTTTGAAGGCCCTCCCTCCAAAGGCAGTGAAATGTTGTTGAAAGCCCTCTTGACTAACTTCACTTCACTTTCAAGTTCTTCAATGCTTGCCTTTAACATCGTTGCCAAAGACACAACATCTTCCGAAATCGTTTTCAACTTGTTGCTCATCTCGGAAGCCAACTCCTCAAGTTGCTTTCGCAAATTCGCAATCTCAATCTTGTTAAATTCGACCTGCATAGCCCAAGTGCTCCCCTCGGGTGGAATAGCACCTACAATATTCTCCAAGAGTTCCACTCTTTCCTTCAAGTTGCCTCCTGACATACTTGAAAACGTACAGAAATGTAGAAGAGAGAAATGATCACCTCCGAATGATCACTGTGGATTCACAACTTACCCTACAACACTTTTGCTTAGAGTCAAGATGTAATAGTCGATATTACCTCCGAATAATATCAACCGGGCTCTGATACCACTTGTCACGGGGGTCTTTTTGATGATGCGGCTTACCCCGCGATGCGCTAAGCTCCGACTTAGCCAGCAATTCACTTCCGCACTACTTGCCCACAATCTCTCGACTATCTCGACAATCTGCACACTTTAAGAGAATACGCTCACACAAACAATTGAGAACACAAGTAAGGTTAAGCAAAGCAACCAATAACAACAATGTTTACAAGGGCAACTCTCCCTCAACTCTTCTTTATTCTGTCAAAGAAAAGAACAACAAAGGTTATGTGCAAAAGGAAGCTTACAAGCCTTACTCATCTCTTCCCTTTGCTCTCTACACTACCCTATTTATATACAAGGGTTGCTATGGCCATATGTCACACATACATGCTGCCATTTACACTTTTACCAAGTCTAAGGCCACCATAAGTGCCACTACCCTTAAGCTAAGGAACCACTCCACCAAGTCCTCTTGACTTAGTCCTTGCTTGACACCTCATCAAGAATGAGTCTTCCTTGCTTGAAGGCCACCATGTGCACCCCGTCCGAGGCCTTACCGAACACCCCCGCTACTGCCTTGAGCGCGCTAGCCCGTGGCCCGCGTCCGTATTCACCCGCATTGTCCATTTTCGTCACCCATTGCACAGCCCAGCTACTGCACTGTTGCTGCCTGTACCATCCCCTCTTGCCTCTGCATTTCGGGTCAGATGGGTGCATGCCCGCTGTTCTGGTTGTGCAGCTAGTGTTCCCATAACACTAAGCTGTCCCCAGATGTCCCCCGACACCCACCGCAACGTAGTCTCTTTCCCTCATCTCAGTTCAAAGAGACCCGCTGTGCAGCCTTGTGCCATTTTCCTGCAACGTTCCCCCTTGGTACAAGGCCCACACCAAGCATGTTGCGTGCTCGATATTTAAGGGTCTAACAGTGGCCACCATGTGAATGTACTGTGACGGCGGCGATAAATGATGACATATTGTCACCATTATCAAAGTCGATAGAAGCCGATCTATCCAATGGTAGTGGCAGTATACCGTCACTCACTACTAACATGGTGGAGGCATATAATGGCCGCTACTCTCTTGGCGACTTTTGACCTTCTTCCATTGCTTTTTTTTTCCTCAAAAATAGATATACAATTGTGTAGATTTAAACTTTAGGATCTAATGATGTCGATTATAACTTATTTCAAGTAGGTCGTTGGCGGTGAACGATGGACAACAGTAGTGCGGTGGTGACCTACCAACATTTTTGTAAAATGTTTATAAATTTTAAATTAATTTTAATTAATTATATAAATATTTATAAATTTAAGTTAATTTAAATAAAATTTATTTTTATTAGATTGATTATATGTGCATTAATTGTGATTAGAGATATAATTAGTAAATATTTTTAAATATTTATAAATTTAAATATAATTTATTTTAATTAGGTTGATTATGTGTGCATTAATTGTCATTAGAAAAATAATTAATATGTATATTAATTTTAGTTAGAGATATAATTGATAAATATTTTTTAATATTTATAAATTTAATTAATTTAAATAGAATTTATTTTTAATATTTTTTATTTTTACATGATTTAATATATATGTTTAAAAGTAATTGGATTTTGTCTCATTATGCCTTTTATATGGAAAATTTTGTCATACCGTGATAAAGAATTTTAGTATCAATAACTCATTTATTTTTTACCTTTAAATTTAAAAGAAAAATTTGTACTGTTCATTTTATATAATAATAATGAATTTGCTAATAAAATAATATATAAAATTTATCTACTAGTCAGGTTAAAAGTTATTTTTTTAATTTTTAATTTTTATTATATTAAAATTATTTTGTTATAGTTTGTTCTTAAAAAATATATTTGAAATACAAATTCATATATTATAATTAAAATTTAATGTTAAACAATATGTTATATATAGTAAAATAATCTATTTAAAAAATATTAATTTAAATATTATGAAAATGCATATTCTTTCTTTATTGTTTTAAAAATTATTATTAATAAAATAAATTATTATAAAGTAAGACACATCTCATCTATTACTTATAATGATTGTATTTATATGAATTGGTGAAAAATATTAAACATATGGTGATTTGAAAATGTAAATGTTATTGTAATAGTTGAGCATAAATAGTATAATAAAATAACTCTATAACTAATATTATATTAATAAAAGAAGAAATGAGAATACCTTAAAACTAATAAATTGAGTGAAAAAAACATATAGGTAATTTTACAAATATAAACAGATGATTAAGAAAAATAAAAACTAAATTAACCTAATTTTATGAAATTGATGTTAATTGTGATAAACACAAAATTTAAGAAATCTTAATCACATGTAAAATACAAATTTAATTTGGCATAACAAGAATGCTATTATTGAATTACTGAGATTGATCATTTGTAAGATGATACTTCATCTAATGTCATGTAATAAAAAAAATGAGAAAAAATTGATTAATACACATGTAAAATCTAATTATTAAAATAATTTAAAAAGTTAATAATCATTGTTTTTTTCATGTGCTAAAGCACATCCATATTACAAGGATTGTATTTTTATACAATTTTTTTATTATAATTCAATTTTCTTCGTCAAGATTACACCTAGAATGTTGATTTACAATTCACATGTTATATATATTTATATTGTTCTTGTTTCGTATACTATTATAATATTATTATTTATTAACTTGTGTTAATTTATATTTATTACTTTACTCTTTGACATTAATTTATTATTTTTATTTTTTAATTTTAACTTTAACAAAGGTTATGTTTTACATATAAGTTCTATTTTGTAATTTAATTTTTTATATCAAGATTAATTATAATTGTAATGCTAATTTATAATTTTTATGTTATATATATAATTTTTTGTTTCATATAAATTAAATATATTTTTTTTTGTCGATTTGATATTAATTTACACTTGTATCATCATATTTACATATATGATATTGGCTTTTACAAGGTTTACTTTGTAATTTCATTTCTTGTGTTAGATTTTACAAGTGTAACATTGATTTATAAGTTTTTTTATTACATTTATAAGTTTTAATTTTGATTAAAAATAAGATATACTATTTATTTATTTGATATTGATTTACAAGTATCACATATCATATTTATACTTCTTATATGTAGTTTTTAAATTTGACATAAATTTATAATTTATTATTCAAATTTTAAACATTAGGTTTTATTTATAGGTTTTTCAATATAATATAATGATTTATATTGAAATTTACAATTTTTAGATTACATTTATATGTTTCAAATAAAATATCATTATTCACTAATTTAATACAAGTACTGCACCATATTTATATGTATCATGGATTTTAGATTCATTTTTTTTATTTTCAACATTAATTTTATAACTTCTTATTTTAATTTACTTTTATGAATATTCTATTTTATTACAATTTTTTCGTAATTTTTTTTATCTTTTTATATTAAAATTAGTAGTGTAATTTGGATAAATTAGTAGTGTAATTTGAATTTGCAAGGTATACATTGTATTTATAAATTTTAATTTGATTTAACAATATTAAACTTTAGGGATATTGTGTTTTACCTCCCTCATTTTTGAGCAAAAATGATATACCCCCTTAAGTATTTGAAAAAAGAAACATATCTCCTTAGATTTTAGAAAAAGTCTAAGATATCCCCATAGATTATTATTTACATCTTAATTTGACTATTTTACCCCTCTACTATTAAAAATATCTAAATAATTATATTATCTTTATTTTTTTATTTTGTAATAACTAATATAACATTATTCTCACATTTAAATTTAAAAGTTATAATAATATTTTAACTTTTAATTATTTTTTCCTTTTAAATTTATTATCAAATTTATATAATATTTAATTATATATTTTCTAAAAATTATTACATTATTAAAATAATTTATTTTAAAATTATGTATGATTAACATTGTCCAAATTATTATAATTATGTAAAAATTTAAGAAGTTTTGACAATAAATTTTATGTTATAAAAAAATCTATATATTAATTATACATAATTTTTTAAATATAATATGATATATTTTAAAAATTATATATAATTATATATTATAAATATTTTATTATAAAATTTGAAGAAAATAAATAATTAAGGATTAAAATATTATGATAATTTTTAAATTTAAATATTACAATAAGATTATTTGATTATTATAAAATAAAAAAATAAAGATAATATAATTATTTTAAATATTTTTAATAGTAAATGAGTAAAATAATCAAATTAAGATATAAATAATAACCCTAAGGCGGTATCTTAGACTTTCTTTAAAATCTAAGGGAGTATATTACTTTTCTCAAATATTTAGGGGGGTATATCACTTTTCCTCTAAAGTGAGAGAGATAAAGCACAATATCCTTAAACTTTATTAGTTTCATATTAATTTATGTGTATTATATTATACACGTTAAAGATCTTATAAAATAATAGGTGTCTATGGTATATAAAGATATATATATATATATATATATATATATATATTGAAATGAATATTCAATAAAGAATTGAATTTCAAAATCATGATTAATTTGTTAAGAAATTTATGCGAATTCATGTTAATTTAATAAGAAAGAATTTATATTTGTAGTATGAAATACAATTACCTAAAATTTAAACAAGTAAAATATAATTACTGACAAAGCCGCGAAGATAAAATAAAATTAAAATTTTAAAAATTTATGAGGAGATTTTATTAAATAAAAGATAACTAAATAATTATATAGACCAAGAAAAAATAAACTCCTACTAAAATGATAAAACTAAATAAAAAAATATTAAATTGATAAAATAAAATCTTCCTAAATTAATCAAATTTTAAATTTGTTTTACACCAATTACTTTTTATATTTTTTTTAAATGGAAAATAATATATTAAAATAGAAATGAAGATAGGAGAATACAAGATAAACTTGAATGTTTAAGTGTTCAAAGGGCAAATAAAGTCTTGAAATAACTCCTATTAAATCGCTAGAAAACAGCAACTTATAGCAGTAAAAGAAATCTGCTGTTTTGTCGCTGTAAAACAGCAAAAACAGCAGCTAAACAGCAAAGACGGCAGCAACACAGATTGGAAAATAAATATTTTTTTATTTATTTTTTATTTTACTTAACCAACAAAATTTTATTTAATCAATAAATGCCAATTTAATTAATTATTATAACCTTAGATTTAATCCAACAGTGTTTTGAGTTATTTCCATTACTGATACCATATTTTACCTTCTAAATAACGCAATCTCTCTTTAAAAACGTGTGCTTCAAAACCTGACTCGCAGTGTCTCTGTCTCGCTTCCTACATCATGAATCTGTCATCGTTGAAGCTCAGCCAAGCCAGCCCTCTCACGAACAGTAAATGGTCCAGACACAGAACTACTCTTCTTCATCACCGCAACAGCGATGTCATAGCAGTTCAGCCACGGGCTGCCCCGACTCTGTTCGCCGTCACAACAAGCGAGTCACCTAGTCGAATCGAATCACTGAGTCAGGTTTCCGGTGTTTTGGGTTGCCAGTGGGGCGATGAGGGCAAAGGAAAACTTGTTGACATCTTGGCGGGGCACTTCGACATCGTTGCTCGCTGTCAAGTACCCTTCTCTCTCTCTCTCTCTCTATAATACAATATAATTCCTTCTTACAGAAAAGTTTTAAATAATTTTGTCGTGTTGCTGCTTTTCTGAACGGTTTTGAGAGTTGTTTTTTGGATAACATTGAAGTTTTGTTGATAACGGCAATTTGGTTTGATCGATGGTTGTCGGATGACATTCAAGTCCAACTATTAATTTTTGTTGAATATTGTACTATTATTAATTTTTGGATTTTGATTTTGATTTTTTTTTTCAATATAAACCTAAATGTAGATTGTAATTCGTTAGCTAGATTATGCAATTTGATCACGGCAATTTTTATGTTTTAACCCAGGGTGGAGCTAATGCCGGTCACACCGTCTATAATGCCGAGGGAAAGAAATTTGCGCTTCACCTTGTTCCTTCTGGAATTTTCAATGAAAACACTGTTTGTGTTATTGGAAATGGAGTGGTGGTAGATCTACCAGCCCTATTCAATGAAATTGATAGCCTTGAAGCTAACGGGGTCTCCTGCAAGGGAAGGATATTGGTTTCTGATCGTGCTCAATTGGTCTTTGATTTCCATCAAAGAGTAGATGGACTTAGAGAAGCTGAGCTTGATAAGTCATTTATTGGCACAACCGGCAAAGGAATAGGACCTTGTTACTCAAGCAAGGTTACCCGCAATGTTATTAGAGTAAGTGACCTGAGGCACATGGATACCTTCCCTCACAAGCTTGATCTTCTATTATCAGATGCAGCCTCAAGATTCACAGGTTTTAAATATACCCCCGACATGCTCAGGGGAGAAGTTGAAAGATACAAGAGATTTTCGGAGAGGTTGGAGCCTTTCATTGCTGATACAGTTCATTTCATGAATGAATCCATTGAACAGAAGCGGAAGATTCTGGTTGAAGGTGCTCAGGCAACGATGCTGGATATCGACTTTGGTACTTATCCCTTCGTAACTTCCTCTAGCCCATCAGCTGGTGGGATTTGCACCGGTCTCGGTATTTCTCCCAGGGTTGTTGGTGATCTAATAGGCGTGGTTGGTGGATACTTTGTTTATCTATTCCTTTTTCTTTCTGTTTGTCTTGTGTTTGGAGTTGTTACCCTTTATGAGTACAGGCTTGTGAGGATTATCAGAATCTATCCCTAACTGTTGATTATTCAGTATCTCTGTTGTACTTTTTCCTTGGGAAATTGACTTGTACTTCTTCATGCAGGTAAAAGCATACACTACCAGAGTTGGCTGTGGTCCTTTCCCGACTGAAATTTTGGGTCAAGGGGACGACAGCCTTGGAACCATAGGACAGGAGTTTGGCCCAACTACCGGTCGTGCTCGCCGTTGTGGTTGGCTTGATATGGTTGCACTGAAGTACTGCTGTCAAATTAACGGCTTTTCTTCTTTGAATCTCACCAAACTTGATGTCTTATCCAACCTTCCAGAAATTCAGCTTGGTGTTGCGTATAAACAAATTGATGGTACACCACTCAAGTCTTTCCCTGCAGATCTTCATCTTCTCGAGCAATCAAAGGCAAGTTTGACCTTTCTCAAATCTGAGATATTTAATAATTTGTTTAGTGGCAGTTTTGAGTATATATGGCATTGTGTATCCTGACTGACAGTTGACACTGACTTGGCACTGTCATATAGGCCCCATGTGAAAGCTTTAGTTGTGTTTAGGATAGGATAAAGGCATCTCCTAGTCGAAGTAATTGAGTTTGGTATTACATAATATTTTGAAATCCTAACTGTTGGTTCCTTATGGCCTATATGAAAACCATGTTACAAATGCAATACCAATGATATTGTAGGAATTATATTTTGACTTCATGTATGAATCTTGTTTTTCTTATGGTAACTCGTGTTTGCTTTGATTGTGTTTAGGTTGAATATGAAGTTTTACCTGGATGGCGGTCTGATATTTCTTGCATCAGAAACTATTCAGACCTTCCAAAGGCTGCACGTCAGTTTGTCGAGAGAATAGAAGAAATTGTTGGGGTACCTGTTAATTACATTGGCGTTGGACCCGGTCGTGATGCTCTCATCATCAAATAAGACCGACAATTAACCTCCAATATTTTGAAGTTGAAGTATTAGAATCTCTAGTATGCTTTTGGGGGCAAATTAAAGCTTGAATTAGTTAACATCAATTTGATGTAACAATAATTACATACTTAGCTTTGAGGTGACCCTGCATTAATTGGAGTATCATTTTGATTATTTCATAAATGAATTTTTGTTGAGCTGCTACCAGAAATAAGCAGACCGGAATGATTTGTAGTGTTTTTCGAACAGAGAATCAAGTTACATGCTGATATTTGATCCATGGTCTTCAGAGTGTTTGTTCAATAGCTTATTGCGTTTATTACGTTTTTCACTCCTGAACATAATTCTATCTTATAATTACATAAACGTATTAATTAAAGAACCAAATCTCAAATGATCACGTATTAGTTTTAAATTATTTACTCACAATACAAGATTTTAGAAGTTCAAGAGAGATCAGACCAAGAAAGACCAAGAAACATGAGATTGATCTTACGTTTTGTGTGATTGACTTGATCTTAACATTGATAAGTTTGATCTTTTCTTGAATTATATCATCTTATCAATTTTAATATTAGAAAAGAACAGTCTTGTCAATAAAGAAAAGAAGCAGGTCAATCTCCTTTAGCATAATCCAAACCCCACAACAGTTTAAATTCATGTCCAGCAAGAAATGTGTACATACATATATAATTTCTTTTTTAAATAAAAAAATAACTCGTATTCTAAACATATAATAATAATCTTCCAATATATACTAATAATAATAATAATAAATTACACTTTATCATAAAATATCTAATAATAATTTATTTTTCAGAAATGAATTTATTAATAAAAAATCAAAACTCCATTTGCTAATGAATGGAATCACAATGGTCCTAAACATATCTTTGTTGCGACAACCAAATCTTGATAATTCTATAGCAAACGGTTTAAACAATTATTTTAAAGCAACTACACAAGTTGAAATTAGCCATGTTATTCTGATTCAAATTAAAAGCATCAAATTTGGTTTAAACATTGGTTTGAAAATGTATAACAACACAAGTTGAAATTAACCACACAATACCAATAACTTTCAGATCATAGAATTTCAACTTGAATTGAAAAGCATAAAATACAGCTATTCATGAGAATGAGAGATTCCTACGTAAGCGTTAGATATAAAATATTTCTTTATATATTGATAATTTAATAATAATTAATGAATGTACATAAGCAATGCTTAAATTAACTTAAATTAAGAATTCTAAATCAACCTAAACTAGAAATTCCAATTCAGCATAAACAAGGAGTCCTTAACGAGACTAAGTTGAACGTTGATATGAATACACTTAAGAAGACTAAGTTGAATAGAATGTTGATATGAATATACCTAAGAAGACTAAATTGGATAGGATATTAATATTCTAACAATGGAAAAAGCATTCCTAAACCCAACAGAAAATAGTAGAATTCTTTCTCCACACAACTAAAACCCAAAAAAAATAAAAATCTAACAGTAATAGAGTAGTCAAAGCGAGTTGTATTTTTTTAAATTTAAATTGATTCATGTAAGGCAGATTTTATAGTTCACAATGGTAGTATTGAGTCCCACTATTAAACGATAAGTGGACAGGAGGGCTTTGCAATACACGTACTGATAGAATTTAAATATAATCTAAACATACTTTACTAATTATAATAGTATATAGATCAAGTGCAAAATTAAATTGAAAAACATACTTACTGTCATTGACGTCTTTCACAATCTGATGACGAAACTTCCTGATTTATGGTTCTTTTAAACCTTACACAATTTCTTTATGATGGTGTATATTACTGAAGAGAAATTGTTGGCTTAGGAACCTAACCAAGAGAATGCATATATTTATAAGCTCTGCCTATCACAGAAGCCATGAAAAAGTTATTATAAACTGCCAGAACATATAATCAACTGTAAAAAACTGACAAAAACTGTATAACACACGTTTTCACTTAATATGATAAAGGATCATGAGCCACTTACAGTTAAAAAACTAACACATACAATATACCCACAAGTTTAGCATACAATATACCCACGTGTTAGCGAGTCCCTAAGCCAATATTTTAGACCACAAAACTGAGATCAATCTAAGCTTACAAGGAGAAATAGTGCTTTACAAGTGCAAACAGTAGTTTGCCTCCTAACCGATCCCTACCCTGGAGTACAAACACAAAAGATAACAGCCCAATTAATTCACTTGTAGAATAATTAAGAAACAAGGGCGGTTGAAGATGATTTTGGGTTATAACGTCCAAGCTCTTGAAGTTTATCAAAATAATAAGTAATAACAAAGTTTATAAATGCTTTATTGTAAATCCTTGTAACAGTAATGTCAATATTTGTTAAAAACCTGTTGATGTCAAAATTTCACCAAGCGATAACGAGTGCATAGGTGCATCAAAAACTCCAAATAGCCTTAATAATGCATTGAACAAACTTCCTTCTTCTCACAGATATAAAAATTTATTTAGGAAAAGTTATCCAAAAATGTTAATTTGATTAACGCCGCTGCTTATTTTTTTAATAATATTAAGCGGGAATAATATAATTAAAATATGGCAATAATATAATAAAGGCCCAATTATTGTTAAATGCTTTATTTATTTATTTATTTTTGTATAAGTTAGAAATTCATGAAAAGGTCACTTTGACCAAGTGCATGAAAAATTACGAAATTGTGAGGAAAGTTCTATTAATTATTGTGTAAAAATCCTTTTAATTCCTAAAGTTTGATTAAATACTCTGATAAATTCTAATAGTTTTAAAAATATTTTTAAAAGTTTTAATTTCATATAAAATATCTATTATACCCTTATACATAATATTTAGCAAAAAACTAATAAATTTTTAAAACTTAATAAAATTCCTAGTTTCATATAAGTTATGTTTATGTAAAATATATTTATAAATAAATAAAAATATCGATAATTATATAATATCTTAACAAAATACTTTTATTGTAATTTATTGTAAGAAATTAAATAATAACAAATTATGTATTTATAAGGGGTTTTAACGTATACCTCCTCTGAGGTTTCACACTTTAACATTTAGAAAGAAAGTATGAGCAAATACACACATACCTCCCCTATGATCATCCACTATCGCTAGTCAATCGTTAATTATGAGGGCAATTTGGTAAAATTATGACCAACTATACTCTTTCGTGATCTATTTAATTTTTTTTTTTGATAAGTGATCTATTATTTAATTTCAGTAGAGAAGAGAGCAAATTGCAGAGGATATATAAATGTACTAATACAACATCATCAACAATAAAATTTATTAATATTATTATTATTTACTAATCAAACCTTAAACACTTTCATTTTTTTTATCTTTCTCAACAATATCATCTGCAAACAATATCAAATTCTAAACATCATATTCTCAATAATATCAAATTCCAAACATCATATTCTCAATAATATCAAAATTCTCAACTCCTTCAATAAGTCATCCATTTCTCGCTAAACCTTCTTTGTACAAGACTCAACTGTCCAAAAACAAAACTGTGGGGATACCATAGTAGGGAGTACACTTGATAACAACAGTGGATACGTACAAGAGTAGAAGGAGAGAAAAGGACGGCGACAGATTTGTAAAGGATTGGAGGAGACAAAAGCAACGTGACGAATTTGTAGTAGGGGAGAGAAAAAGTGCGGCGGCAAATTTGCAGGGGAAGAGGAAAGTGCGGAGGCAAATATCTAGAAGAGTAGAGCAGCAAATTTGGAGAGGAATGCGGGAGAAAGAAGGACGGCAGAGTGGAGCGGCAAATTTGGAGAGGAATGCAGGAGAAAGAATGATGGCGGCGAATTTGTAGATGGGGTCGTAGTGGCTTGGAATTAGGATTAGGGTTTTAGTATATATTTGAAATGAAATTAAGATAAGTATTGAATTATCTTTAATTTTTTTATTTATAAGTTTATAATTGTTTTTAATTTTTTAAATATTATATAAATTTAAATTCTCAAATTCTGTCTTATTCAAAAAGATAGATAGCAAGCGCATGATAGTCATTTTAATAGATTTAGATGGTCAATTTACAGTCAAAGAATAGTAAGTGTATCTTTTTTCATACTTTATCTTTAAGTGTTAAAATGTGAAACCTCAGGGGAGGTATGTGTTAAAATTTCATATTTATAATTACTAAAAAATTAAATAAAACTAAAACATAAAGTATTAATTTATTAATAAAATCTAAATTTATAAATCTATTTATTTTATATTATAATAAATATTTATAATTATATTATAATTTATATAAAATATATATATAAAAAATATAATTAAAATAATAAAACTAAAATAATAATAAATAAAAGTTATAATATGTTAATAATAATTATATAAAATATGTGCTATAAGATCATTATTTTATTTATTTAATAATATATTTTACATAAAGATAATGTATTTTATAAAATTTTAAAAATTTATTAATTTTTTATTAAATATTATATATAAAAATATAATAGATATTTTATATGAAATTAGAACTTTTAAAAATATTTTTAAAATTATTAAGACTTATGAAAATATTTAATTAAATTTCAAAGACTAAAATCGCTTTTATCCTTAATTATATAGACGGCCAAACCGCGCTTGCTGGCCTAGTGTAGATAAAATGAATTTGAGTAAATAACAAGTCCCTAAACTTTGTAGAAACAATTAATATAGTCACAGTTTGTTTAATATTATTGTATAAGTCCTTACTGTCAAGCGCTGGTTAAAACCCCTTAGCAAAGTTAACGAGTTAACAAACAATTATACCATAAAACTTTGTGAAATAAATAAGTTTATATATATATAAACTGTATGTTCCTAAGACAATTATCTAGGCTAAGAAAATAAATGTTGTATTTTTCAACCAGGAATGAGAAATATAAAAGTAAGATTTTATTCTAAAGTCAATTTGTCATCATATAAATCTTTCATATGTTATTTTATAATTTGAGTGATTTTTCTTTTTTTATAAAATGTAGTGACTTATTTGTTATAAAGTTTAAAAATTTAATAATAATTAAATTATTAATTTCAATAATAGGCTTTGGACGAAATTTAATGGCAGGGATCCCATGGAAATATTTTACAAACAGTGTGATCAGTTACATAATTGTAGTTATATATGAAACACATAATTAATTAAAAGAATATTATTTTGATAATAATTTTTTTATTTTTTTATAAGTAGAAAAATATAAAATATATTAAAATCAACATGTATTATTGGTCAATTATATAACTATCTCTAAAAGTATCAATTATTTTTATTCTCTAACACTCTTTAAAAATTTGGAAGTATTTGTTCTTTTTTTAAAAGTTAGAGGGTATACTACAATATTTTTTAACTAAATGAAAGAATAAAAATATTTGCAATCAAATTATAGTAATATAAGATTAACAAAGACAAAAAAAAAATTATGAAATACAATACAATTTATATAATCTTTATTTTTATTTTTCTCAATTTAATTATAATATGTATACTTTTATTTTGTTCTTAAAAGAATAATTAATGGGCTTAAATAAAATAAAATAAGCAAAAATAGTAGGCTTACTAAAAATTATTGGCTTGATATTAAATAGTATGTGGGCTTAGTAAAATATTATGGTATTTGTTTTAAATAGTTAACTAGTTTAGTAAAATTATGGGTCTAATAATAATTTAATAATAATTAAATAATAGTCAAACAATAACCTTAAAAATAACTAAATAGTAGTCAAACGGGTCAACGAGTCGGGCCAAAAATTTATTATTTAAAAACAATTATATCAAAACCGTCCTTGCTTTGAAAAAATGGAGAATGGATTAGGTATGAGCTTCTTTTTTTCAAATCGGACGAGATTGGAGTCTCTGATCCGTATCCAACCCATTGCCTTCACTATTTATAGCTCAATTTAGAATGTTTTGTATGATTACCTAATTAATTATTTTAATTTCGGTCATCATATTAATACATAATTTATTTACATTATGGCCTAATTAGTATTGCTAGATTATATATTTTGTTTAGATCATCAAAAATAATAATTAAAGATATAATAAATGATTACTGCATGTGTCAAATTTTAATTATAAATGTTATATATAGCATCGAACAACTGGACAATACGATACATAATTTTTAAAACTACCACAGTTAATTTATTTTTTAAATAATTTAGTTTTTAAGCGAATAATACAATGTTAAAATAATATCATAAATAATATTAAAATTATTATTAAAATTAACAATTAAATTTGTGTACTTGTGTCAGATTAACAGCCATATCATAAATTATTATTATAACTTATTATTAATTTAATATCTTTGGAAGTCTACTTATCATAATTCGAATGAAGAAAAATGAATAACCACCTTACCACTTCACCACCTACACCTTTTTATTAATATGTCTAACCCTTAATAAATAACCAATATTAAATACATATTTAATATATATTATTAAAAGTAAAAATATTTTGAACACTATTATATATTAATATAAAACACTTTTATAACATAAAATAATTCAAATTTAATAACTATAATTACCCATATAATTTAAATTATTAACTTATTATAAATTAATAACAAATATTTATAAAAATTAAATACATTTTCTCAACTTTTTAAAATTAATTTTTGAAAACAATATATTTATATTTTGAAATAACACTAAGGCAACGCAAAAGGAGGGATAAATTGAGTTTTCAAAGATTTTCACAATTTTTAAGCAACTTAACAACTAATATCAAATAATTTAAATTCTTCTTAAGCACAATATAATAAATTCAATAATCAATGTATAAATTATCACAATTCAAGTTTAAGTGTGTGTGACAAATATATATAACAATAACAAGCATATAAATTAATTGAGTGAGGGAGTTAAGAAAGACAATACCGATTTTTACGTGATTCAATAAGCCTTTGACCTACGTCCACACCTTAAAGCTCACTTGCTTGAGGATTTCACTAATCAAGTCTTGAAGATCTCAAGACTTAAAAATTACAACCAAGAGGACTTCATGGGTGCTTTTCAACCTTTACAATCGAGTAACTTATGATATCACTTAAACCTTTCACTAAGAGGACTTGATCGAGTGCTTTTCAAACACTTTACAAATAAAGTGACTTATAAGTGTCACTTAAACCTCCAAATTCAAGACTTTTTTTCTTATACTCACACAAATAAAACAAAGATAATAAACTTGATCAAAGAGTTTTATCAAGTGATACACAAATGTTATTTCTTTTGGATGTTACAAATGAAAGGTAGAGTGAAATACCTTTAAAGCAACCCAAGAAGGGGGATGAATTGGGTTTTTAAAGATTTTAACAAATTTAAAGTAACACAATTCTAAACACTAAGTAATTCAAATTCTTCTCAAGTTCAATACACAAAATTCAATACACAACTAATAATCAATTCATAAATGGTCACAATTCAAGTTCAAGTGTATGTGAATAATGTGTATAACAATGAAAGCATATAAATTAAATGAGTAAAAGGGTTGAAAAAGATAACACCAGAGTTTTACGTGATTCGGCAAATCTCCGGCCTACGTCCACGCCCCCAAGCCAACACGCTAGAGGATTTCACTAAACAACCAAGTCTTGATCCCCAAGACTTCAAATTATAATAAAGATGATTTTTGGGTACCTGTTAAACCTTATAAGTGTTTGCTCACCTCAAACACTCACCCAACCTAGGATTTATGGTATCCTATAACCTTTATAAGGTTTGTCACCCAAACACTCAATACACTGTCTACCAAGTGAAAGACTCACTTCTTTCACTTCTTTATAATCAAAATTTGAAATGAATGAAAATGAAAACTTACAAATTTTCTTACACAAGAGAAATAGTACAAATAAATGTTCTTGGAGATCCAAATATATATATGATGATTTCAAGCTCAAGAATATTTTTTGAAACTTGGTAAGAACTTTATGTTTTTAAAAAATATGTTCCAAGAAGTTCTCAAATGAGTATGAAATCTCCAATTTATAATAAATTAAAAAACTAGCTAGTACTAGCTGTTAGGAACGCTAAAATTTAATTTTTCAAAGGTCGGTCGACTGGGTTGGCAGGATCGGTCAACCAGGTACTATTACTATTTATAGATATTGTTCATAGTTTTGAAACTTTTACATTTTGGTCATTTTTTAGGGTTTCAAAATCTTTCATTTTGGTCCCTATTTCAGGTTTTAAAAATTTACATTATAGACCAATTTTCAAAACTAATGATATGCACAAAAGTTTTCGAGTTTTCAATCAATGCATAACGTACTTACAAAAACACAAGCCTATACAAATAAAATACATAAGAAAATACCGTTTCTATACTTGTCTCTTAACTTTGTATATTGAGCTTGAATCATCATTTTTCATTTTTTTGATTGGACTACCTGTTTTGTGATCATCAAAATTAAAATTATGTGACACTATGGTTAATATAGAGTGTGTAATGAAGTTGATGTTTGATTTGCAAATGAAAGTTCAAATCTTTGTAATGCATTTTTAAAACATGAAACAAACTTTTCCAATGGTGCAAAAACTTATTCTAAGTGAGTTTAAGCTTGTATTTATAGTAAAAATTAAAAAACTAACCGTTGCTAGTTGTTAGAGATTTGATAATTCTAATTTTTCAATAATTTAGTCAATAAAAAATGACCGAATAGTCTAAACTTTCCAACTATTTTGCATGAAATTTGGTCCACTAGAATTTCATACAGAATCGTTGGAAAGTTCAGTTTGACCAAAATGCATTTTTGGTCAATCAACACTATTCATCGATCATTTATAGTAAAATTTGAAAAACTATTACTAGTTGTTAGAGATTTAAAAATTAAAATTTTTTAGTAATTTGGTCAATAAAAAGTGATCGGATAGTCCAAACTTTCTAACTATTCTACATTAAATTCGGTCAATTAGAATTTCATACAGAATCATTGGAAAGTTTGGGTGGACCAGAATGCATTTTCAATTGATCAACATTATTCACTTGTTAATTGAATAATTGGACTAGTTTAGCTCTGGTTCGGATGGAGCATGTCCAATAATCAAGTTTAGTTACAGTCACTCAGCTTTTCTGAAACTTTGAAAAGTTTGCATTTTTGTTTATTTTTTGGGTTTCAAAATCTTACAATTTGATCAAGTTTTCATATTTCTAAAACTCTTCATTTTAGTATGGTTTTTCACAAAAATCAAAATATTCGATTAAAAATGTATAGTCATATGCATTTTTAAAAATCTTTAAAGGTATGTATTTTGATAAAAATGATTTTAAGCTTTTAAGTGCAAATTAATATTCAATTTTAAAGACACATTACAAATGAAAAATCACCTAATGTTTTTGTCTTTAATTCTTTATCTTCTCTTCAATTCTCTCTTGGGATTTCATTATTGCTTTTTTTTTAATGCCTTGATTTTGGATGTTCTTTGAATCATCACAATTGCATTCTAATTCTTTATGCTAGACATGTAACACCAAATGGTACAAGAAGACTTTGATTAATGAAGGATATCAATATTTGTTATCATTAAAATATAATATTTGTAAACGTTAAAATTAAAAATAAAAAAATAAGCCAACATGAAATAGTAAAAATGAACATCAATTTCATAAATTCAACATTAAAAATGTAAATAAACTGAAATAAATATAAATTAATGTAAAATTATAAAATGACAACAATATACTGCAAACAAACTAAAAGAATTGTAATTGTGACATAAAACATATAAATACACATAAAAAATATAATCTTTACATAAAAAATTAAATTATAACGTAAAATTTGTATATAAAATATAATACTTTGAAACATTGAAATAAAAAATAAAAAATAAAATCTAACGTAAAAGAGTAAAACTAAACCTTAATTTCATAAATTCAATATACAAAATATAAATGCACTAAGATAAATTTAAATGCCGTCAAATTGTCAAATAAAAATAATATAGTTGTAAACAAAACAAAAATAAATGTAATTGTGACGCAAAAGTAATAAATCTATTTAAAAATTGAACTTTTCACATAAAATATTAAATTATAACGTTCCTATTATATGTAAAATAAAATGCTCTTGTAAAAATTAAAAATAAAATAAAATTCAACAGAAAAGAGTTACTTTTTTTTAAAATTACATAAAATTAACATAAAAAAGTAAATACATTAAGATAAATATAAACACCGTCAGATTATTAGATGACAAAAGTATAGTTATAAATAAAATAAAATAAAATGTAATTGTGATATAAAAGTTACAATCTACAAAAATTATAACCTTCACATAAAATATTAAATTATAACATATACTATGTATATAAAATAAAATACTTGTAAAAGTTAAACATAAAATATAAACCAACATAAAAGAGTAAAAATTAATATCAATTTCATAAATACAAAATAAAAAATATAAATTAATATCAAATGACAATCGTATAATTGTAAATAAAACAAAAAAAAATGAAATTGCAACATAAATCTTATAAATACATATAAAAATTATAATCTTTACATAAAAGATAAAATTATAACCTATGACATGTATGTAAAATCAAATATTCATAAAAGTTAAAAATAGTAAATAGTAAATAATAAACCAACATAAAATAATAAAAATGGATATCAATTGCACAAAGATAGCATAAAAATGTAATTGTGATGAAATAAATGAAAATGAACACGAAATAATAAATAACAGTATTATAATTATAAATAGAACAAAATAAATTAAAATGTAACGTATGGATTTTACATCAACATTCAACTTATAATTCTAGTATACAAAATTGAATTACAATGAAACTTTTGTGAAAAAAAGTACAAGACATGTAATATAAACAAATTATTATTATTATTATTATTATTATATAAACAAAGTATTTGTAACATATAAACACATGTGTTTTAATATTTTTTTTTTCTATACGTATGTGCATGCTTTAAAAAAAATGATTATTGATGTTTTTATTTATTTTAATTATTTAAATATTTTTATTTTACATGTGTAATAATCAATTTTTCTCATTTTCTTTTTGATTGCATGTCATTAGATAAAATATTAGTTACAAATAATAAGTATTAGTAATTTAACAATAGCACCCTTGTTATGCCGAATTGAATTTGCATTACATGTGATTAAGATTTATAACATTATTATTTTACTTTTCTTAATTATCCATTTCAAAATTCCTTATTTATATTTGCATAATAAGATGTATCTTTCTTTTTACTAACAATATATCGGCTTTAAGATATTCATGTTTCTTTTTTGTATTAATGTAATATTAATTATAGGGTTATTTTATTTTATTATATTAATCATTCTCAAATATTAAAATAACATTTACATCTTCAAAATAACATATGTTTTTCATTAATTTATATAAATACAATCATCATAGGTTATATATGAGATCTGTCTTACTTTTTAATATTGAGTTTGGAGTTGTAATAATTTATTTTATTAATAATAACTTTTTAGAAAAATAAAAATAAAAAATTTATAATATCTAGATTAATGATTATTAAATAGATTATTCTTAATATGCATAACACATTGTTAAATATTATATTTTTTTACAATAATATATGAATTTGTATTTCAAATATATTTCTAAAAATAAATTAAATATATTAAAAAATAAAAAAGTAAGGAAAATAATCCTTAATCAAATAATAGATTAATTTGATATGTTACCTGCTGAGCAAGTTAATTCCTAGTATCTAAAATGAGTGGTGCAAATTTAATTTCAAAAACTAAAGATCAATAAAACTGAGTTATTGATACGGAAATTTTTTATTTTAATGTCATAGAATTTTTCTATATACAACATATTTTTATTGTTATATTTTATATTTTAATTTTTTATGTATAAAAGGAAAATAATTATAACAATAAATTTACTACATCGTAGAGCAGCCATTGTAACAAATTTGGCTGCGTACTTTGAAATTAACCAAATGAAAGAACAAAAATATCTGCGGTCAAATCATTCATAGGTCAATTTAAAATGTTTTCTATCATCAACTAATTAATTATTTTAATTTAGATCATCATATTAATACATAATTTATTTTATATAATAGCCTAGTCAGTATACTAAATTATATATTTTGTTTATATCATCAAAAATAATATTTAATTATATACTAATAAATACCATGGTGTTTCAAATTTAAATTATAAATGTTACGGTAACATTAATCAATTGGATAGTGAAAAGATATGATACAGAATTTTTAAAGGGAAGAATGTTCGATACTCCCTCTTTATTTGGTCTAATACTCCATCACTCTCATATTGTTGTTCGTCACCTTGCCACATCTCAGTTGGGTTCCTCTCTCATAGTTTCAAAGTGAATGATAATTATGAAATTATGATTTTATTTGCTGTGAGTATGTACATTAAGGCACACATATTTGCTTTCGTTTTAAGTTCTTCCTTGATTATCATTTTGATATTTTGTCAAGCTAATGTTAGTTGCTGACCATTTGTTGGCACAGGATTATGTGTGTTTGTTGTTGAAAAATATAAATTAGAAATAAAGTTTCTTTAATATTGGAAAATAAAGATATATGATTTATGGGTATTTCGAATGAACTTGTAAAAATTAGTTTCTAAACTGGATAAATTAGTTGCTCGCTACTAGATGATAAAGATTAAAGAATGCTTGTTACTCAGAACTTTTAAAATCTGGTTTCAAAATAAATGAAGTAAAATAAATAAAGTATTTTTTTTTTCCATTTTATCGTAATTTCATTATAATTTTATTCCTCTCAAAACAAAGCAAATCCTAAAGCTATTGTCGCATCCATGAGCCCACCCTCAAGCCATGAGCAGAAGAACTTGGATTCGAAGTCAGTGTGTCAAGAGCAAGCACCATTGGATTATGCTGTGAAAAACAAAATGGATTAAGCGCTGTTAGTTTGCTAGAGCTTTGATTTCCGCAGCTGTCAAACCAAAGCTCCGCTTGTAAAATAACTATTCTCAAGTTCTTTCTCATTCTTTTTATTTTTTATTCATTTTATTTAATCCTCTCCTTCCTTTGATGGACTTTGTTTATTTTATTTAATCATTTGTTGATTTACTTTAAAACCAAAAGTAAATAATAAATAAATAATCTTTGTGTTTGTGCTTACTCTAATTTGATAAATTAATTGAAATGCAATTGCAATGAAAATTAAGTGAATTGTTTTAAGATATAATTTGATTTTTTTTTTTCAACAAAGATTTGCATCCTTTGCAATGTAATTCATATACTGGATATCTTAATTTTTTCTCTTTTTTTTTAATAAAATAATTAAGGGTATTAAGATAATTTTGTTTGTTTGTTAGAGGGTATTAAAATAATTTTGCTTCTTCACAATCAAATAGCTTTTGAGGATGCAGTCAAAACGGTAAATAAGTAATTTTATTAAAAAAATAAAGTTTTTTCAATAATTGAAGTAACGACAGGGGGTGATGAGATATTTGTGAAATAATAGAGGGTGATGAGCTGTTAGAACAAATAAGGAGGGAATATCTAGCACTCTCCCTTTTTAAAATCATCACAATTAATTTATTATTTTTAATATTTTATAGTTGATAGTCAAGATTGTGTAATTAATACCCGAGCTGATATTATTAATCTTGCTAATCTAGGTATAGAAGTTATGTATGAACGTAATACTCATAACTTTTCTCTAGACTTAATTGCTATTGAAGCTCCATTTACAAATGGATAAGATTTTTATCTTAATGTAGATGAAATTTTGAAAATAATGAAATGGATCATTGTCAACCATCTTGCAAGAGGGTCATATTGCTATGTCTTTTAGTAAATTTTTCTTGAGTAATTTTTTTATTTACATCCCTTTTCTATGAATTTTATGAAAAGTATTTTGTATACTCGTGTTAGATTAACAAGCATATTAAAAATTATTAAATTAATTTATTATAAAAATTTGTGCAAATTTTAAAATAGGAAATTTGATAGATACCGCATGATGTTTGAGGTAATAAATAGATACCTCCCTAATATTTGAAAAAAAAATAGATACCCTCCTTAAGTTTTGCTAAATAGACATATACCCTCATGAGTTGTTATGTAGTTATGAAAAATAGTTATTTTACTCTTATATATTTAGAATCTAAATTCATTGACTATTTTAACTTAGTTATTAATACATAATAACCAACATACTCTTATAATTTATTATTTTATAATTATGCATTCTATTTTTGATAATTAGTCTCTAAATAATTATTAATATTATATACAATTTTATTGTCATTATATCAATAATATTCAATATTGTTTAAAAATATATGCATGTAAATTATATAAATTATTTTATTTATCAATTAATAGAGTCATGTATAAATTATATAAAATTCTCTAAATTATGAATAATATAATTCAAATATTATTTGTATTTGAATTGATTGTGTTATAAATTAAGAATATTTGGTTATAAATTTCATACATTATTTAAGTTATTTTATTTACAAATTGATATAATTATATATAAATTATATAATTATTTTCAAAATTATAAGTTATACAAACAATTGAAATAAATCTAAATTAATATTTGAATTTCATGAATATATTATTTATTGTATTTTTGATATATAAATTTTTAAATATTCAATATGGCATATTTATTTATTAAATATATTCTCAAAATATAAATAATATAATTCATATCATCCAAATATTATTTGAAATTTATTTTAGTTGATTGTGTTTAAATTAATATAATTTTATAAAATATTAATAATAATTTAGGGATTAATTATCAAAAATACTTGAATACATAATTATCAAAAAATAAATCATAATGATGTATTAGTGATTATATATTAATAACTGAATTAAAATAATAAAACAATGTCTTTTAAATATCTAAGGGTACGATAGTCAATTTTCATGATTGGATAGTAATTTAATACGTATCTGTTTATTTAGCCAAACTTGAGAAGGTATCTATTTTTTCCCAAATATCATGGGGTATTTGTATATTATCCCGAATATCATGGAAATATCTATTAATTTTCATTAAAAATAAGATAAAAGATTAGTCGCTGACCATGTAGATTCACGCATGCAAAATGATATAACATAAGTAGCTTCTTTTTTTTTTTATGAATTCCGAACATAAATGAAATATGAATTTATCTGAAATGAATCTGAATGATATATTTAATTTTTAGTTAAGACATCTGAAAATAAGGTCGAAATTATTTGTTTTGACAAGATAAAAGTTTGAAATTGATATTTTGATGTATATGTCCTTTTAAATAATATACTTATATTTATAATAATTTTGATTATATTAGTCCAATAATAGATAAAAGATTAATAAATTATACTAGTATATACATTATTTGTTTGATATATTATTTTTTAAAAAATAATTTCTAATCAATGATATAAAGATCAATAAAAATTAAATAAAAATAATAAGTCATATTATTGTAATTATGTAAATATGTAAATTTATTGTAGTAATTAAAGCATAAAATAAGTAGAATTAAGAAGACAAGTAGAGAGGACTCACAATAGATAAAAGATACATAAAAAATAGTTAACTAAAATTTTAATTTTGTTAGTGAATAAATTAATAAAATAAAAATATTTTTAAAAAATAAAATATTAAATTATTCAAACATTTGCTCATTCAAATTTAATTTAAATTTTTTAACTTAACTATATTATGATATTTTTAACAAATATTTAGATATAAATTAAAAAAATGACTTTTATATATCTAAATAATTATATTTAGACTTCAGTTAAAAAAATAAACAATTTCAGAGTTAGAGTAAAAATTTCAATTCTTAATTATCGGATAAACAGCACGATTGTTTGTAGGTGCGTAACCTCCAACCTCCAACATAGTCAAAATGATTTAGGAAAATTTTCAAAATAGTTTGATTTAGATTCTAATTAACGTAAATAGTCTATTGCAAATTTTATTTTACCAATTTAGGCCAATATGTATTTTTTAAATAAATTTGTCCTCAATAGCCCACTTCATTATCTTAACAAAAGTCAAATTTTTTTCCTATTTTTTACCGCCCATTTTTTACCAAATCAAAACCTTAACTTTGCTCCCAAAACCCCCTCACTCGGTTCTTCAACAACGGTGACGGCAACACACATGGCAAGAAGGAGTTGACCGCAAGCAAGGAGGTTGATGGCGAGCTTGATGGCAGTGTACAAAATGATGGAATATTTGGTTTGTAATGTTTGTAACATAAAGGAAGATGTTTAGAATATATTCAGGATGTATTTTGCGATAAAATCATTGAGTTTATTTTGGAAAAAATGCATGGATTTGAAGTGAAATGAGTATGTTTTGCGAATAATTTTTAATGGGTATTAACAATGTGAAATTAATTGACTAATAATAGTTCTTTATTTTATTTCCCTTTTATTAATTGTATCTATTTATCTCTTTCATTGTAAGAACGTTAATATTGTATATTCATAAGAAATTATATTTGTTGACTTATTAATGGTCAATTAAATAATTGTTAATATTATATATCATAAGAAATTAGATTATTAATTATTTTAATAATAACAATAATAATAACAATGATTTTCCTAATCATTTTTCTATTCATGATTTTAAAAAACACCATTTTTGTTAATGTTGTTAATAGTTATTAATGAATACTTTCTTATTAGTGTGTTAATTAAAAAAATATTGGAATTTACGGTTATTGCCTTATTATTTTCTTATAAAAATATTTAATTAAATATTAACAAATATAAAAATTACGAATTTAAAATTCATTATAAAAGTTAAATAAATTTAAATTTAAATAATTATGTTTAGTGCATGAACATGTTATGTTTTAACATTAAAATTCTAATTAATATATATATATATATATATATCTAATTTTTTTAAGTAAAAGAAAATGGTCAAGCCAATGAAGAGATTAAAGATTAATTTCACCAATCATTTTTATGGTATTCTCACATCCCTGTCGAAGTTACAAATGGTTACATGATTGGTGAAAAGCTAGCAGACAGATTGATATATATTACTGTTATAACGAAAGCAAGAAAGATAATTAAGAACGTAAATAAAGAACACAGAGATTTAACGTGGTTCACTAACGATGTGTTAGCTACGTCCACAGGCAGAGGAGAGAAAAGTTTTATTGATCTTGAGGAGTAAAAATTACAGATTGCGGCTAGGTTATGACCTAGAGAGTTTATATAGTA
Organism: Melia azedarach; assembly: GCA_028052125.1. Taxonomy (NCBI): domain Eukaryota; kingdom Viridiplantae; phylum Streptophyta; class Magnoliopsida; order Sapindales; family Meliaceae; genus Melia; species Melia azedarach. Next base: position 5,169,166 of record CM051402.1, on the reverse strand, counting down.
CTCCCTAGACAGATGCGGAAAAGCCCAGAAAAAATAGGCCCAAACAGATAACCGTAGCCCAGAATCCCGTCTGAACAGGGACTAACTAATTCAAGGCATATTCTAACAAATCTCCACCTTGACTTGAATCCTCTCACAAATAACAGATGTACCAAATACATCATACACAATGCCAGATGTACCCAAAAGAAAAAAAATCTCCTCTACCTCAGATTTTGCCCTCTAAAGGGCAATCAACAACTCCTAACATTTAGCAAGTCCAAACAATGTTGGAACTTGCTATGCGGAACCGGCTTGGTGAACATATCAGCTGGGTTATCAGCAGTACCCACTTTGTTCACCTTAATTCTCTTCTCACTTTTTAGAAAATGATACCTTACATCAATGTGCTTAGTCCTCTCATGATGAACTTGGTCCTTAGCTAAACAAATTGCACTGAGACTGTCACAATACACTATAGCCTGATCATGATATAGACCCAAATCACTGACCAATCCTTTCAACCAGATTCCCTCTTTGGCTGCTTCTGTCAATGCCATGTATTCTGCTTCTGTAGTAGACAAAGTCACTGTAGGTTGCAAAGTAGCTTTCCAACTGACAACTGAACTACCAAGAGTGAAAACATAACCAGTCATAGATCTTCTACTGTCAACATCTCCAGCATAATCAGAGTCTGAAAACCCTGTCACCAAACACTGTGTATCACCTCTATAAATGAGACCAACATCAAATGTACCTTTGAGATACCGAAAAATCCTCTTCACAGCTTGCCAATGCTCCTTACCAGGTTCACCCATAAACCTACTAACAACACTAACAGACTGTGCAAGATCAGGTCTGGTGCAAACCATCGCATACATCAAGCTTCCTACTGCACTAGTATAGGGAACTCGAGACATGTACTCCTTCTCCTCAACAGATTTAGGTGCAAAAGCAACGGATAGATGTGCATTTGCAGCACTAGGAGTATCTATGGGCTTTGCGGTAGACATGCCAAATCTTGACAAAATCTTCTGAATATATCCCTTCTGTGACAAGAAGAGCTTCTTTTTGCTTCTATCCCTATAAATCTCCATTCCCAGAATTTTTCGAGCTGCACCCAAATCTTTCATCTCAAACTCAATACTAAGAAGATCCTTCAACTTCTGAACATCAGACTTGTTCTCTGCAGCTATCAACATATCATCTACATACAGGACCAGATAAATCAAAGAACCATTTGTTGCCTTGCTGTAATAAACACAACAATCATACGGACTCCTGGTGTAGCCAATCTCTATCATATAGCTGTCGAATCTCTTATACCACTGCCTCGGAGACTGCTTTAATCCATACAAGGACTTCTTCAACTTGCAAACATAGTCTTCCTTACCAGGAACCTGAAATCCATCTGGCTGAGTCATGTATATCTCCTCTTCCAACTCTCCATGTAGAAAAGCTGTCTTCACATCTAGTTGTTCAAGCTCCAAATCCTGATGTGCAACTATTGCTAGTAGCACCCTGATGGAAGTGTGTCTGACCACTGGCGAAAAAATCTCATTGTAGTCTACTCCCTCTCTCTGAGTGAATCCTCTAGCTATTACTCAAGCTTTATACTTAATACCCTCAACAGATGTTTCTCCTTCCTTCTTCTTATAGACCCATTTACACGTGATGATCTTTCTGTCTCGAGGTCGCTTGGTTAATTCCCAAGTCTGATTCTTATGAAGTGACTCCATCTCATCTCCTATTGCAGCAAGCCATTGGGTAGACTCAGTACATGTAACCGCTTCTTTATAGGTGGACGGCTCATTAGAGTCAGTATCTACTTCTTCAGCAACCTGTAGTGCATAGGCCACCATATCTTCAAAACCGTATCTCTTGGGAGGTATCCCATAGTTAGCTCTCTTTGATCGATTAAGAGCCAAACTGTGCTGACTTGCTACTGGTAATGAAGAACCTGATGGTTCTGATTCTAACTGTGGGTGTTGATCTTTATGTTGTGGTTCACTCTCATCTAGAGTGACTTGCTGCTCCACCTGTTTCTCAACACTACCATTTTCTGACACAACAATAGACTTCACAGTAGGGTTAAACATAGAATTTTCATCAAAAACTACATTTCTACTAAGTATAACCCTCTTTTCAGACGGGGACCAGATTCTATACCCTTTAACCCCATCCTCATAACCTACAAATACTCCCTTTTTAGCTCGTGGCTCTAATTTACCCTCATTTACATGATAATAAACAGTACAACCAAAAGCTCTTAAATTAGAGTAATCAGTAGGCTTACTAGACCACACCTCAAAAGGAGTTTTGAGATTTATACCTGTGTGAGGTCCACGATTTATCAGATAACACGCTGTACTAACCGCTTCTGCCCAGAACCTTCTAGTTAGTTCAGCATTAGAAAGCATACACCTAGCTCTCTCCAGAAGTGTCTGATTCATACGTTCTGCTACACCATTCTGCTGTGGTGTATCCCTGACTGTATGATGCCTAGCAATCCCTTCATTCTTACAGAACTCATCAAACTCAGACCAGCAAAATTCCAGACCATTATCAGTTCGCAGCCTTTTGATCTTCTTCCCTGTTTGATTCTCCACTAATGCCTTCCACTGCCTGAAGTTCTTAAAGGCTTCACTTTTATGCTTCATAATGAACACCCAAGTCATCCTTGAGAAATCGTCAATCATTGACACAAAATATCTGTGACCCCCTAAAGACTCCACCCGAGAAGGACCCCAACAATCAGAATGGATGTAATCAAGTGTGCCTTTTGTTCTATGTATTGCTTTAGGAAACTTGCTGCGATGTAACTTCCCGAAAATACAATGTTCACAGAATTCAAGATCCTTGACCTTGTGGCCACAAAGAAGATCCCATTTTGACAGAATTTGCATCCCTCTTGCACTCATGTGACCAAGCCTCATATGCCATAACTTGGTCATGTTGTCCTTATCAATCTCCGAGGATGCAATAGCAACAGAACTTGACAACGTAGAACCTTGAAGAAAATATAAGGTACCACGCTTTACACCTTTTAGAACCACATTTGAACCCTTGCAGACATGTAAAACTCCACCTTCACCTTGAAAACTGAAACCCTTATTGTCTAACATACTCAAAGATATCAGATTCTTTGTCATAAGTGGAACATGCCTAACATCATTCAATGTGCAGAATTTACCATCATGTGTTCGTATTTTAATCGAGCCTATTCCAACCGCCTTACAAACAGAACTGTTAGCCATAGAAATATTGCCTCCATCTACCTGCTCATAGGTTGTAAACCACTCCCTGCGCGGACATATATGGTAAGACGCTTCAGAATCCAGAATCCACACATCATTGTGATCCGTGTGCTCATCAGCAACTAGAGCAATATCTTCTTCAGAATTGGTATCTGCTACAGCAGCAGTACCTGTCGGTTTATCCTGCTGCCTCTTCTTCTTGGGACAATCGGATTTCCAATGTCCCTTCTCTTTACAGTAGTTACAGACATCATTGGGTTTTGGACCCTTAGAAACTGGCTTCTTGAATTTCTTCTTCCCCGAATTTCCATGTCCATAACTCCCACTGGCTACTAACCCAGCAGCCTGATTATCTGCACCTGTACCAGTCGCCTTGTGGCGCAGCTCTCTAGTATGGAGGGACGATCTAACCTCCTCCAGAGACACAGTATCTTTCCCAACAATAAACGATTGCACAAAATTCTCATACAACAATGGTAAAGATACTAACAGAATTAAAGCAGCATCCTCATCTTCAACTTTAACATCAATATTACGCAATTCTAATAAAATTGTGTTTAACTGATCTAAGTGATCTCGAAGAGGCATACCTTCCTGCATTCGCAGACTGAACAGACGTTGCTTTAGAAGCAACTTATTGGTTAAGGACTTTGTCATATAGAGACCCTCGAGCTTAACCCACAGACCTTGCGCGGTTTCCTCCTCCGCGACCTCGGTAATGATATCGTCTGCAAGACACAGCATAATCGTCGAGTGTGCCTTCTCCTCCAGAACGGCCATCTCAGCGGTGATTGGATCCGTCGGCTTCCTCGCAAGCGGCGCCCACAGCCCTTGTTGTTTCAACAAGGCTCGCATCTTGATCTGCCATAAACTGAAACTATTCCTCCCCGTGAATTTGTCGATCTTCACGTTCATACCAGACATCTTTCTCACCGAATTTCAAACCCTAGACAGACCTGGCTCTGATACCAGTTTGTTATAACGAAAGCAAGAAAGATAATTAAGAACGTAAATAAAGAACACAGAGATTTAACGTGGTTCACTAACGATGTGTTAGCTACGTCCACAGGCAGAGGAAAGAAAAGTTTTATTGATCTTGAGGAGTAAAAATTACAGATTGCGGCTAGGTTATGACCTAGAGAGTTTATATAGTACTCCCTAGACAGATGCGGAAAAGCCCAGAAAAAATAGGCCCAAACAGATAACCCTAGCCCAGAATCCCGTCTGAACAGGGACTAACTAATTCAAGGCATATTCTAACAATTACTCTGATGATCGTATATATTGTGATCATAATATATTATTTCCATGAAAATTATAGTCACACGGGTTAGGGTGAATAAAAGTAACAACATGCGTTATGGTTAAGTACAAAAATGACACGCATTAGGGTTAATAACAATAATGACGCGTGTTAGGGTGAAGTACAAAAAACGCGGACACTAACATTCGTATGCATTTAAGAACAACAACATTTGGAGAAACGATATGATACCCCAAACTTTAGGGACCCAAAAGCGCTGTTTGAGAACTTTGTAGTTTCGGGTAATGGAAAATATAGGGTACCTGAAAACTGGACCGTTAGAGGTGAGACCGATTTCGGGTACCCACAAGTTTTCGAATACCCGAAAATTGGGGTAATCCAAAATCATTCTTGAGTGTGGGAGAACGATTTCGAGTACCCACAAATTTTTGGATACTGAAATCATTCCTATACATGCGAGACAGATTTTAGATACCCACAAATTTTCGGTTCCCAAAAAACTCAGATTTCGAGTATAAATACGATTTTATTATTGAAGATTTAATAATTATAATTACTTAAATATAATTTAAATTATTGATTTATTGATAATTAATAATAATTATACGTAAAATTAAACATATTTTTTAAAATATTTTAAAAAATATATTTAAGAATATTTATAATTAAATTTATTTTAAAATTTTTTAATATTAAAATAGATTTATTGTCCCTTCAAATAATTGGTTATAAATAAAAATAATAATAAAATTTTTAAATAATTGTTAAATATAAAATGATTATTAAAATAGTATTAATGATAATAATAAGAGATGATACTAGCTGAAGGGGACATTTATTTAATAATGACCGACAAACTCAGGACACAATGTTCTTCTTTGTAAGCTATGCATGCAACAGACACACATATGAGTTAGTGATTCGTATAAAAACACGTAGCAAAACAAAACAAGAAAAGGAAAGCTTGTACGCAGGCAGAAGTCATACATCAAGACAAACAATCTCTCTCAAACGACTAAAAATTGTAAATATGAAGAACTTTTCTAAAAGCATGTAACCAATAATTTATACATGCTTTCCGAGTTTCTACTGCTTATCCTTGTATATGATTAATAACATGGGAGGAGCTAATAATTTAATTTTCAGCATGATTGACAGTGAATATCAATAATTTTGATATCAACATATCATGGGTCACCCAATCCTTGACTGAATGGTAAAGAACCACAATATTAATTATGAGTCCAAATTTTTTGATAGGATTTAATTTTCAGCATGATTGATGTGGATATCAAATAATTTTGATGTCAATATTTTATGGGTCCTAGTGCTTAATTAGCTAGATGGTGAAAAACACACGACTTCAATATAAGAAGGTCGATTTCAGTAGGTAGGATTTTATTTCATTAATAATATGGGTTTTCATTAATAATAATGACAACAAATGTCAAAGAGTCAACAATTATACGGCCGGCCCAGGAAACTCCAAAGCATTGCCTAAGACTTTCTGACTCGGACCTTCTGGTGCGGGCAGTTCATGCCAGCAATGTATTCTTCTATCGGTCGAATGATTCTTTCAATTTCTTTGACATTGGTTTGCTAAAGGAGTCTTTGAGCAAAGTTCTTGTGCCATTTTATCCCATGGCTGGAAGATTCGGAAGAGATGAAAATGGTAGAATTCAGATGCAGTGTAATGGTGAAGGGGTCTTGTTTGAGGAGGCTGAGTCAAGTTGTGCTATTGATGATTTTGGTGACTTCACAGATATCTCCAAAATCAAAGACTTTGTTGCAACTGTTGATACTGCAAAAGATATATCTTCTTATCCAATCTTGTTAATACAGGTACTTGATATTTTCTAGATCATTTTCTCATATATTTTCTTTTTTATCTAAATTATAAATACATATATACATACATATATATATATATATATATGTATGGCAAAGTGCACATAAGTGGTTTTTTACATGAAAACTTATTTATTAGGTAATTCGTTTCAAGTGTGGAGGAGTTGGTATTGGATTTGGGTTACATCATACGTTGGTAGATGGACTTTCAGCCTTCAATTTCATGAAATCATGGGCTGAGGTGACACGAGGCCTTCCAGTTAGCATTTTACCATGCTTCGATAAGACACTGCTAAGTGTTGGTGTCCCCTCTTCTCCTAAATTCGATCACATTGAATACCAACCAGTTCCTTCAATGAAAACCCCTTCTCAAAATCCTGGACCCATTTCACCTGCAATCTTAAAACTATCACTTGATCACATCAACACCCTTAAGGAAATAGCAAAGAATGATCCTGGAGCCACCCACAAGTATACTAGGTTTGAGATCATAGCAGCTCATATATGGCGTTGTATGTGCAAAGCACGTCGATTACCTAGTGATCAAGCTAGTAAATTACAGATTCCCACAAATGGACGGTCTAGATTGAATCCTCCACTCCCACCTGGTTTTATTGGCAATGTCATCTTCGCCGCTACAACAATGGCATTATCAGGGAATATCATTTCGGAACCGTTCATTTCTACAATAGAGAGAATTCATAAAGCAATAAAACGGATGGATGATGAGTATGTGAAGTCAGCTCTTGCTTATCTGAAGCAATTTCCAGATCCAAAGGCTTTCAAGCAAAGTGACCATACTTTTAAGTGTCCCAATCTCCTTATATCCAACCTGTCACTCATGCCTATTTATGATGCAGACTTTGGATGGGGCCGGCCGATGTATGTGAGGCCACTTCTTCGATCAGATGGTACAGTACAAATTTTTCCAAGTTCAAGCAATGATCGGAGCTTGTTGGTGATTACATACTTGGAAACCCATCAGATTCAGCTCTTTAAGAAGTTCTTTTATGAGATTTTTTATCAACCTTACATTGCAAGATCAAGTATGTAATCACAAATAAGCTCATAAAATGAACATAAACGAAGTTTAAGTTTAATTGAAATCTAAATTATAATGGTATATTTTTTTCTTTAAACGTTAGAATTTAAGTATCAAGTTATTTATTTTTATAAAAAAAAATTAAAATTGATATTTTAATATATATATTTTAAGTATGACAAATATTTATATTTATATTTTATAAAAGACTTAATTATATTAACACAATAATTTATAAATAGAATAATTTCTAATAAATTATATTAATATATATTATTTTTTATTTGATAATGATTTTTTATTTTGTATTGTAAGTAAAGAAAAATTAAGAATTAATAATTTAAATGATATAAAAATTACTGATAAATTGAATAAACATTATAAATTATATTGTAATATTGTTTTAAGTATTTAAACATAGAGAGAGATGACAAAAAATAGTAAAAGTGTTAGACGAGATTTAATATTAAAGTGATAGAAAATAAAATAATAAATTATATATATAATTAATAAATAAAATATTTTATTTATTCAAACTTATTACTAAAAAGAAAAAAAAATTTTGTGACAACAAGAGTCATTGCTAAAGGCTTTAACGAAAAAAGAAAAATTACTGTCTTGCTAAAATATTTTTAATTTAATTATTATTTTTTTGTTATTTTAGTAAGTTTAAATAAGTTAAAAAGACAATAGTTTTACTGAGACTTGAATTAAAAAAATAGACAAGTTCTTAGTGTCTAAATTAAGATAATTGGTTTGGTGCAATTATTTGTATTTGATGTTGATTTTGGGTTGGGATGCTCAGTATGTGCAAATATAATTAAAATTTCACTTGTCAATCCACTTATGAAGTTATTATAAAAATGTTATATTTTGCTTAAATAGTAAGTTTTACACTATTTTATTAAGAGAACTCTATTTTACTTTAAATTTAAAGTTTCAGTTTAGAATTATACAAATTTTTGTAACTAACTTGATTGTTAGAAAGTTTTTGTCAGCACCCTAACCTTACCTTATAAAGGGCGAAAAATAACCAATCAATTAGAATGACACACGCAGAGGTGGCAAATGGATCAGGCGGCCATAAAAAGTAGTTGTTGGCCCAGTGATCGGGCTAGGTTGGAATGTGAAGTTAGGTTTGTGGATCCAACTTAGCAAGAGCCTGTCATGGGCTGGGCCGAGCAAGCCATGAGCCCTAACCTGATTTTGATTAATTATTTAGCTTTGAACTTAAAACTTGGAGGAGACAAACAATAATGTTATTATTAATCCAAAACGAAACGAAATGTTCAAGGAGGGCCAAAACGAAATGTTCTAAATGCTGGGGGGTCAAAACAAAAAATATATATCGTAGAAGGATAAATTCGATAATTTTAAACTAAAATTTCAAAACATTTTCTGAGTTGCCAGCCAGGGTTCCCTTATAGCTTAATTGTGGCTCCGTCACTATATACAAGAGAATTAAGGTTATAAATAATAAATTAAAATAATTTGTAATTAAATAATTAAAATTGAGTTTAATACGGTCTACTAATATTATTTTATTAATAATGTGATAATTTTATTTGAATTATTAATATAATAATATTACAATGGAACTGCATATAGTTTAAGAGTATTATTTTATTAATAATGTGATAATTTTATTTGAATTATTAATATAATAATATTACAATGGAACTGCATATAGTTCAAGAGTTCAGGTCTAGATTTTAATGAAATAATACTATAATTAATTAATTATTTAAATTTATTAAACTTCAAAATGTAGGTTCATAGGTCCTGTATATCACCTCTTAAATCAATGTAATAAATAATAAAATAGATAAAATTATTATATCAAATATTTATATATTTAGAAAATAGTTTTCTGTAATACATATTTTAATTTAGATTTAATTAATTAGTAAGACATTTTATGAAAAATATCTTTCATTAATATCCAAATTATTTTACTTAAAAATTAAATAGATAAATTCTCAAGTGATATTTATCCTCTTTATTATTTCTTTTAAATATTAATTTTGAGTTAGTTAGAATGAGTTCTATTAGCAGTTGTTTTACAAATTTAATTAATAAATAAATATAATTAATTAGTTAATTTTATTTTAATGAAAATTGTTTTAATTACAATAGGTGTGACAAAAAAGAAATAAAAATTGTAAAAATTTACCCCCTTAACTTTTGAAAAAAGGTAATATACCCCATGAGTATTTGGGAAATACAATATACCTCTTGGATTTTGGAGAAAGTTTAAGATACCTCCTAAAGTTACTATTTATATCTTGATCATTGTACTTCTCTACTATTAAAAATATTTATATTATCTTTATTTTTTTACTTTATAATAATCAATATAATCTTATTGTAATATTTAAATTTAAAAATTATAATAATATTTTAATTCTTAATTATTTCTTTTCCTCAAAATTTATAATCAAATATTTATAATATCTAATTATATATCATTTCTAAAATATATCATATTATATTTAAAAAATTATATATAATTAATTATAGATTTTTTTATAACCAAAAATTTGTTGTCAAAATTTCTTAAGTTTTTACATAATTATACATAATTTTGACAATATTAATTATACATATTTTAAAAAAACTATTTTAATATAATATTGTTTAGAAAGTATATAATTAAATATTATATAAATTTAATAACAGATTTGAAAGAAGATAAATAATTAAAAGTTGAAATATTATTATAACTTTTAAATTTAAATATGAGAATAATATTATATTAGTTATACAATATAAAGATAATATAATTATTTTAGATGTTTTTAATATTAGAGGGATAAAATAGTCAAATTAAGATGTAAATAATAACTCTAAGGGGGTATTTTAGACTTTCTCCAAAATTCAAGGAATATATTATCTTTTTCAAATACTCAGGGGATATATCACCTTTTCCTAAAAGTTAGGAAAGTAAAGTACAATATCCCATTTTCTTTTTACGTATACTATAGAAAAAAGATTTACTTTTATCATAATATCATTGTGGCACAAAAAGAAGCCCACATTTTTTTTTTTATTGCTATTGAAGGAGGATTGGTTTGCAAATCAATGGTGAAGAAATACTTGCAATAAAGTAATTGATAAACACTTAGATATATTTATTTTCTTCTTATTATTTTATATTAAAACTATATACTCATATTAATTTGAAAATCTCATGAATTATTTTTCACTGTTTATTCTATAAGTTTTTTAATAATTGGTAATAAAGTCCACATTATATATGCATATAGTTTTAATTATGATGTATATATGAATGGTATTATATTATTTTTATTTTATTTATTTACTTTGATGAATGGTATATTTTATCATGCAAAGAATTTTATATATGAATTCTTTGATTGTTAATTGTATAGTTCTCTAAAGGTCTTGAGTTTAATTAATATTTTATTTTTATTTTAAATATGTAATTGTTGACAAATTCTAGAATCTGAGTAGAGGACAAGATGAGGTAAAGTGCCCACTACTGCCTTGCAAGGCAATAACCAGGGGCTTAAAGTCAGCGCCCTTTCCATGCAATAAGGATGTTGCTAGAGGTGGCAAATGGGCTGTGTTGGGCAAACACAGCCCATGAAAAATGAGCTCATGCAGGCTTTCGGGTTGTATCGACACGATATGTATAGTAAAATATATAAGCCTAGCCCGGCCCACGCATAGTTACTGTTCATATCGTGCCGACCCGGTCTGACAAAATACAGCCCACTTAGATTATACAGTATCATTGTTCATCATGAATAGTGATTAAATTTTACTGTTCATGAGCTAAATAGTAATCAATGTATTTTTTTTGGCCCATCACTGCACCAACACTGTTCACGGCACGACCCGCAGACTTTTTTTTTTCTATACAGCATGTGAATAGTATCAAACCGTGCTAAGACTATTCACAAATGGGATCGTGCCAGCCTGCCCATTTTGCCACCTCTAGATGCTGCTGCCTGGAGGAAAGCTAAGGTGTAAAATGCCTTTGTTTTGGATAATTTCATAAAAGCCCTTTTGGTAATTTACAAAATAGCTTTCTGAGCCAAATTTAAATTTTAATTAATTTTCTTTATTTTTTGGAGACCCAATTGCCAAAAAGACTTTGGTCTTTTGGCATTTTGACCTTATGAGCAATTTTATTTTAAATTATTTTTCAAGCTATTTTAAAAATAAGAAAATAGAGGTTCAAAAGTTAAATTACCTTACTGTAAATTTAATAATGTACTCAAGAAATATTTTTGAGTTCATATGACTATTTATTTTACGAAAACTTGTTAAAATCAGTCTACGGACTTCAGAAAACTATTATTTTATTGGACTTATAAGCTTATATGTCTTTATAATTTTAATTAATTATTTGGTTTTGTAATTAAATATCTTAGGAGACCTAGTCAAAATTAATTAATTAATTATTATTTATTTTTGTTATGAAATATTTGATATGATATTATAACTATGCATAATAACATAACATTCATAATACCTACTCATTGTCATTCTTGAATATAATGCATACATGTCATCATTCATATTTAATAGTTAGATATGAATATGAATATAATTAATTAGATTGTTTGAACATAATAATAAATTAAATAATGGTAATTAAATTGATATAATTAGACTTGGTAATTATATTATTTATTTAATTTAGGCTTATCTAAATTAATTGTTAATATTTAGGTTAGCCTATATTATTCTATTTTAATAAAATATAATTTTATTAAATATATGGTAATTATTTAGACCTATAATGTTACTAGAACTAGGTTTTCCTTATTTGTTAGGTCCAACTAGATAGAAATAAATTATAAACCTAGGTGCAATTAAATTGGAATCTATTAACCTAAATAATTAACGAAGATAGGATTAGATTTTATGTATCTAATAATTATTTGTATAAGATATAATAATTTACTAGGGTTATAAAATATAAAATGTTTTATAATGAGAAACACAAGTTTTAAAATAATGAGTGAAAAAGGGATATATGATAATATACCCCATAGTCTCCATTATTAGTACAACATCGTGAGATATAGATAGTGCCTCGTGACACTTAGATTTCGTCCTCCCTATGGAGGGTGTCTATCTATATTAATATCATAGCTTCCTAGCGACAAGATTCAAATAGTGTATTTCAAAATTGACCTACCTTACGACGGTATTTGTTTAGTTAAGTTGTTAGAATTCGAAATAATAAGTTATACTCATAAAGATACAAATTATTAATTTTATATTCATGAACTTTATTATCAATAAGCTGAATCGCAACATGACTCAGCTAAAAAATAGACTGCAAATCTTTGAGGCCATCTTGAAAGAGAAGCCTAAAGAAGGAGAGGAAAATATTGTTGAAGAAAAGCTTTATTCCTCTAGCAAGAGCAAAAAGAGAAAGAATACAAAAAGTGGTTCTGGAGCACAATCCAAGAAAACAAGCAAGGCTCCAAAGACGAAAGGAATAAGAAGTGGAAAGGAAAGTGTTTCCACTGCGAAGTTAATAAGCATTGGAAGAGAAACTGTAAAAAGTATCTCTTTGAGTTGAAGGACAAGAAGAAAGGTGAATTCTATTTACTAGTTCTAGAAGATTATTTAGTCAAAGATGATTTATCTCCCTGGATAGTTGATTCATAAGCCATTAACCACATTTGTTCTTTATTGTAGATGTTTAGTTCTTCCAAAGAGTTGGTTGATGGAGATCTCACCATGAAAATGGGCAATGAAGCATATATCTTAGTATTAGTAGTGAAAGTCATTTGGTTATATTTTTCGAATGAATTTATTGTTTTGAACATTGTTTATTTTATTTATAGTTTTAAAAGATATTTGATTTCAATTTTTATGTTGTTTGAACAATTATTTAACATTTATTTTAATAATAATAAGATTATTATTTCGAAAAATGGTTTAAATATTTGTTCAGCAAAAGAAGAAATAGACTTTATATTTTAAGGATAAATGAAGAAGCATAACCATTGCTTAATACATAAATATTCAAAGTAGAACATCCTAAACCTAAAAAGTAAAAAGTTTCTCAAAGTGATGAGATATATTATTGGCATCTCAGGTTAGGTCATATTAGTCTAGATAAAATTAATAGGCTCGTAAAGGATGGTCCTTCAAGATAGATAAATATTGGCACTCTACCTATTTATGAATCTTGTCTAGAGGGAAAAATGACTAAAAGACCTTTCTTAGCAAAGGGTAAGAGGGCTAAAGAACCATTTGAACTTGTAACATAGTAATGTCTGCGGTCTATTAAATGTACGAGCTAAAGGTGGTTATGAATATTTTGTTAGTTTTTTTTTTATAATTATTCTAGATACGGCTACATATACTTAATACAAATAAAATCCAAAACTTTAGAAAGTTTAAGAAATTTCTAACAGAAACTGGAAAGCAGTTAGGTAAATAACTTAGAACTCTTCGATCAAATGGAGGAGGTGAATATCTTGACTTAGAGTTCAATGATTATTTGTTGGAGCTAGCATTCAATCCCAACTTACAGCACTTGGAACACCACAACAGATTGGTGTTGCAAAAAGAATAAATAGAACATGGTTTGGTATAGTTAGATCTATAATGAGCTATTCTTCATTGCCACTTTTGTTTTGGAGATTTGCATTACAAACTACAGTCTACATTTTGAATGTAATACCTTCCAAGTCTGTCCATCATATGCCTCTAGAGTTGTGGAATGGTTGTAAACTTAGTCTAAGATATTTTCGCATATAAAGGTGCCCAACACATGTGCTAAAAGGCAAGACTGGAAAATTAGAATTACGAACAGAAGTTTATTTGTTTATAGGCTACCTAAAAGGCAATAGAAGAAGGCTATTCTATAGTCCTCGAGATAAAATTGTGTTTATATCAACAAATGCAACTTTTCTTTAGTATGACTATGTGACAAACTTTAAATCTTGCAATAAAATTGTACTAGAGGAGTTAGTTTTTTATCATATCAGACCATTATCATTGATAGTTAACAAACAATAAAATCCGGAGACCACTAATCTTGATCAAATCATCATGGTGTCTAGAAATAATGAGGGATTGTGAGACTACATGCTCGCTATAGAGAGGAAAAAGAAGTATAAGTTTTTGTATTCGATGCAAACTAAGATGATCCATTGGCTGACACATATATAATGGAGGATTCTAATAAGAAAAAATGACCAAAAAGCCATAAACCATAAAATGGAGTTCGTGCACTCCAATTTAGTCTGGAAACTTGTAGATCTACTTACAGATGTCAGACCTATTGTTGTGAATGGATCTTTAAGAAAAAGAAAGGTATGTATGGGAAAGTGGAGACTTTCAAAGCAAGGTCGGTGGCAAAGTGTTACACCTAAAAAAAAAAAAATTGTTTATGAGGAAAATTTCTCACCAATGGCAATGCTTAAATCCATTCACATTCTCCTACCTATTGTTGCATGTCTCAGTTATGAGATATGATAAACGGATGCTAAGAAAACTTTTCTAAATGGCTATCTTAATGAGAGCATCTATATTGTGCAACCAAAAGGGTTTGTGGTTGAAGGTCAGGAGCAGAAAGTTTGCAAACTACTTAAGTCTATTTATGGACTCAAGTAAGCATCAGGATCATAGAACTTGAGATATGATGAAATGATCATATCTTATGTTTTGAGTAGAATATTGATGAGCCTTGTATATATAAGTACATCAAAGAAAATAAGGTGGTTTTTATGATACTTTATGTAGATGATATTTTATTCCTTGGGAATGATGTGAATACATGATCCAATATAAAGAAATGGCTAGCCACATAATTCTAAATAAAAGATACGAGAGAGCAAGTTATGTCCGTGGGATCAGATTATTCGAGTTCGTGAGAACAAACTCTTAGCTTTTTCTTAAGTGTTGTATATTGATATAGTGCTTATGCAATATTTGATACAAAACTCCAACAACTCATTTACTGACTCAAATAGAATCATCCTTTCTAAAGAGCAATGTCCTAAGACACCTCAAAAGGAAGAAGACATGGGAAGCCTTCTGTATGCATCAGTAGTAGGTAGCCTCTTTTATGCCATATTGTATATGAGATCTGACATTTGTTATGTAGTGGGAATAGTCAATCATTTCCAATCTAACCCAAGATTAGGTCATTGAATTACACTAAAGCATATTCTTAAGTATTTTAGGAGAACGAGAAACTATATAGTTGTATACTAGAACCTTATTGATTACATTGACTTTGATTTTTAATTAGATGAAGACATTCGAAAGGCGACATTTGAGCCACTGTTCACTTTTAGTGATGGAGTTATAGCTTGAAGAAGTGTGAAACAATTTAGCATTATTGATTCAACCATAAAGGTTAAATATATAGTTACTTTTGAAGTAGCTAAGGAAGTCGTATGGCTTAAGAAGTCCTTTACTTAACTGGAAATAGTTCTAGATATGGATAAATCATTAACCCTATATTATGAAAATAATGGGACAGTGGTGAATTTGAAATAATCAAGTCATAAGAGAGGGAGGCATATAAAGAGGAAGTATCATCTAATTAGAGAGATTGTGCATGGAGGTGACATGACAGTTATGAAGATAACGTCTGAACATAACCTTGTGGGCCAATTTACAAAAACCTTACTAGCTAGAACATTTGAGGGTCACTTAGATTTTGGGATTACTAAACATGTCTCACTTGCTTTAGGGAACGTTGGAAATTGTTAGAGATAGTATCCTAAAAGCATATAATTTATACATTTTTTGGCATAAATAAAATTGATATTTCTTTATATTTCTTTATATTCATATTTAATCTTAGTTAATATAAAAAAATTCTAATTTATTTATGTAATCATAATCTTAGTATATATATAAAAGTGTTATATATACGAGAAGATTAAGATTATAGATAATAAACTAAAATAGTAAGTAATAAATTTATTAAAACTGAGTTTTTTAATTAATATTACTAATGTGGTTTACTAATATTAAGAATGTGATAATTTTATGTGGACTATCAATATAGTGACATTATGGCGAATGCACTTTATATAATATAATTATATAGGACTAAATCAGACATAATTTGAATTTTCATATAAATTCTATTACTAAATAAGAATTCAAATAATGTCAGTAGATGGTCATATACAGATTAATCTTGATCCTAAATAGTAGTAAACTCTTGTCCATGTTATTAAGTTTTTGGAGTTACTTATTAAAGTTTGTTATAAGAACAAGCTCAACGTTTATATCTTGGAGATTTAGTGAGATAAATAGTTAGAAATATGACATACAGATATGAAATCCATTATTTCTTGTAGGGAGTTAAAAAAATAGTTTATTTGAGTGTTAATTCTGAAACTAAACAATTTGGGCACTTAATTTATAATTGATTTATAAATTAACTGTTTATTAAAAAGTTAATGAAAATTAAGGATAAAGATTTAATTAGAGGGGTAAAATAAAAAATTAACCTATCTCTAATTATGAATTATTGTCTATGTTATTGAGTCTTTGGAGTTATTAAGGCTTGTTATAAGAACAAGCTTAATATTTGTATCTTGGAGATTTAATGAGATAAATAATTAGGAATGTGATGTACAGATATGGATTCTATTCTTTTTTATTGGGAGTAAAAAAAAATATTTATTTGAGTGTTAATTCTGAAACTGAACAATTTGAGTACTCAATTTATAATTAGTTTATAAATTAACTGTTTATTGAAAAGTTAATGAAAATTAAGGATAAAGATTTAATTAGAGGGGTAAAATAATTGCATGCAGTAATTATATTAATGGATTGCTCAAAAGTTTTTTGGATAAAACATCTCTACAATTTCAAAAGTTCAAGTATAGATTTTTAATGGAATTATACTAAACTTAATAAATTGGATTAATTGATTAAAGAATTTAATTAATTATTTAAATTTATTGGATCTTGAAATTATAGGTCCATGGGTCCTTAATAGCACATCTTAAATGAATGCAATAAATAGTAAAATAGGTAAAATTATTACGCTAGATATTTATATATCCAAAAAATAGTTAATATAAATAATTAAATGTTATATTTTTTTTGTCAATAATACTCTTAGTTTATTAATTTATTTTTTAACACTTAAATTTCAAATGTTATCTAATACATTTTGTTTTTTGCCATCTCTCTCTTTTTATGTACTTGTGCAATATTTTGACATAATTTTTATTTTTTTTACATTATTTGAATTTTTAATTCGTAATACTCATTATACAAAGTAAAGTCATAAATTGATTATGGCTATGACAACCAATTTTAGACATGCATATTTATGCATGAATATATGTGTGCGTATGTGTGTGCGTATGATACATGTATGTGTGTGTGTGTGTGTATACTACTTAGGGGTATGGGTGTTACAATATTGCTTGACGATAAATTGCAGACTACGGAAGCTAGAAGGGAGAGTGCAAACATAACTTCCTTTGAACTAATGCCCTAGTTTCAAAGAAGCAAGAAAGGCATGGAAAAAGCCAAAGCAAAATTTCTTTCAATAAGAATAATACTTGTAAGGATGATCTAAGTCTTAGAGATCATGCATCAAATGCTATAACTAAAAAAAAAAAAATAAGGAACATAAAGTGAGAGTATAGAATTTCAAAAGGGAAGAAGTAAAGGAAATAGATGAATTACAAAAGAATAACAAAAAGAGTAATGCAAGTATAGCATATGGTGATATAGTTATTGTCTATAAAGGAAACTCCATAAATTTTGCATGCTATATGAGTGATTGTGTAATTAATTTGAGTGCTTTCTTTCATGTTACTTCACATGCAGATTTCATGTTACTAGTGGTGATTATGGCTACATTAGGATGGGAAATAATGGTGCATTCAAGATTATAGTTATATGAGTGTTTGCCTAAAGACCAATTGGGGTGCAAGTTGTTAACCAAAGATGTCAAACATGTTCTAGATATTCACCATAATTTGATCACCACTAGCAAGCTTGATGACGAGGTTACAACAACTATTTTGGTGAAGAAAAATGGAAGCTCACTAACTGCTTCCTTGTGTTAACCAAATGAAAGAAAGTTTATAGGATAACTAGCATGGAGTCTCTGACTAATTTTACTTTTTTGGGCTCCTATCTCCCACCTTGTGAAGGACAACAATTGCTGCCTTACTCTCTGTCATATTATATATGTATGACAAGTTAAAGTTTGAAGAAGAAAATGAATTTTTTCCCTATCAAATTGATTATTAGTAGTCTTGCACCACTAACCGTAGATATTAATGGGCCTTCGTGTATAGTATCTATGGTTCTTCTTCACTAACATTTGCACAAATACCTTCTACTAAAACCCTAGGTAGTTGTCAAGTCTATGATACTTTGTAACACTAGGCTAACCGAGAGATATTGTATAGGATCAGCTTTGAACATTAAAGGCAGTGGATGTGCCTGAAAATATTGACGTAATCTTTGCGAGGCTTGTACAAGTGCTAGGTGTATGTGCTCTTATAGCGAGCGTTGTGCTTTAGTTTCTAACAATTGCCTACTTACAAACTATATTGGGTGTTGTTGGTTGTCTTCACCTTCTTGGCTTGAAAGACTTACGACTAGTAAAGCTTATACTCTTTAAGGCTGTGAAAGCCTATGCAGAGTCGAATTTGATTGTTCTTCTTTTTGACAGATATATACTAGCTAGTGACTATGAGTTTTTGTACCTTTTCTTTAATCATTTCCTCTATCTCTGGTTAGAAGTTTCTTTGCTACTATTAGATTGGTTTAGACCTAAGTAGATGTTTAAGGCTTGGCAAAGCATGTGACGATTTAACTCAGCCATGTCTTGATATCCCATACAAATGTATCTTGATATTTTCTAAACAAACCTACTAAAATCTATTTCTCTTTAGTGTTTATTGGGAATTTTCTTAGAACAACATGATCTGTGTCAAGATCAACTTCTTAAAGCTCTTTGTTTAGTGTTGTGGACTTATCTTGCATGAACTCAGGTGCCAATGGTATGTTATCTTGGTCTTATAGATCTTTTGATGTGGTAGATTTTGAACTACCTTTGGGCTTTATGTTGGTGTAGATTAAGTTGTTTCCTCTAATAGACTTGGGACCTTTGCTAAGGAATTGGAAAAGTCCCAAACACCACCATATGCGATATATGATACAATTATTTGTTTTATACCTTGTTCCAAGGAACAATTGTTGTCTTGACAGGTTATTGTGAGTGCTTTTTCTATTTGTTCAAGGTTTCAAACATTTCATAGCTTTATAGGTCTCGTAGTTCTACCCACTTAAGTAAAGACATACCTTGAGGCTACATTATCATCCCAATATCTTAAATATAAAGCGATTGAAGAATTACACTTATAACATATAAGTTTCAACATAGTTAGAAAACATGGGATTTTCTAAAATCTTAATAGGCTTGTGCTTCAACTTGCCCTGGACATATTGATGATAAATAGATAACACTAGCTTATGTTTGTTAATCTATTAGAATAGTGCCCTAAGAGTAGGGCAAATTTCTGCAATTTAGATATTGATAATAAATAAAGTTGTTATTCAAACCCTAATATGATTGTATCAATAATTAAAAGGCTCCAAATCTTATACTTTGATAAAGTTCTATATATATGAGATATATCAGAGACATATAACTTAATCATAACTTGATATTGGTTCACCCTATAAATAAAAGCTGGGCGTGTTGTTTGGACAAGGTTGTACTGTTGGTTGTCGTTAGTGGGAAGATGGTAGGTCTATAATCATTTGAATTAGTGATTACAAGACAAAGACACTAGTGTATTATTAGAATACACTGAACAATGGCCACGTAAAGGTTTAAATTATTTGGTGGGAATATCGAAATCGCATGTAAACTTCTATACCCTAGCATTATGGCATCTCTACCTAAATCCTTAGTTGGTAATGTACCTTTAGTGTGTAGGATATAAGTCTTTGACTATAATAGAAAATGAGACCATGAGATTGAAGGTCAATACTAGTATATATAGGTTGTAGTCTTTTATTAGAATAGAAAGTTAGAATATGAGATTAATGATCAATTCTTTGGCTAGTTGGAATTTTATGATCTATATACTAGTAGACATTATTCCATAATTATGGAATTCATGACTTCGAAAGAAATACATAATGCCACCTTGATGGGTTTTAGCTGGGAAAATCTTAGTTGAGTTTTAGCTAAGGAGTTTACTAAATTAAGTTTCGTTCTAATAATCTTAACCCAATTAAGTGGTGTAAAACTGAGATCAAAGAATCAAGATGTAATTGGAAAGGTAAAAAATAAATTATACTTAGTTTCAATTATTTGTATTCTATTAAGGGTAGTTATGGTAACTTGTTTTTCAATGGATAAAGCTTTAAGATATAATTTAATCATATTAAATTATAAAGCTTTCTGTAAAGGTTATTTAATTTAAGAATGCAACTTTTAGCCTTTAATGGAATATGCCAAAGTTAATAGACAAAGTCTACTACAATTATGAGATAATAGGATATTAAGAAAAGTCTATTAAAGCATGTTAATTGAACATGTCCATCAAGATTTTTTGAGTAGCTGCAATTCTATAAGGTAGAATAAATAGAATCAAAGACAAAGAATATTTAATTTAATTAGTTTGATAGGAAAATTAATCCCAGACACTAAGTTAAATGGAGGCCAATTATTAAATTAGTAAAGGTTAATTTATAATTTAAAAATTAACACATACATTTTTTGAAGTTTATGATTGTAACACTTAGAGAGAAAGTTTTGGAAAAAAAACACTTACCTCCCATAAAGCCATCGATCTCCATCAAATTTTAATAAATAGATTTATTTATCCTTCCTTTCCGCTCATTCATTCTTCTATTTTCCCTATTATTTTTTTCACCATCAAATATCCATCATCAATTATGAAATTAAAATTAAAAATTAAAATAAAAGTAATTTAAATATATTAAATATAATATAACATTAAAGGTTAAGAAATCGAGATTCAATAAAGAACGAAATGTCTAGGTAGATTTGTTGTTTTTCTAATACTAATCTATTCTAGTGATTGAAAAGTAATTTCTATTTATTAATTTTTTTATTGCTTATTAGTTACCAAACTTACTTTTTCTTTTGTTTTTAAATAACCGAACTTCTAACTATTAAAAAATTTAATAATTATTTCACTATTTTTTATTTAATTATTTATTTTTTAAAAGGGATATTGTACTTTTCTCCCCTCACTTTTGAAAAAAAGTGATATACCCTCTTTAGTATTTGAGAAAAGCAACATATTTTCGTAAGTTTTGGAGAAAGTTTAAGATATCCCTCTAAAGTTATTATTTATATTTTAATTTAATTATTTTACCCCTTTACTATTAAAAATATCTAAAATAATTATATATATTTTTTATTTTATAATAATCAATATAATATTATTATAATATTAAATTTAAAAACTATAACAATATTTTAATCCTTAATTATTTATTTTCTTCAAATTTTATAACAAAATATTTTTAATATATAATTATATATAATTTTTAAAATATATCATATTATATTTAAAAAATTATGTGTAATTAATATATAGATTTTTTATAACATAAAATTTATAGTCAAAACTTTTTAAATTTTTACATAATTATAATAATTTGGACAATATAAATTATACATAATGTTTAAAATAAATTATTTTAATAATATAATAATTTTTAAAAAATATATAATTAAATATTATATAAATTTAAAAAAAATTAAAAGTTAAAATATTATTATACTTTTAAATTTAAATGTGAGAATAATATTATATTAGTTATTACAAAATAAAGATAATATAATTATTTAGATATTTTTAATAGTAAAAGGGTAAAATAGTTAAATTAAGATGTAAATAATAACTTTAGGGGGGTATCTTAGACTTTCTCTAAAATTTAAGGGGGTATGTTATTTTTTTTAAATACTTGAGAGGGTATATCATCTTTCCTAGAAAGTGAGGGGATAAAACACAATATCCCTTTTTAAAATTATAAACCGAATTTCTCTCTATTCTAACCGTAAGTGAGATTTCAGATATTTGTATATTTAAAATAAAATAAAACTTTTTTTTTCAAGAAAAAAAAGAATAAGAAGGTCTTGAGATTAGCCGCTCAAGCTTTTTATTCATTCTATCATTATTTCAGATTTTCAATGAAATTGGATAAGGCGAGTTATAAGGTAACTTTTAGATTAATAAAATAATGATAGAATGAATAAATAACAAGTCATGAATTTTATTATTATTATTTATTAATAGTAATATAAAAAAAGGGATAAATGTATTAAATAAAATAATTGAAACTTAGTTTGAATAGAAAATAATAATAGAATTAGTCACAGTCACAGTCACAGTCACAGTCACAGTCATACCTTTTCATCTTCTACGAATAAAAAAAAAAAAGCAAGTAGCCAACTATTTCTATTTTACAAGCAAGGGGAAAAAGCAGAAGAGAGAGCAAAAATTATTGGGAAAGTTTCCCATGTTTTTACCAAAATTTCCCATATTTCTCTGTAAGTGTTATTATCCCAAATTTTAGAGAAGATATGTGTTAATTTTTCATTTATAATTGGACTTATTGAATTGGGCCAACTAGTTAACTAATAAGTTAATTTATGGGTTTATTATTTAATTAATGAATAAGTGGTCTTTAGTTAAATTAGATTAATCCAAGTTCAAAAGCCCAAGTTCAATCAAATTAGGGTAAAGGTTTGGTAGAACTACTATAAAAAGGAAGCTCAAGTGTGTACTGGAAAAGAACACACTACTCAATTTTGACTTACTGTATTCTTTCTGATAGTTTATTCTTCACTTTTCTGTTTTGGTTTGTAGTTGGTGCTCACACATCAAGTTCTTACACAAAGAAGCAAACATATTTGGGAATCCGAGTTGGTGAGAAGGCATAACGAACCAACAATTTTTTGAAAACTATATCTGCGAGTGCTTATCGCGAAGACACTTCCGCTGATGGATTTGATCCAAATTTCCCTTTGAAATCCAACAATTGGTATCCAGCCATGTTCCTCCACTAGAAAGCGTAAAAATATTTTATCAATATTTTATTCTTTGTGCTTTACATGTTATAATTATATTATAAGATGATTGGATGTGATGTTTATTTTCTATTAAAGTTTATTGTATATAATTATATGACGATTGCAATAGATGCGTATGTTTTTTTATGGTAGAGTTTGGCCTTAGATTTTTGATTTTATGTTCTTATCAGATCTGTAATTCAAGGGGGGCCCTATAAGCCATTTAATTGCTCTCTATATAGTTTATATTTTTTAATAATATGTAAACATGGAGAACAAGCATAGAGGATGAAGAATGCATGAAGATCTAGACAAAAGAAGGACTTGGAGAGAACTGAGGAAATTCTCTTTAGCATGGGGAAAGAAGTCAACATGCCTGAACCATTTGCTTCTCTTGTTTCAAAGAAATCCTTTAAGAAAAAAAAAAGAAGCAAAAGAAGAAGGACATTGTTTTTGCTTCTAAGAAAACAATAACCAAGAGTAAAACAAAGCCAAAAGGAAAGTGTTTTCACTGTGATAAAGATGGACATTGGAAGGGGAATTGTCTTACCTACTTAGTTGAAAAGAAGGGCAACAAAGGCAATGTACTCTTTCTTGAAATATGTTTTGTAGAAGATTCTATAAATACTTGGATTATAGATTTTGGTGCCACTAATCATGTTTGTTATTCATTATAGGGGGTTCTAAGTAATTAGGCAGCTGAGTGAATAAGAGCTAAACTTGAGGCTAGGCAATAGAGCATTAGTATTTGCTCATGTGATTGGAGAATTGTGCATCTATTTTGATAGCTACAGGTTTATAGTTTTAAACTATTGTTACTCTATTCCAGATTTTGAACGAAATTTGATTTTGGTTGCATGTTTAATAAATTATGGCTATTCTATTTGTCTTAGCATACATGTTATTAGAAAGATTAATGAATTTATTTGTACTGAAATAATGAGTGATAATTATTTTCAATCAAAATTAAGGAAAAATCTATAATGGACACCAAGTTTAATAAAAGAACCAAAATGATCAAATTAAATAACACTAATGAAACATATCTACGGCACCTTAGGCTAGGCCACATCAATATAAAAAAGAATCAAAGGATGGTTAAGGATGGACTACTAAATTAGTTAGAGGTTAAACCATTTCCAACTATCAATTTCGTCGTATATCTCGGATCTAACACACTACCAACTGCTAAAATGTCATGCATATCTTTCCAATATTTCTTAAATTTATCTAGCATGATAGTTGCCATTTTCCTAAGCTCCTTGTAAGGAGATACAAGCCATTCTTCCAATGACAATTTAATCCCGTAAATGCGCATAAAAAATAAATTAGAAGTTGGATCCTTTGTACCTGAAAATATTTCTGTGATATCATAGAATGACTTCAAATTATTTGCCAATTATTTGCACTAACTCCCATTCTTGCTCACTTGGCAAACTTCTATATTGCGTCTCAAGAAAGCTCAATCTATAAAATATATATTTATACTCCAAAGCAACATAAATCATAAGATAAGTGGAGTTCCACCTAGTTTCACAATCAAGTACCAACTCCTTAGTGCGTAGAGTTTTCAATCTACGGGCAATTTCATCAAATTTTCCCTTCTTTTAGCTGTAGTTCTCCAATATGAAGCACTATCACGAATTTTTATAATTGTACTACTAATAATAGATAAACTATCTTTAACAATCAAATTCAGAATGTAGGTAGTACAACGAATATAAAATAACCTCCCACTCATAATCAAATCACTCTTTTCAATCTTTGGCAATAAAAATGAAATCATGCGATTATTACTAGAGCAATTATCAACAGTTACAACAGATACCTTATGATCCATATTGAGATCCACTAAGGCATTAAACAATGCATTAAACAATGCATTATATAGTACCTCTCCGGTTTGTGGACATTTGACATTCATAAACCTATGCACATAAAAACATAAAAAAATAACCTTTTAAATAAAATCATAATAAGAGACAAATCAATTATTTCAAATTTGCACATATATATAAAATGAAAATAATTACTTAGGATTTTTCCATGTAAGATCCAAGAATCATCAATGAAGTGCTCGGTAATTGCCATTATCCCATTGTTTGTGATCCACATGTCCACATATTTGTTGTGATAGCTATTTTACTCTTACTTTGCTAAAAAACACTTAAGACTCCAGCCCTCTCCAATTGATACATTTCTATAATACCACTTTTAATTGTATTACGGGACACACACTTAAACATAGGATTAAGAGATTCTATCAATTTTTTAAAATATTCATGATCTACATAACTAAGAGGGTACTCATGTACAACGATTAATTTAGCAATAATTTTCCAATTTTGCATTTCCTTCCTCATCTTTCACCATTTTCAACTTTTTTGAATAGATAGTTATTTGTTTTTGTTTTCTCATGATACATGTCTTTATATGGGCATATAAATGTCTTGTACCATCCATACTACGTGCCACTAATTTACTTTTACAATATTTGCATACCACTTTTCTCATCCCATCACTACCAATTCTATTAAAATGTTCCTATACAATAGACTTCAACTTTTCTTTATCTTT
Organism: Melia azedarach; assembly: GCA_028052125.1. Classification (NCBI taxonomy): domain Eukaryota; kingdom Viridiplantae; phylum Streptophyta; class Magnoliopsida; order Sapindales; family Meliaceae; genus Melia; species Melia azedarach. The sequence goes on along the minus strand of CM051402.1, from coordinate 5,143,145 downwards.
TAAAAGATTATCATCATCCATTACATCATCACCAACAACATCTAGTATATGAGATGAATCACTTGATGCCATTTTCTGCAAAACAAAAATTACTATAAGTAATTCAATATTATTAATTACATTAAATTTAATAACAAAGATAATTAATTAATAGATATCATTAAAAAAAAAATTTTTTGTAAGAAACTTAATATTTTTATTTTAATAAATTTTAAATGTGGAAAATATTATAATTTTGATGAATTTCAAATATAAGCGAAAAGTTTTTGATAAAAATTTTAACTTGAGTGAGTAAATTTCCGATAATCAGTTTTCATTTTTATTCTATAATTGGCATTTAATGATCAACAACAAGATTACAGAAGAAGAAATAAAAAACAAGCTCTCCAATCTATAAATGCAACAACACGTGGTTCGTTGCATGCCTACAAAATTAGGCACAAATATATAGGGCTCCAATTGCACTTTGATCCATTAGCAATTAAAATTTTTGTTCAGAATATATTCATACATGTAAGAAAATTGCATGTTCTAAATTTAATAATAAGGTTTAATATTATAATTATGAAGACCCGTTACAAATTTTAAAGCAACTAAGAAAATATAATGTATTAAAATATAAATACTTACCTTGATTTTGATAAATTTTCAGTTGATTTGAAGAAGATGTAATAGTAAGAGATTGAGAGAGATGGAGGAGTAAAATATAGAGAGAGATGGAGCGTGGAGGTAGCGGCTGCAAAAATTGAAGGAGACAATATTGTTTGATTTAGGGATTTTATCTCATATTTTATAGGAAGGGTTTAATTGATCAAATTAAAAAGATTTTTAACTTTTATATAAATACTTAAGTAAATAAAATTCAAAATATTGAACCTTTATAATAATTTATGTAATAAAATAGATGTGATTGTAATTATAGAAAAAAATTAAATTGAAAAAGCGGGCAGGGCAGGGGCAAGAGCTCCGTCCCTTTACCCGGCCCTTTTTTTATGCAGGTACAACATTTCATACCCAAACCTAATATATTACCATTTTTATTGAATAATATACCCATATCCTAGCCCAAATTGACCGGCTCAGGCCAGAGCCCCTGACTCGAAGGCCAAATTGACATCCCTAAGAAATACGGACCAAAACGTAAAGTTTTAGGGACTAAAATGCAAGAAATTCAAAAGTTGAAATTCATGGGCTAATGGCATGCTGTGGTCGCTTGTTGACTAAGGCCATTTTGGCCGAGTGTGTGGCGCTGCCGCGCCACCCATTTTTCTCAATTATGCCCCGCATGAATTTGAGCATCCCCCCGTCTCCTTCACACACTAGGACGATATTTGACCATAAGATCATCATTTTATGGCCTAATTTAGATATAATTTAGGTTTATATGTTTTTGGGATAGAGAGCCACAATAAGCAAAACGAAGAACAGAAAATTGGGTTTTTGGAGTGAGAGAAGGTGAAGAACAAGAGATTATTCTAGAGAGAGAAGTGAAATGACTCAAGTTGGAGACTTTAAAAAGACTTTAATGAGGATCATTGAAGCTTCTATCTCTAGTCCAAATTATGTTTTAATCAATTGGAATGGTATTAATGATATTATATTTGATTCACTTGTATTTATCTTGCTTCATGTTCTAATTTGTTAATTAATTAACGAATTAGTTAAATTATACATGGATGAATTAATTCTTGAGAAAGATTAATTTGTTTGTCGGACTAAAAAAGCACAATCTAGATAGCTATGAGATCTGGAGGTAATCGACATCTAGATAATCTAATTAATACTTAAGATTTCAAGAAACCGAGATATAAATTAGGTTATAAGGGTTAAAAAACAAATATTACACAATGAACATATAATTATTTGAGTTAGATAGAAATATTTACTTGAGTCATTGTGCGTAAAATCTTGATTTACACTCGGAAGAGGTGTTAAGGTTTGTTTTAATCTTATGATTAGTGAATTAGACTAAAACACATTAATAACGACCAATTAGGAGAAACATAGTGATAGATAAGCAAAATTAAGTCCTTAGCTAATTCATCCTTACTTATTTTATCCTTTTATAAACTCTTTCATTCGATTTCTATCCTTTATCAGTTAATAGTAGCATTTTAGTTTATTTACCATTTCAATTAATCAATTATAGTTTGCTTAGATAAAATTGGCTTTTCAAACTATAGTACTTAGTAATTAATTTGAATCTAAATCATCATGGAACGATATTTGTTCTTATCACTTTATGATTTGATACGACTCGTGCACATGCGGTTAGCGTAGTTACGATCAAATTTTTGGTGCTATTGTCGAGAATTGAAAACTTTGAATTATTACTAATAATATAGTAGTATTGTTTTATGTTAATCTAGGCTTTTATTTTATTTTGTTTCATTTATGCTTTTTTTCTGTTTTTGGAGTTTGCAAGTATATATAAAGAACCCGTATTCTTGAACTAGTTGCATTTGTCCTGGAGACTGAGTTGATACTTTGTCGTTTAAGAAGAGAAAAGAGGAACCAAGCTACAAACATAGCAGAGGATAAAGATCAAAATCCTCTTCCACCATAGCCACAATAACAACCTAAAGCACTCCGAGATTACTTATGACCGGTGGTTAATGATAACTATTCAAGGATTCTTCGACAAGCAATCAACGCCAATAATTTCGAGCTTAAACCCCTATTGGTAAACATATTTAAACAAAATCAATATGGGAGTTAATCTCATAAGGATTGCAATATCTATTTGGCTATATTTTTAGAGGTAAGTGAGACCGTTAAGATGAACATAGTAGACCAAGAGTTGATCCAAATGAGGTTGTTTCTGTTCTCATTTAGGGATAAGACTCGGGGTTGGTTGCAATCCTTACAATCGAGTAGCATCAACACATGGGAAGAATTGCCGTAAAAATTCCTTACCAACACCATCAAAGATTTCATAATTGAGGGAGAAATTGCTCATTTTAGGCAATTGGATTTTAAGCCATTATATGAGTCTCGAGAGCAATTTAAGTACTTAATTCAAAAGTGTCCTCAATATGGGTATGAAGATGGGTTCTAAATTCAAGTCTTCTATAATGGATTGAATGGGCAAACTCGAATAATTGTAGACATTGTAGCTGGCAATACTTTGTTGTCTAAGACAGCTGAGGAGGCCTATGCTTTACTTGAAGAAATGGCATTCGATAATTACTAATGGTCGAGTGAGAGATCAATTGCAAAGAGAGCTACAGGAGTTCATGAGGTCGGTCAAATGGCAGCAGTTTCAGCCCAAGTTGCTGCATTATCAAACCAAGTTAAGAACTTTACTTCAAGAGAGGCTTCTTCAGGTCAAGAGAAAGCAATGGTTATAAGTTCTTCATGTGTTAATGATGGTTTTGAGCAAGAATAGTGTCAAATATACCAACAATCGACAAGTAACAATGTGCCAACCTATTACCATCCAGGACTACGAACCCATGAAATTCTTTCCTATGGCAATACAAGCAATGAAATGCTACCACTTCCACCACTACCGGGATTTCAACAACAGCCTATGGCCAAAAAGAAGCTATCATTGGAAGACCTCTTTATCACATTTGTTGTGGAAACAAGGAACTAGTTCAACACAAATAAAGCTAGGTTAGACAATATAGAAATGCATATGATGAATATATAAGCAACAGTGAAATCCTTGGAAGTACAAGTTGGCCAATAAGCTAGATCAATCAAGTCTCTTCATAGTTAAAACTTTCCAAATGATACAAAGATCTACTCAAGAGAGTAATGCAAGGCTATCACTTTTAGGAGTGCTAAAAAGTTAGAGCCATTCAAGCATAAGGAAAATAAAGCTAAGGAGGATAAATTGAAGGAGAGTGAAGTGATTAGGAAGAAAGTTAAAGAAAAAGCACCAAAGTAAGTGTCTAACATGCATGGGATTTCATTTTCGGATAATCCTTCCATTATCACTCCACCTTTGCTATTCCCTAAGAGATTTCAGAAAAAGAAATTGGATGTTCAATTTTCAAAGTTCTTGGAGATATTTAGAAAACTTCACATCAACATTCCATTTGTGGACACGCTTGAATAAATGCCAAATTATTTGAAATTCATGAAGGAAGTAATGTCTAAGAAGTAGCGTTTGGAGGAGTACGAGATGATAAAGTTAACAGAGGAATTTAGCTCTATTATTTAACGAAAATCACCAAAGAAGAAGAAGGATCAGGATAGTTTTACTATCCATGCACTATAAGGAAATCAAACTTTGGGAAGACATTGTGTGATCTTGGGGCAAGCATCAATTTAATGCCGCTTTCGATTTTTTGAAAGCCAGGACTTAGTGAAGTGAAGCCAACGACTATCTCCTTACAAATGGTAGATAGGTCCATCACTTATCCTTAGAGAGTTATAGAAATTATATTAGTTAAGGTGGATAAATTCATCTTCTCGGTTGACTTTGTGGTACTTCACAATCTCCCCATTTTTTTTTGCTAACCTTTCCTAGCTACCGAAAGAGCTTTGATTGATGTATAGCGTGGCGAGATGACATTGAGGGTAAATGAAGAAAATGTCAAGTTTAATATTTACCATGATAAAAAAGCTACAAACAACACAAGCACTTATTACAGGGTATATGTTATCAACAATGATATGGAAGAGTCTTGGAAAGATGCCTATGAAGGTGCTAAAATTTTCAGGAAGAAAAAGAAACCGCATGATAGATTGGCTCGTTGGAGATATATTGCACCAAGTCATCATGGTTGAGTGCTAAATTTGAGACTAGAGGTTATTCGGGGCAAGGTAAAATCAAGAAAATCGGTTTTATTCAAAATTAAAGAAGTATTATATCTTAGTAAAGGCAATTTGAAAGATGAAGATGATAGAATTTTAGTTTGAGCAACCAAAAGCTCAAGTTTCATTTTGATGGAGAAAGACCAAATGTGGTGAATATTTTGTTCGAGGATCCCACTTGATCTAATTAAACGGCCAAGTCTAATTAGGAACATTAAATCAAGCGCTACTTAAGAGGCAACCTAAGCTTTTTATACTTTAAGTTTTTGTTTATAATGGTTTTGATTTGATTTTTGTTTGGTATCTTACTTTTCATGTTTCCATGTGTGTGGGTGTGTTTTAGGTGAGTAATTTTGCATGTTCAGCAACTCTAGAGTGGATGGAGGCACTATTTAGTAAAGCATGGTCATGGGACAGATTCCATGGTGCAGCCGGCCACACTTGCGCACCCATTTCCCCCTCCTCACTCAAAGTAGCCCTATTGCCCCTTTTGGCTGAGAATATGGTGTGCCACCGCACAGCCGTGCCAAGTATTCCTTCCCCCTTCTTATTTTGTTTTGGCCAACCTTCCTCACTACACAAACACATTAAGAAACATTCCCTCATTTCTTCTTCACCTCAATTTACTCTCTAAACACAAACCTGTACTCAACTATCTTCTTTAAAAACTTCTAGTCCAAGTCCTAAATGCTTGGGTAATGAACTTTGCACACCAAGTGTTTGATATAATGCTTGAGTGACAATATTTTAAGAGCTCTTAAGTTTTCACATTAGGAATCATTTAAAAAAAGTGCAAAAAAAGTTGACTTAGTAAGGGAATAGGTATAGGAGAAAGTGAGCATACCAAGTGTTTGACAAATTTTCTGAGAGAAAGCTTGAGTGAGATTCATGGCCACGATTTTCACAATACCTAGATAACACCAGTGACCAAAAGGCATCACATCCGTTTCTATAAGGGCACAATGATGACAAAGAGGATTAAGAGGTGAGATCTCACATTGAGGACAATGTTTACATTGCGTATGGGAGAGGAAGCTTATGGAATGATTGTGTAATATTTATGGAATATTTGTAGAAGTGTTTGGAATATTTTGTCGATCAAAATTTTTTATTAAGCCACCTTACACACTTTTTGATTTTAATTTTTTTTCATGTTTTCGTAGTTGTTTTTACATGTGAGTTATTTTTATTTTATCTTATTTTATTTTGTGTTTGTTTACTTTAAGTTTCTTTTTTCTCTTTTTATTATAATGTGCGTGCAATCTTCTCTTGTCTTTTGAGTTGTTTTTAATTGTCTTGTTAACTTGTCTTTGTCAATCTAAATGAAAGGTCAATGATATGATTTTGATTGAAAGTACTTAAATATTAGAAAATGATAAATGTTGGCCTAATCTATGTGCTTAACTTATTGCCAAATTCATCCTAGTTGATTATTTCATAAAATTTGATCGTTAATGCCATAATTACTTGATTGTTTAGAAACTTGTAAGACTTTAAGACCATTGAATTCCAAGAAGGTTTATGTCAACCAAATAAACTTATAAAACTTCATTAAATTTTAGAACTTATTTGATTGTCACTTGAGGTAAAATTCTAATGGATGCTTCATTAGGGAAATGATTTAGGCCATCTTTGATCTGTTTGAGCCTATCGAGCTATCCTAAAATTAAATAATTTTTAGTTTATCCCATTGTGCTTGAGTACACTTTTCTTTTGTCATCATGCTTTATTGATTTGGCTTTAGAATAAAGTTTAATAATCTTTCGTTTAAACACCATAAGTTTTTTATTATTTTGTTGTTTGTTTATATAAGGGAAGATGGGTGGAATATATACATAAAAAAAAAAAGAAAACTCAAGCCAAGCTCTTACTGAGTAACTATGTCTCTTGCCTAGGCAAGCATAGATAAATCGTGTAAAAAGGTAGAGCAAGGGGAGAGAAATAAAAGTTCAAGCCAAAACTTTACTGAGTAACTAGATCTCATGCCTAGAAAGCATGGAGAGTTCATGTAAAAAGGTAAAATGAGGCTGAGCTTGTAAAAAAAAATCTTTGATTTGTAAATAGATGGATGAGAAAGCAAAGAAAGCTGTGAAGAAGTGATGATTATAGGAAAGAATAAAATGAATTGAAGGAAAAGTTCTAAGGTGATTATAGTAGTTGTATATCTCTTGCTCTTTTTATTGATTGGGAATTCATAAATCCAGTATTCCTTCCTAAGCATGTCTGAAAATTATAGCTTTGCTATGGACCAAAAGAATATTATAAATTTATTGACAACAACTGTCTGAAGTTTCATACAAGATCAGTTGATTAATAAGGAACACAGAGCTCAACACAATGAGCAGTTTGCAGAGAGATTAGCAGCTAAAGATGAGAATACATTGCCGTTTTGCTAAATAGTACTAGGATTGCATGAACTTTGATTCAACTACTAGTAAGAAGGTTATTCCAATGTTACCAATTGCAAATTTGCCAATGACTCATTTGCATGAAGTTAGTCGGTCAATACCTGATTAAATTTGGTCCAATCTTGCCTAAGAGTGCTGGATTTTTGCCAGTTCTTAAATAAAAAATAATGCAAGAGGACCTAACAGGTTAGTTCTGAGTCTCTAGTAATTTTGGAATGAAAGTTTGCTAGTTTTGAATCCATCTATAAGTTAGAATTCAGCTTCTATTTTGATTTCTTGGTTATTTGGCTTGCAGAATGAAGATAACTTCCCAGTCCTCATAGGATCTTGAAGAGTGTGCTATGTGGGATTCTCAAGTAAGGCTTTATATTTCTATGATCAAACTTGCTTCATGAAAGAATTATATTAATGATATAAATCATCTTATTTACTCTTCACACTTCTGTTCTTGGTAAGAATGCCAGGAGAACTTGCTTGAGGAGAATAAATATGATTATGATGATGAGCCTAGTGATGAGTACATGAATTATAGAGATTCTAACTCATCATCTTTTAGTGGAACAAAAATGATTGAGAATAAGGACAGTGGGTTAGAAAGACATCACTCTGTAACGCGGAACAAAACACCTTCTCCTTCAATCTTCTCAGGATAAAAATTTGACCCTAATGATGAGTGCATGAAAGATTTTTTATTTTGATGACAATAAAATTTGTAATTTTTGTTTGTTAGAGTTTCTAAATATTTTTCTCATTTCTCATGATAAGCACATGCGGAACAGACTTGTAAGGCTCGTATGTGTTTTCTTACTGAGTCCAATCGGAAATAGAATTATTGATGGTGAGTTTATACGGGGCTTTTCGACTTCCCTCATACACTCATTGACTATATGATTGTGTATGGCATATAATATCCATGGGCTGCTTATATAATTACATGTTTCTGTGTGTGTGCTTGAAGCTTACATTCAACTGTCTAGGAAGGAGAGTTAGAAATTCTCACTAATAATTCCCAGCCACAAACATTTTCCTTTGCGCCTGTGTCTATGTTGGAGAATAAATATATTAGAGTAGAAATGAAGCAGAGTCTGTAACATGTATATATGATAATTTTCAATATAAAAAGTGTTTCTTTTCTTGATTAAGTTTGCTTAATTTAATTTCTTTTGTTAATTAGACAAGTTTATTAAAACTTAATTTCCATCTCTATTATATATAGGAGGGGGAGTCCGTAAAATTTCGATGAAAAAACTGAGAAAACGGCAAATGCAAAATTTCTTCCTCTGGCTCATGGTTTCCTAGGTGACATTTAGTATTAGACAACTTTTTTATATTCTGCCATCTATATTTTGGACTCTAAAGCCTTGTGCTTCACTCTTTTTTTTTTTTTGGCCCTTTTGGTTGAAATTAGGTTCTACATGCATTTAAGTTACTGTAGTTTGGGAAGCTGAGATAACCTAGTTACAGAAGCTTAAATTTCCCATTTCTCATACATGTGCTTGCTTCTGTGCATTACAGGTTTTGGGAGTAAACTTGGCTATATTAGATGAAATTGATTCTGGGTTGGACGTTGATGCAGTTAGAGATATGTAGCAGGTTTTGGGAAGCTTCTATAACTTCTTGAAAGCTAGTTCTAGCTTGAATTTGGTCTTGAGTAGGCATGTTAGGTCTTGTTTTTAGAATTTGATTTTTCTCTTTGCCGTTATGCCTCCCCTCTTTGGTCTATATCATAACGTTCAACAACAAAAAAGAAAGTAAGGGGGATTTCTCTTATTTTCATCTCTATATCATTTCAATTTGATTTGGGTTTGGAGAGAAAGAGAGATGAGAGAATTGATAAGCATCATATAGGATAGGGAGGGACTCAGGTTGGGAATTCTTACTGGGAGCTTTACTGTCTTGAACATGGAATTCAGCCTTATGGAATGATGCCCAGGTATAAATTCTTATTTATACCTCTACTTATGCATCTATATATGTATATGTATATGAATGTGTATGTATATATACATGATGATAATGTTATGTTGGGATAGGTTTTTGTTTTTGGATGGATTGGTTTGTGTTGATTGTTTCCTGAATTGGGTTTCTTTCTTCTTTGAGGTGGTTAGAATGAATTGTTTGGATAAAAGCATGCATGTGTTCATGAATATGTTAATATATATATCTATGTACACCAATTTTTTTTTTTAATGTGTTTCATAAGTCTTAATGTTGGCATAAAGACCTTATATGAACCTTTTTCTTTTCTTAGTATCCACAAACCCATCCACCTTTTCTTATATTTTTTACAAATTAATAAAAGACTATATGAAGATTCTTGATTACCTGGCTTTCAATTTGATTTTGTTAGAAGAACAAGGGATCGATGTTCAGGTTCACGATATCAGGTTCAGAAACAAAGGGTCCCCAAATGATATTTGACTTGGTTCTTTGAATGTTTTGAAAGTAAATTCCTATGTGATTGGACAACCAAGATTACATGGATTGAAACTCTAGAAAAAGTTGTTAGTGACTTGGACATATTGATGTAGGACTTTAATGTGGAAGCCATTTTAAGAATGAGATATAGATAGTTGTTACTTTATTAATATGAAGTTACAGTAATTAAAAGTGATGAATATTCAAATTTTATGATAAAATCTTTTTTATACTTATAGTCTTTTAATTTTTGACCACTATATAAATCATGTTCTAATTTTGGTTTACCTTTAGTTTAATATTCAAATTAGTTTAATGGGATCACTATTTAAGTTAATAAATATATTACAAATAATTAATATTTTTTGCAAGTAAATATTTAACAATAAAAGGTGGTAGTGAAAAATATAAATTTTTTCAAATTATTTGCGGCTGTTATATGTTGGTCGCAAATTTATTTTGCGGCTAATACATATAAGTGGCAAAGTTAGTTGTAAATACTTTTTGCGACTGTTAAAATCAATCACAAAAGACAGAAGACTTTTTGCATTAAGATTTATTGCAGCCAATATAATTTGGTCTCAAATCACTATAATTCAGCGGCAAAAGGCTCTTTTGTGGTTGAATTTGTATTATTTGTGGCTGATTTTTTCAGCCGCAAAAAGGGTTTTTTCTTGTAGTGAATATATAATACAAAATATTTATGGAACTTTTCAAATAGTTATCTGAAAATGACAAATTTAATAATATTATTTATTTTGTTAATAAATATTATCATTTAAATTTTTATCCTCAAAACTTAAGATTTTGAATAAAATGACAATTCAAAATGGTATTATAGTAAATGAACTTGATTATATGATTTTGTATTCTAATCCCGTTCAAATAGTTAATTATTGTCTATGACGAAAATTTTCTTATTTAGTTTTAATTGGTTGGCTCTTGAGTCTTATTAAACTTTTATGGAATTAATTCCAACGATAAATCTTGAGAAAAATTTTATCGTAATTTCTATGATTTTAAAATAAAATATTCAAAATTGACAATCCAATTATTGTTTGATATTATTATGTGATTCTTTATGCAAATCATAAACGAGAAGCACTTGACATATAAACATGCATAATTAATAAGTTATTCAAAGATTCAAGTAGGTTGAATGTCTGTAGTACTCAACTCTTGAATTCAACGGCAGCTGTGTTCTACAAATTTCTTTGTTTCAAGTATTCTCTGTTATCATTTTATAATTAATTTGACCCAAAAAAAGGTTTAAAAAGCACAACAAATAATTACAAAAGAATTAAATATCGGTATTATTTGAACTGGTAAAAGTGGTGAAATTTTTTTTTTCATTTAGTTAATTTTACCTACAAACAATTAATTATTATTATCTGTCGAATCACTTTTCCTACATTCAAATTGGGTCAACTTTTACCTGCATGTTAATCCGATAAAATAATTATTTAGACCCATATTAAAAAAAACATGCCCAAAATAAAGGATATAATCCAATCATTATACTTAGATTCGCCTTTTTGAAGAAATCCTATCTCAGAGGTAAGTCAAAATCCTGAATTATCTCTAATTAGAATCCCACTAAATCTCGGATTATCTCCAAGATTAATCTAAATAATTAATAAGTATATAAAGAAAAAAGAAAAGAGAAGAGGAATATTTTTCTCACATACAAACAAATTTACTAGTTGATATTAGATGACAAAATTTGGTATCATCATTATTATTATAGATTAGTCAGAATTATCTAGGAAGATTATACTTTTTTCTAGACAAGACCTATATTAAACACTCCAAATTTTGTTATAATTGAAATATAAACTTTTTTATTAATGTTTTATATAAAATAGCAGTCCATTTTACAGATAAATGTAATAAGATCAAAACGGGACACTGCTATATAATAGACGTTAAATATCAATTTTTTGTATTATCTTTTAGTTTTGACATCACTTTACAATTAGATTTCTATTTCACTGATATTAAAACATCCTCATATTGACTTCAGTTTTTAAACGCTTTAAACAATCAAGTTAAAATAGCGATGCAACATCTAATATTAAAATTAACAAAAGCCATCGGTCCATTAAAAAATTGATGTCTATAGTTGATATAGACATTAATTTTTAAACATTTTAGAAAGTAATAAGAATATTAATTTTATAACCTACATTTAACATCAATTTTTTAATGTTTTAAAAAATAATAAATATCAATTTTAAAAAAATTGATGACTAAAATTCTTTGATGCCCATTTTACTATTAATTACATATAATTTTTAGAAATAATAAAATTTGTTAATAAAAAATATTAAATTTTATTTGTTAATACATTCTTTCAAAATATATATACATCAATATGTATTTTCTTATACCCAAATAATTTTTTATATAATAAAAAAAGATGAAGGTAAAAGAAAAAAGTAAATTCAATATCTGAAAATTACATATCAATGAACTACTTAATTGATAATGTAGAGAAATTGTTGGGCAACTCAAAATCGTTGATGCTTGAAAGAAATGTCCAAGAGGAGCCCGTGTATTCATCCATTGTACAAGAGCATATACTCCAATTAAACAAAATATACTGTCTTCTGTGTGACTGCTAGCACAGTTCTTTGGTATGAACAAACTGTATACAACAATAGAAATACACTCCAATAGCAACAAATTAAAGACACGTACAACTGAAACTACAAAAGCAGAAAGCTCATCAAACAATAGGTACTCACTATAATTATGCCTGATAATTTAATATATATTAATCTATCTCTTCAATTGTACCTAACAAATTTTTGAAGAAGGATATTCGTAATACTCATCTAGCATTTAAACAAGACCTTTAAACCTTCAGCAATGCAATAGAAACTTGCCATCCATGATCTTGAAAAAAAAATGTCCAAGATCCTTTTGAGATATAAGGTATGCATTCCATTAAAAGTCACCAGAAAACTTAGTTTTGGCCTTCCCCATTATAAGTGGAAACAATATTACAGACAAATTATATGATGAAAAAAGTTGATGATCTAAAGAAGAACAACTGCATTAATGAATTGATTAAATGTATATTATACCTGAAATGCCTTGATGAATGCATGTCCTTTATTAAGTACAGCAAAGCTTGAATATATAGCAAAACCAGCATCCCACTCTTGACTCTCAAAATTCTACACATAACAATGCCATTTGTCAAATTACTGAATTAGCTAGCGTGAAAAATATATAGACAGGTCGAGTACAGGTATATATGTTAATCAGTAACTCAATTTATAATATGTCTTAACCTCCATCCTCATTCTAACTTCGATAACCCATAAATAATCTAGAATCCTAGCAAGATGCGTATTAAAATATTATCTATTTGGATCTTCAACACAACAAGCAAGCATGTATAATACCCATATATGCAGTTTTAATATCATAATGAAGAGCATTATAAGTGATCAGATAACCATACAGACGATCCCAAATCAAGTCTTGTATCAAAGGAAGGGAATAGTAAATATCCTCCTACAATAACCATATTGTTCTTTATAGTTAGTTAATTAGTGTCTTAGAAAAAAATGCTTGGGGAACAAAGATAAATATGCACTAATTTACATATGCGAATCAACTTTGTGCATAATGACAAAATTTGCTCTAATTAACTTCATGAAAGTTAAGTATGGAGTTCTTTCAATTGTTGACTGAGAGGTGTAATTGGCCCTACAACTTCTTGCCGTATAAATATGACATTGGCATATACATCATGCAGCAATAACACCACATTTTTGTTGTAATTATATGCAGGCAGCAAAATGTTTAATAGCTAAAGGTACCTCTATTTCAAGTCAATATTTCGATTTCACATAATATATATATATATATATATATATATATATATATATATATATATATTATAGAAACTAGGGTGCATAAGAAGAAATGAAAGAAGAATCCAACATTTCAGAGGCATTGGTTTGTTTCTAGACCATTCAAAAACACCAAGTATCTACAAGAAAAGAAGAAATGTATAAAATTAAGATGCGAATCAGTCTTTCCCCAAGAGGAAATATGTGTTACCCCACCGTGGTCCAAGAATCTACTTTTTAGCTCTTGTACAAACATTGTCTTGGCCACCATTAGATCCTTCTCCAAAAATCTAGTTAAGAACTGTGCAAAACATGGTATTATCGCCCTCAACGTGTAATCCCCACCTATTATCTTTATTCTGAGGATAGTAAATGTAACTACATTGAAATTGCAAATAGAAGTTAGAAAAAGACACAAAAAGAAAAATAATATTAATCAACCTGTGGAATGACAATTGCAAGATTCAGAACTCTTATTATGAATCCTGCACGCCTAAAAAAAAAACAGAGAGAAGGATAAATATTGAAACTATAGAGAGATAGAAGGTGCATAAAGGCACACAAACCTTCCAACCACAAGAATCAGTAGTTAACTCTTTTGTGATAGTAAAGGGAACAATATAGGTAATCTGCAAGACCCAAATAATTGGCCAAGAAACAAACATTACTGTTGACAGAAAATTTAAGGTACAATGATTTATTATAAGATGGAAGAATGATGCAGACAGCAAAAAAGAAACCAAGGAGGGTAAATATAACCAAGAAAGCAATCTTGATGACTCTACTTTCCAATTACATGTTCAATCCCTTCTAAATATTCTCTGACACACATCAAGCTAATGATAGCTGTACTCACCATGCAGGCAAACACAATAAAATTGCTCGATATCCATACAAACCTGCAACTAATTAGCTTATACAGGGGTTCAATTAAGATAAAACTAATGCCAAGACAACAATACAATTTATTCCAAGAAGAATGATACATGCAACAAAAAGGAAACCAAAGAGGGTAAATATAACCAAGAAAGCAATCTTGATGGCTCTACTCTCCAATTACATGTTCAATCCCTTCTGAATATTCTCTGACACATATCAAGATAATGATAACTATACAGGCAAACAATAAAATTGCTCAATGCCCATACAAAGCTTCAACTGATCCGCTTATATAGACTGGGTTCAATTAAGATAAATTAATGCCAAGAACAACCTATGCCCCCCCTGCGGGCCCCCACCCAAAGAAAAACACCAAATTAACAATTATCGTTAAGGGAAAGAAAATTGTTGACAATATCTTCCCCAACCTTAAATTGATTAGATAAGATCCTAAAACTTCAATTAGGTGTACAGTATTTGGGAAATTCAAAATGTTGATGCTAAATTCTTACTAAATTCAATAGGAATCCAAATGTACCTTCTCTGACCCCATCATTGTCTAACGTTACTTGAGAACAGTTCTCTCTTAGATTCTCATGAGAAACCGCTCTTCCATCCAATCCATATATAACAAAGGAAAGGGGAACCATGACAATTGCAAGTGAAAACAAGGTTATAGTGAGAAGAAAAGAGAGAAGATGAAGTGATAAAATTGTAAGCAACCATAAAGAAATAATTATTATATACTATTGATGAACATGTAATTTACTAAGCTTATCACATACTTACGCACTTAATTTACAATCCTCATTTGGAGTGCTAAACCGCTTTAGATTGGTATTGTGTTGATGGGTAGTCTCAGCTCTCTTGCCATGGGCACTAGCAACTATTGGCATTCCAAGTTTTGATTTGGAAAGGGTTAGCCCATTTTATTGACAATCATCCAACAAAGAAGTAGAATCTAATGTATAATTGTCAAAAAAATTAACCATCCAATTTTAGTTCATAAAAGATAAGCAATATATTAATCATTGTCAACTAAATTATACATAGTAGAAATTTTACATAAAATTCAAATAAATGACTACTATAGTAATTCATTTCCATACTACTATAGTACCTTTTTTTAGAGAAAAAAAAGCATAAAACATGAATTGAATTGTAAAACTTACATGTGATGTTAAGAAGTGTTTGCTTACACTCAATTCCTGAAGTCTTAACTTGAAATGCACACTCTTTCAATATAATCTCCATGGCTATCACGATCTATTGTCAATTCAAGTACCTTCATAATCTAAACGAACATATGTTGACCAATTATCATCCATAACATCACAAAAATGTTCATGGACTAACAATGATGTGGTCAATGGTTCATGTCCTATAATTGTCTCTTCTTTTTCATCGTCTGACATATCATAATCATTTGAAGGGAAGACATGAACAGTTAACCATCTTGGGTCAAGCTGATATTCAACATAAAATATTTGTTTAGCTTGTGAGGCTAAAATAAAATAATCAGATTTATATCCAATTCTATTAAGATCAACAATTGTTAATCCTAACTCATCAATTTTGATGCCCCGGTTGCTATCAACCCAATAACATTTGAATATACATATCCTAAACTTGTTGTAATCAAAATCCCAAATCTCCTGAATTATCCCATAGAATTTCATGTTTGTAACAAATGTGGATATCTTTTTCCTCTGATGGCTAGGTCCCTTTTATCTTGAGTCAGGACAATGCCCTAAAAGAAAATTTTTCTTTTTTCTCCCTCCACGTCATCCTATTTTGTCCAGCTCATTAAGTGGTTTAATTGCTCTCCACGTCATCCAATTCATTCCACCTACTAATTTCTTTGCTGCGACAATAATGCTGCATCAATTGAGAAGTTCCTTTTTCAAGTCCTGTTTTCAATGTTTCAGCACTAACACAGATAAAATAAAATAAAAAAACCTTGGACTTCTACATAACATAAAGGTAAAACTAATCAAATTGAATATTCACAAACACAAATTACTCTAATTTAATGGCTTTTTTAACTCAAAAGCATCCTAAATAACTCTATAATTTAAAGTTATCAGGGTCACATAGAGGGCACGAGACTAAGAGACATGTCTCACCTGCTTTAGGGCAAGTGGGAGATTGTTAGGGATAATGCCCTAAAAGCATGTAATTTGTACATTTTTTTTGGAATAAATAAAATTAACATTTCTTTATACTTAATTATACTTATATTTAATATCAGAAAAATTCTAACTTATTTATGTAACCATAATCTTAGTATGTATAAATGTTATATATATAAGAGGATTAAGATTATGGATAATAAGCTGAAATATTCCGTAACAAATTAATTAAAATTGGGTTCTTTAATTAAATATTACTAGTGCGGTCTACTAGCATTAAGAATGTGATAGTTTTATCCGGACTATCAATGTAATGACATCACGGTGGAGGCACTTTATATAATATGATTATATAGGACTGAACCAGACATAGTTGAAATTCTCATATAAATTCCGTTACTTACTGAGAATTCAAACAATGTCAATAGATAATCATATGTAGATCAATCTTAATCCTGAGTAGTAATAACCTCCTCCTTTTGTTATTGAGTCTTTTGAGTTACTTGTTAAGGTTTGTTCTAAGAATAAACTCAACACTTGTTTCTTGGAGATTTGATGGGATTAATAGTTGGAAATGTGCAATACATATATGAAATTCATTCATTCCTATTAGAAGTAAAAAAGATGGTTCTCTTAAGTGTTAATTTTGAAATTAAACAGTTTGAATGCTCAATTTATAACTACCTTATAAATTAACTGTTCAATGATAACTTAATGGAACTTAAAGATAAAGATGTAATTAGAGAGGTAAAACAAAAAATTGACCTAACTCTAATTATGAACAATTTATAGAGGATTGAACTGCATGTAATGATTATATCAATGGACTGCTTAAAGTTTTCTGAGTAAAAAATATATATATCTATAATTTCAAAAGTTCAATTCTAGATTTTTAGTGAAATAATACTGGAATTAATAAATTGGATTAATTAATTAAAGAGTTTAATTAATTATCTAAATTTATTGGAGTTTGAAATTACAGGTCCATAGGTTCCTAATACACCTTTTAAAACCAGTGCTGTAAATAATATAATGAATAATATTATTACACTAATTATTTTTATATCCAAAAAATAGTTTTATGGAATACGTGTTTTAATTTGAATTTAATTAATTAATTAAGAATTAATTAATAAGATATTTTAAGATAAATATATTTCATTAATATCCAAGTAATTTAATTTAAGAAATTAAATGGATAAATTCTCATAGAAAATATTTATTCTGTTTATCGTTTCTTTTAAATATTAATTTTGAATTAATTAGAGTTTCATTTCTACACCAACCACCCTAAGAGAGGTGAAATTTTTTTTTCTTTTAACGTGTATTTCTGAGAAAAATTAGTTTTTCTCTAAAAACACTATTATATTAGAAAAGAAACTTACTCTTCTCTTTACGGTTATTGTTAAAGGATTGGTTTGGAAACTATTTGTAAAAGAAAACTTGTAGTAAAAATATTCTAAAAGTATGGAAAGGTAATTTTTCTATACTATCTTGATTTTTTATTAAAACCGCATACTTATATAAATTTTATAATTCTCCTGATTTAAATTTTCGTTGTTTATTCGATAAAATTTTTCAACAATTAGAACATAGGATCTTCACTTTGATACAAAGTCAGAATGTGTTCCGTGTATAAATTTGTGGTGTTTTACGTAACCAGGGCAGTTTTTGTTGTCGGGGCAGTAATTTTGATCGATAACGATAGGATTTTGGACATTAACCATAAGGGCATGCTGGAAAAGAATGTTTCTTGCAAGGCCAGTGCTAGGTTTTCCCCACGACTTAATCCTAACTCCATTTTCAGTACCTGTAAATGTCAGTTTTTACTGTCACATTTTGCACTCCAGCCTCTTGCAGCTCCTTGCCTGAGCTACCAATACTGCACCCAAATCACAAAATTCCAATTTCAGTTTGCTTTAAATGTACCATCAGAAATACAAAGAAAAAGAAATGATGGCGTGCTTTCTCAAATTTTAATTTTTAGACCTGATACCGTGGCCAGGGCCGCAAGCAACATTTTCAATCCATAAATTTGTGGTACCAGGGCCAATTGATACACAATCGTCACCGGTTCCAATTCTCGAGTTCAAGATTGCGACATCGCTGGATGCTTGAACGTGAATGCCATCTCTTGTAATTTCACCTTGTGGCAGCCGTTGAAGATAATATGGAACATCTGGCTGTTTAGCGATGTTAATCCGTTGACCACAATGTTGTTTGAGTTTCTAAATCCCAGTGTCTGCACATACACACGAGAAGAAATAGAAAAAACATTAATTAGAATTTGAAAAAGCGAGTATATCAAGCTATCTTTCGACTTACGTACCGTGGAGCCCCTGGGGCAACCATTTTTGCCTGACTTCTTACAAGCCCACAGGCCAGCACCTTGGCCATCAAGAATGCCACCATAAATAGAAACTCCATTAACATTCTCAAAGAGAAGCCAGCACCTTGGCCATCAAGAATATCTCTTTGTTTTGTTATAGTAGAATTATGGGCATAAGTTGTTCCTTTTGAACAAAGTTTGTATATGAAATAATCCTACTGCACTAAATTATCATGAAAGAGTATGTAGCATTACGTTATTAGTTTACTTTTATTCTAACAAGTTTGAATTTTGATGTAGCTGCAGTTGCAGATACTGATAATCAGAGAAATTCTGGGGAATCTATTCATAAAGGTATATTTGGAGTTTATTATTTTATGTTGTGTTTTATGTTATTTCTTACCAAGTTTCTTGTCAATGTTTTGTGTGATTCACGTTATATTTTCAGTATTCATCTTTAAAGAAATGATTAAGAGGTGTGCACAATACTCATCCCTCAATTCATTTTTTTTATATTTTGGTTTCTCATTTGTTACCAAATCCAAATGTACGTACCATAAGATTAATTGTTTATTGCGTGGCTATATTATAATATTATGAAAATTCCTTAGATTTTATTCTAATTTGAGAACTTTTGATAAGAGTTTCCAATGGAAAGGATCCCATAATTATATAATGAAAAGAACTAAAATAGAAGTAGAAAAAGTAATCAGCATGTTAGAAGTTTGACTCCATTCTGATTCTAACTAGTTTGGATTTTAATGTAGCCGAGGCTGTAGATCCTGTCATTGAGAGAAAAAATCTGCTGATGAAGGTATGTTTGGATTGTACTTACAAGGTTTTTTCTCCTTATACTCAACAAATTATTTGAGAGATAATAGGCTTTTTTATATTATGTTTTTGAGGGTGACAGCTATAATGCAATGCAACAGCTTAGATCAGATAGACTATTAAAGTTATTTTTTTTCCAGCTATTATATATATTTCCAGTTATCAATTAAAAATCAATTAATTAGTTAAGTCCTTTGATATTTATGTGATCATATATTAATAAAAATGAATATTAATAATTTGAAATTTTCAATGTTAGTAGATTCATATCTTTATATCATTGCCTATAAAATTCAATTTAAAAATAAAACAAATGACATGTGCAGGAGAATGCAGAAAAAGTGCAACATCCTATTTATTACAGTCCACACTTTGCAAAAGGAGATATTGAAGTTACTCAAGTGAGTAAAACCTTCTACCAATGCCTTTTCGACTATCTAAGAGAGTATTTTCATGGGTAAAATACAAAATCAGCACTATATACTTAATGTAGATTGGGAAGGATTTGAGCTTGTGTAAAGGATTATTGGATAGGGATCAATTTTCAGTTATGTTACCAATTATAATTGCTAAACAAGGATTGGGACGGTATTTTCATTTATATTAGCAATAATATTTATGATTGTGATTTCATGTTATGGTATTTTGAGTTATGTTGGCAATGAATATTTATTGTTATAATTTTATACAGTTTCAAATATCTAATAAATATAATTTCATGTTATTATATTTGTTAAATTCTATTAAAAACACTTACCAAAATAAATCCTTAAAAAAATGGAAAAGAATGGACAATTACCCAAAAAAATAGTAAGAAAAGAAAAAAATTGAAAATCCAAAAAAGACAAAAAATAGAAAAATAAAAAAAGGGGACTAACAAAAAATTGAACAAACAAAAAAATCAAAAACCTAAATGTAAAAGAATTCGGAAATTTCTTCATAATATTATATCGAGAATTCTTGATAAATTCGCGACAAAAATAAATTTTATCACAAATTCGTGATAATCATATATTACAAAGTTGTGATAGATGACGATTATGTCACGAAACAACGATGCAAAATTGCTATCAATGGTTAATAAGTAGACTTTCTTTAATAAAAAACTATTATCACAAAATACCCTTCTTGATAGATATTATCTATCAAAGAAGACCGTGTTTGTACTAGTGATGAATGCAGATTGCCTTGTTTTGGGCCTCCGTATTTCAAGCCATATCATTTTTGTTTCTAAAGATTACATGCAAGTGGTTTGTTTTCTGTTGGAGCAAACCGAATCCAAATTTAATTTGTATTTGAACATGCAGCAATAAATCTCTGAGACTAGATATTTAACATAACTGTACCAAAAATACAATATAGAACATAAACTAACATGATATAATAGTATTTGTAGATAAGCCTAGCAATTGGAGCTAAATCATGGCAGATTTTAAAATATTGTGAGAGGCCCAATTTTATTTTTTTTAAGAAGCCCAATTAGTCTGACTCAACAAATAGAAAATCTGTAAGGGTTTAAATAGAATTAGGCCCAAGACAGCTTTTTTGCATTTTATTTTATAAACTGAAATAAAAGAAAATGTTAGATAAACTCAAAACTTATTCCGACTTTAAGTACGCATCAAACTCTTACTTAGAAACAAGTAAGGATGTCTAAATAGAATTCTAAAAGGAAAGGGAAAAGATAGTGGAGCGTATAAAAAGAAAGGAAGAGACAGAGAAAGGAGACTTTTTCCCACGTAATCAAAGAAATTTACTAGTTGATACCTGAGAGCGAATTTTAGGTATCAACAGTTGGTGCCGTCTGTGAGAAACAGACAAAAAGCCAAGAGATTCAAAGTAAAAAATTTACCAAGCAAGAAAAATAATAGCAAAAGGAGGAGATAATCAGATAAAAAAAACGAGTCAGGTGAATTAAGAGAATTAGGCGAGTTAGGCGAATCAAACGAGTCAGGCGAATTAGATCAATCAAGATCCTTTATATCTAGAATAGGAATTGGAAGATTAAAGAAGGCAGAGGCTGGAATTTCAACAAAAAATCGAAGAACAAGGGAAGACGATATCTTACATGCAGAAGTTAATTGAAGAATGGAGAGATATTGTTGAAAGACAGCATGAAGTTCCACCCATGTCGGTATCTAGGGACATACCAGATCCTTCACGTGAGACCAACGGGCAATTGAACTTAGGAAAATTCTCATGGTCTTCTTGTCGGGAAATCGGGAACCCGAAAGCAACTAGAGTAGAGGGAGACAATAACGAAATTAGAGATGGGCTTAATGCAGATGTAATGGTTGAAAAAGTAGGCGTTCATAAGCGTAGAGAAACGTATTCCGAAAAAGAGGAATCAAACTCCCTTCTATTAGATGAGGTCAAACGCTTATGTAAGAAATTACAAGAGGTTAAGAAAGAGCAACATCGTGCTTTAGGAAGAGAAGACGATTATGAAGTCACCACCCCTTTAAGTCTAGTGATCATGAATCAAGGATTACCAAAGGGATTCAAAATGCCAAACATCATCCCCTACACCAAGCAGGCAGATCCAAAACTTCATATAAAGTGATATAGAGAGATCATGTTTATTCAAGGCTTAACAGAGGAAGAGATGGGCAAACCCTTCTCTCTTACCTTAGAAGAACAATCAAGACCATGGTACCAAGGATTAAAGTTGGGAGTATCAATTCTTTCGCACAACTTACACGAGAAGTTGTCAGAGAGTTCCGAGGTACTTGTTTATTAGCTAAAGATTTCATAAGCCTACTCCTAACAAAGCAGGGAGAGCAAGATAACCTAAACGATTTTTTCGATTACTACCACAAAGGAGTTATGGCTTTAGGTGAATATAACCAAGATATTGCCTTAGAAGGGCTGAGAAAAAGACTCAGAACAGGTTGTTTGTGGCTCAAAATAAGGAAAACGTCAATAAATACCTACGACAAAGCCTATTTGAAGGCAAAGGAAGGGATACTTCTAGAGCAGGAAGACATGGAGAAAAAACAACAAGAATAGCGCATGAGTGCAAAAAAATTACCATTTATGATTTTGATCGTACTCGAGAACACAACGTCGATAGACCTTATAAGAAAAAAGTATCTGAAGGCTCTAGAAACCCAAGGTTTGAACTTTGGGGGAAAAAGGAGTGGATGCCAATAGGAACTCATTAAAGGCTAGGACACAACAACCAGGACCAGAACTCACGAGGTCACAACTACGGGAGGTCGAGCATAGATAAGAGAACAACATTCGCGTTACAAAGCTTAGAACCAAAAGTCGTGAACCATACCCAAGGAATGACACGCAGAGAAAGTAATATGGAGTTCACACTCTCAAATGCACCGCTTGAAGTCATTTTAGAAGATATTAGGCAACGGGGTTTAGCCGTAGAACCCAGGAAGATGATGTCACCTCTAAAGATGAGAAATAGGAATAAACGATGTTCATTTCATCAGGATCACGGTCACACCACAGAAGAATGCATGAGCCTCAAACAACATATTGAGACATTAGTCAGAAATGGTTATCTGAACTCATACATAGCGACCAAAGAGGAGCAACAAGAAAATCAAGACCGGAATCCACCCTCCAGTATCATGGCAATAGCGAGGGGACCAACTCTAGCTGGAGACTCAAATAATGCAAGAAAAAATTACTCAAGACACTCAACTAGGCCTAACTACCCAACCAATGTCTTTAGTATACAGACATAGAAATGACAAAAAACTTTCTCTATACCTATAATGTTTTCAGATGAAGATGAGAAAGATATAATATATCCTCATGACGATGCACTAGTAATTGCTATGAACATAGCCGATCAGAAGATAAACAAGATTTTCATTGACCTAGGAAGCTCTGTGGATATTCTATTCAAAACTACGTTGAAGGAGTTAGGGATCAACCAAATTAAAGTGGATCCGATACATACCCCGTTGAATGGATTTGGTGATGGCTATATTATGTCTTTAGGAATAGTGAAACTGGCAATTACCATAGGGACAAGTCCATATGTAAAGAGCCAAATGATTGATTTTCTTGTGGTAGACTACTCAATCCCGTATAAGGTGTTGATTGGAAGACCATTTTTTAAGAACGCGCAAGTTGTTGAATCTATCCACTATCAAAAAATAAAGTTCAGGACAGATAAAAGGATAAGAGTTGTTAGAGGAAATCAAAAAGAGGATCGAAGCTGCTACACAACAACTACTAGAAAGACATTATGTATAAGTACTAAGAAACCAATAACTCCAAAAGATAATAGATCGGCCGCAATCAAGGGAGATTTATGAAGCTGTAATAATTTCACCCACAAACCCAACAAGGACAATAAAAATTGGTACAAATCTTGAGCCAGCCAAAAAGGAACAATTAATTGACTTCCTAAGAGGTAGTGCAGATGTGTTCGCTTGGTCTTATATGGACATGCCTGGAATCAATCAGGAAGTCATATGTCATCGACTATCAGTAGACCCGAAAACTATACCTTCAACCAGGAAAGATATGTTGCAATACATGAAGAAGTAGACAAGTTACTAAAAGCTGGTTTCATTAAAGAGGCGTATTATCCCGAATAGGTAGTGAACATAGTGATGGTGAAGAAAGCCAACGAAAAATGGAGAATGTGTGTAGACTTTACAGATTTAAACAAAGCTTGCCCTAAAGACAGCTACCTTTTGCCTAAAATAGATCAACTGGTTGATGCTACAGCAGGGCATAAAATTTTGAGTTTCACGGACGTCTTTTTAGGATATAACCAAATACAAATGCACGAACCAGATAAGGAGAAAACTGCCTTATACTCGGACCAAGGACTATACTGCTATAAAGTTATGCTGTTTGGTTTAAAAAATGCCACAGCAACATACCAAAGGCTAGTTAACAAAGTGTTCAAGTGTTTGATTGGAAAGACAATAGAGGTATATGTAGACGACATGATAACCAAATCAGCAAGTATTCCAGACCATATAGAACATCTGGCGCAAACCTTTGAACAACTACGGAGGTATCATATGAAACTAAACTCAGATAAATGTTCTTTTGGGGTTAACTCTGGCAAATTTCTTGGCTACATAGTAAGTGAAAGAGGGATAGAAGTAAACCCTCATAAGATCATAGTAGTGTTAGACATGAAATCCCGCTGCACTTTAAAAGAAGTGCAAAGTCTGACTAACAAGCTAGCATCTCTCAATAGATTTATCTCCCGTTCAACGGATGAATGTAAGGAATTCTTTAGGGTCATCAAGCAAGGAAAGAACATGACATGAAATGAAGAGTATGAGAAGGCTTTTCAAGAGATCAATGAATATCTTATTAGGGCACCACTCTTAGTCTAAAAAAGGAAAAGATCTATTTTTGTATTTGTCAGTATCAGAATGCGTTGTAAGTGCGATTATAACTCGAGAAATCGATAAGGGAGTTTTTCAACCCATATATTATGTTACCAAAGCTCTGTTGGACCCAGAGACTTGATATTCCCAATTTGAAAAGTGGGCTTTAGCTTTAATCACAGCAGCCAAAACATTGTATCCTTACTTCTTGGCGCAGCGAATTGTACTAATCAACTTATGTGCCAGATCTTGCACCGACCTGACCTATTTGGAAGACTAGTAAAATGGGCCATTGAACTGAGTGAATTATACCTTGAGTACCGACCTCGAACTACCATTAAGGCACAAGCCTTAGCAGATTTTATTTAAGAACAATCTAATTCAGAAGATTCACTACACAAAGCATTTGTCCTGAATGTGAAGACCTTAGGTTTAGGCGAACGGAAATTTATCTATAGATAAAGCGACAAATTCCCAAGTAGCAGAAGCAAGAATAACGCTAATAAACCCTAAGGGGAAAGAATTTGTTTATGCATTAAGGTTCGGTTTCAAGGTCACAAAAAACAAGGTAGAGTATGAGGCACTGATAGTCGGTTTGAAGATAGCCATAAAATTACAAGTTACCAATATACATATCCAAGGTGATTCTTAATTAGTAATAAATCAGGTAAACGGGAATTTTCAAGCAAAAGAAGGGAAGATGAAAGCTTATCTAACAAAGGTACGATAGTTGATGGAGAAATTAAGGCATGTTAAAATTGATCAGATCCCCAAAAAAGACAACGCAAAAACAAATTCCCTAGCTAAACTTGCTTCAACCATTCAAAATTTAGAGCCAAAGTTGCTACCCATGAAACTCGTCACACAACCAAGCATTAGCTCGATGACAGACCAGGTAATAAATGTTATCCAGGATGCTTCCTCATGAATGGATCCAATTTGGCAATACCTTGAAAATGAAAAATTGCCAGTTGATAAGAATAAAGCAAAGAAGCTAAGATATAAACAAACAATTAAAGTTTAAAAGTATATGATTAGTGCGTGCTTTACGCACTTATCAAATACCCCCAAACTTGAATGTTTGCTTGTCCTCAAGCAAATCAAATCAAATCAAATCAAATCAAAGAGAAGAGAGGTAAGGGATTTATCAAAATTATGCACAATCAAGATTAAATAAAACATTTTAACATACTTTGAGCTAAAACAAATTAAAGCCTCAAAGATTAAGTTACCTACTCAAATTGAAGAAAACAATGTGTTCAATTGATAAAAACATAATCATAAATATTCTGCCAAATTTATTCACACATTTATATGAATAATTAAGCTTAATCATTATTGGTTGGTTAATGAATTTGATAATAAAGGGTGACCTGATCATTGTTATAGGATTAAGTAATTATAGTTTCGACAACCCACGGCTTGTTCTCGGTTACTATAGCCTCAACAACCTATGACTTCTTTTATGAGCAAACGAATTTTTTCCAGAAATCATACAGGTTCGTGATGGATTGAAAATATTTCGATTTTGATTTTAAAGACAATTATTCCGTGAAAATCAAAACAAAGTAACAAAGTAGAGTTATGTTTCGTTTTCTCCATCAATTAAGAATGTAACTCACGTCATTACAATATTGAACAGGAAGACCATGTTAGAATTTGCACGAGCATTATCAGAATCATAATTCTATAATACCAATCGAAAATTTCAAACTCCATTAACAAAACATATATTATATTATGCATAAACAATTATGAATTAAATAAGAGAAAAAGTAACTTACAAGCGAGAATTGAAAAGAGAGTTGAAAAGACAGAGATAGGAGACCAACGACAGAGAAAAAGCACGTCAAAATTATTTAATTAGGATTTTAATTTTGTTAATAAATAAATTAATAGAGTAAGGGTAATTTAAGAAAATAAAATATTAAATTTATTCAGACATTTGTTTATACAGATATAAGTTAAAAATTTTAACCTAATTATATTCAAATGCTTTTAATAAATATTCAGACATAAATTAGAAAACAAATGACTCTTGAACTCTAAATTTTAATATTCCGACTTCAGTCAAAAAAACAAACAGACTCTTAATCTAAAATATTGAATTGTCTAATGGTAAAAATTGGTGCACTAGATGAAAACTAAAATCAATGTTTGAGATTAGTCAAAATGGTTTGTGTAACAACTACGGTCAATGGGTTGAAATGATTTACTTTAAGTATAAATACACCTTAAGGTTTTATAATTAAATTAGAAATAAAAATTTGAGTCTTTGTTTCAATATTTGAAATTATTATTTATTTCTTGTAAATTTGTGTGAGAAATAAATAAATTTAAGTGTTTAAGTCCTTACAAAATTTTTATTTTCAATAATCAGTTCTGATACTAGAAGTGCTACCTCTTTGTTAGCCTTTGTTATTTCGGTAGCTTCTAATTTGTTGTTTTTAGGAACATAATGGTAGACTTGTTTTGCAATCTTAACTGCATCATCCTTAACCTTTTGCTTACTAATCGTACGATGAAATTTGTCAACGGAATGCCCAAATCTAAAACATTCCCAACATCTCCCTGGGAGAATTTCGTAATGAATTTCAACTTCAAATCCACAGTCTGGTAGCTCGACGGAAATTGTGTCAAGCAACAAGCTGAAAAGATCTACTTCCATGAGTATTTTTTGGGCATGGGACTATTTTTTGTTCGAAAGAATTAAAATTCGATTGCCATTGGTACAGTCTGAAATGTCCCCGTGAGAACATGCGAGAACCACCACTCCAGACTTTTCTAATGTATTTTTCTTCATGAAAATGGATGTGAAAGAAACCTCTAGCCAGTGGTCATTGCCCCCCGCAGCATCCTGAGAGAGTTAAATCTCAATGCTTTTAGGTTCCAAACTTTAGATTCATATAGAGCCTGTTCATTGTTGGGTTTTTCATTGCTTTCTTTGATGTGTCTATTCGCGTATGGGCTGCTCTTGGAATCCTTATACTCTATCTTGAATAAATTTATATTATTTTTGCTTAAAAATAAAACACCTAACCAGCGGAGTCAAATGCTAAGCAGATGAGGGCTGCCAAATTTCTTGAAGAAAGTTCTTAAAATCGTCTACTTTTAGTGGCTTTGATCCCGGGCGGAGAACGACTCGCCCTATCAAATTTGTACCACTATTGTGTCTCCACATTGGGTTGGTAGTGGCAGTTGGTGCAAGAATCGTGTAAGATCATCAGGCTTAAGTCTGCCTTTTTAGGTGGAACCTGATAACAACACTGAGACAATTATCAGAACCTGCATAAACGTAAGAGATCCAAATTCTTTGCTACTTTTAGCACAAAAGGTAAAATATTAAGAAAAAAGATTTATAAATTTAATTATTTGGATAATATGTTAGATACTTATAAGATGACACTATTCATATGATAAAACCTAAGTCATGTTGACATAAAATCAAACTCCTACGAAGTGAATTAAGAATTCATAAACAAATCTTTTCTTTTGAATAGGACTGATAATTGTGCAATAATTAATTAATAAACTATCATTAGAATTTGAAATTGTACGGAACTTTGCAAGAACTTATTAGTTCACGAGATTGCAAACTCTTCGCATTTGGCTGGAAGAACCATAGAATAATTCATATATATATATGATGGTAAAATAATTTAAATAAAGGAAAAAAAACGTTAACTAGAACACTAGAATGGCGTAAAGGGAATAAAGGATTCACAAATAATCCTTTTCTTTAATAGGACGTACAAAATTAATGAAAAATACATGAGCGAGTCAATAGAATTTATATTTTAACCAGCTAATTATTTAATTTCACAAAATACTGAATCAAAGAATTGAAGTATAACACAATTGGGAACTTGACATTGACTGAAACATTAAAACATTTCATTAGTTTAAGATATTGCAAACTCTTCTTATTTGGCCTGCAGAACCAGTAAGAGGATCAGTCATCTTAATCATGGCTGCTGCAAAATCAGATTTGAACTTTGAAGGATTTTTGCTATACTCATCAACAATGGTATCTGTGGATCCGCCATTAAAAAGTACTTGGTCCGATTCAAGAAGACCCTTTGTCTGAATAAGATTCTTGAAATAATTGTTATCAAAAGAATTGGGTGTAACCAAATCAAGAGGTGCAAGATTTCCGTTATCACCTGTAGCTGGGCACTGTCGTCTTCGTGTGCTAGCAAAACCAGCATCAATAACGCTTTGATTGTTATAAATCCTATCACGGAAGGTAACGCATTGTGCTTGACCAATTGTATGGGATCCTGAAAGGGCAACCATGTCTCTTGCACTCAAACCTTTGCTACCAAATAAAGAAATAAGCCTATCAAGGCTATCTCTGAAGCTAGGGAGATTGCTTTCAGCTAAGCTTCGGCTGGCCGTAGTTGAATCTCTTCGTCCAAGCCTAACAGTCCATGATGGTCCACCTACAGCAAAAGACGCATCACGGGCTGCAACAGCAACAATATCAGCGCAAGAAACAACTCCAGGACAAATTCCTTCCAGTTGAGACTTGACACTATCTATAACTTCGTAACCTCTGACTGATCTAAAATTGTGAATTGCGTTCTTCTCGCTATCGATGGAGGAGGAATCATCGAGCAAAATAGAAGCATCACAACCTTGAACAAAGCAATCATGGAAATGGAGGGCGAATGAGGGAAGCAGCCATTCTACGCTCTCTTGAAATAGCAGTGCGAATACCTGTGCGGATAGTATTCAGGGCATTTGGGCATGTGGTATCATAAAATGTTGGAGACAGTTGAGCACCACATTGCGAAGATATAACAGACAACAACAACATGAAGAGAACTGTATAGCTATAATTTGTCACCAGTGAAGCCATGTTTTATGCGCTCTACTGTAATTTTGGTTTTGAAAGAATATAAGATGGAGGAGAAGTGTAAGTCTTCTGTGTTATTTATAGTGCTGGTTTACTCTTTTGGCTTAGTCCATGAAGGCGTCTTTGATTCTTTCTGCGTTTGCTGCTGTACGTGTTTACAGCAAATCAAACCAACATATGTCCAATCCAATCAATGCAACTTGGAAAAGATTGAAAATAATTGTAGTCGATCCAAATTATGCAAACAATAAAGACGTACGGCTGTGTTGACTTTATCTTATTTTTTATCTTCTGCTCAGACAATCCAATAAAACATTTAGAAAAGTTTGGTCAAATAATATTTTTTTGATTTGGTATTGACTTTATCTTATTCTCTATGGATGTTGTTGTGTTAGTTTTACCAACCCTAAACTTTAATGTATATTTGAAACAATATTTTATAGTTATTTTTTTCTGTAATTTATAAAAAAAAATCGATAGAGAAACTAATAGTTGTTGATTTTATAATATTAAGCTAATTATTTTTGTAATAAAATTGAACAATTATTTGGTAAAAGAATTTGCATAAAATTAAAAAATAATTATTTTGTAACACTAAAAATTAAATATAAATTCACAAACTCAATTTAATTTATAAAATATGCATGAAAAGATTTCATTTAGAGAATATATATATTAAAATGTGTATAAAAAATTTTAGATATAAGTTTAATTTAGATTAGCGGCAAAATCTCTGCATTCTCACTTAGACAACAAGAATTCAAAATTTTGATAATGGTTTCTTTTTTTATATTTATTAACTCAAATTCGACTCAGACTCTTCAATTGCCCGTCAATTTAGATTTAAAGATTAAGAACTTATTAATTGATTAATAATATATGTTAAGTTTATTATTTTTATATTTTCTTGTTTATTTAAAGAATCTAACAATTTCAATAAAAAAGATTAAAAATTTTTCTCATCTAATTATTTTCTTAATTAATTAGAAGTTACATGATAACGAAAATGAATGGAATCGCTCATACAATTTGTAAAATATTTCAATGTATGGGAGCTCTACCATTAAATTTCGTCCAAAACCTATTAACGAAATTAATAATTTTAATTGTTATTAAATTTTTAAACTTTATAACAAATAATTCACTACCTTTTTAAAAAGGGCAAAGATTCAATCAACTATCAGATAAAAAAAATCAAAGATTTCTATTATGAGAAATTAATTTTAGAATAAATCTTACTTTTTTATTTCTTATACTTGGTTGAAAAATAATCATTTATTTTCTATAGCCAAGATGATTGTCTCAATATAAATATATATAATGATATTCCAACATTATTTGTTACAAGTAGAAAAACTGAAGAACGAACTTATTTCAAAACGTTTTACGGTATAATAGTTTGTTAAATCATTGTTCTTGGTGAGTTGTTTTAAACAGAATTTGACAGCACATCAGGGACTTATACGATACAATTAACGCAAACTTTAGGGACTCCATTGTTATTAACGCAAATTCATTTTGTTCGTGCAAAACCAGCAAACGCGCTTTGCCCATCTAATAATTAATTAAACTTTCTTCAGACTTGCATTACGTAATTTTGGATGCAGTTAGTCAACCAATTTTAAAGCCTCTGTCCATATCGAAAATTGACTTTTTCATGTATTTAGTCTATCATTATTTAATCTATAATAAAATAATAAATAAATAAATAATTTGACTAATATTATTGTTAAAATATGGAGAAAGAAAACTTAAGAAGATTATTTCTATATGTCGTTACACTCAGTACGTATTCTTGGCATACAAATAACTTGTGATTATTGACTGAGTTTCACTAAATGTTCTGAAGTTATCCTCCGTGAAATTTCAACATCAATAGAATTTCTAACATTACCGTTGCAAGGGTTTACATTAAAATGTTTATAAACTTATGTTAGTTTTATTGTTTTGATGAACTTTAGGGACCTGAATGTTATGATTCTAAAATCATTTTGACTACGTTGGGGGTTTTGCGCCGACAAACAAAAGCCCCGCTTATCATCCAATAATTGGAAATCGGAACTTTCGTATCATTTTGCATCATATTTCTACTTCGTCAATCACTATTATTCTATTCTAGTATTTTTTTACTTTATCTTTAAATAACACAAATTTCCTACACATAATTAATAATAAATTATAATGATAATTTGTATAATAAATTTTAAGACATATATTTTATTATACCATTTTATCTCTTTTTCGAAAAATATCAAATTATTTAAATAGTAAATTAACTATTATAATTGTAAAAATCATGTCTCAATCATTTCACTATCTACTTAATAAATATTACTGTATTTATGATCAAAATTTCAAACGTATAGTATTACTTGATTCTATATTTAAATATTGTATTTGATGTTCTAAATAAAATACATAATTAAGCTTACAACATCATATAAAACAAAATATGTAACACAAATTAATATATAATTAATTAGGTGATTATCATAGCAAGCCTTCTAAATCGATCGACCTACGCATGATTTGACTGCAAACATTTTTGTACTTTCGTTTTGGTAATTTCAAAGGTTGCACATCAGCCAAACTAACAAGCTGCAGAATGCGAACACCAAATGAAGCACAAAGCCAATTTTCTTTCCTTTATTTTTTATACTTAAAACTTAAATAATATATTATAAATATCAAAATATATAGGGTAAAAGTTAAAATAAGTAAGATATAATTTTGTTAAGAAATTATTTAATACTTCATTAATGTATTGTAATTAAGCAATCCTTATTACTTATATAAATAATGCACCATCCTTTGAATACAATCGACACAACAGTAACCAAAGTCGATCACCTTTGAAATGTCTTCATACTCATCTCCATCTAAACCAACTTCAAAGCCATGTTGAAGTTCCATAACGAAACATGTTACTATAGCATGAGAGCACATGTGAAGATTTGAGAATTTGTACTCCTGTTATATATCTAAAGAATAGAGATAGATGGTCATTCTATAGATGATGGCAATCCAAGAGGTTGGGTCTTGCTTAACATAAGAACCTATGGCCATGTAAAAGATCTTATGTGTATATTTGTTGCTTCCCTTAACCTCCATCCATCCTTTTAATTCTTTGGTTGAGGAAAAGAAGGGTTTAGTGTTCAGTAGGCAATTTTGTAGCATTTAACTAATTATTATTTTGTAAAACAATTTTCATAAAATTAAAATAATAATTATTTTGTACTTTAAAAAATTAAATATAAATTTGCAAACTCAAATTAATTTATAAAATATAGTATAAAGAAAAAAATACACATGAAAATATTACATTTAGAGAATATGTATTAAAAAGTATATACAAAATTTTTAATACTTGTTTAGCTTGACGGTAGAATCTATGCACTCTCACTTAGTTGATAAAAATTTAAATCTTTGATAACAATTTCTTCTTTGATGGATATTAACTCAAACTCGACCCAGACTCTTTAAATGTGGGTCTAAACTCGGATCCAAAGGTTAAAAACTTATTTATTGACTAATAATTAATATGTATTGACTTTGTCGTATTTTATATTTTCTTACTTATTCAAAGAATCTAATAATTTAAATAAAAAATTTTAAAAGCCTTTTCTTGTCAAATAATATTTTTTTAATTAATTATGAGTTCCATAATAACGATAATGCATAGAATTGATCACACAATTTGTATCCATGTGTGGGATCCCTGCCATTAAATTTCGTTCAAAATCTATT
The DNA here is from genome assembly GCA_028052125.1 of Melia azedarach. Lineage (NCBI taxonomy): Eukaryota > Viridiplantae > Streptophyta > Magnoliopsida > Sapindales > Meliaceae > Melia > Melia azedarach. Next base: position 5,109,586 of record CM051402.1, on the reverse strand, counting down.
AACGAAGTTAATGATTTAATTATTATTAAATTATTAAATTTTTAAATTTTATAACAAATAATTAAATAAATATTTTAAAATGAAAAAGAAAAATAACACAAATTATCAAATAAAAAATGAAAGATTTATATTACGAGAAATTGATTTTAGAATAAGACCTTACTTCTTTATTTCTTATACTTGGCTGAAAAATACATCATTTATTTTCTTAATTTATGTACATATGTATTTTGTCATTCATACATTAAATTCCTAATTTGAATAAATATTAAATAAATATAAAATTAAATTATCAAATTAAATTATCATTAATAAGATTTCTAGTTTTAGATAAATATTAAATAAATTTATATTAAACTTATCATTAATTAATTTAATTTTTGAATTTCTTAAATTTTACTTTAAAATAATTAAGGGTGTTATAGTCATTTAAGTAAAAAAATGATCAACTTAAGGTTTAGGGCAGTTAAATGTGTCCGTCCTTAAACTTTCTAATTAAATATAAAAGTTTCAAACTTTAGAAAAAATATGTGTTAAAATCTCTATATAATATAATATAATATATGCTTAAAATAATTTATAGAAATAAATATAAATCAAAAGTAAAAAGATCATAAAAAGAAAAAATTTTGATTTTAACAATTTTATTTCTCAACTAAAGTTTAAATTTAAAAATTATTTGTAAGATTAATTTTAAATTTTTGTAATTTTAAAATGGATATATTTAGTATAATTCTTATAAATAAAACTGATTTTTAAAATTAGATTTTGAAAATTTTTCTTCTACTTCTCAAAATCTACTATAGGATAGTATGATTTTGTCAAAAAAGATTTTGAATTTTTTTTTACCAAATACCTAAAATAATTTTGAAGTGTTTAAAATTACTTTTAATTCTTTTTTACAGCAATTTTAAACAGGCTCTAAAGGTTAAAATATTTTTTTACCTATTTATACTAAATAGTTACATAAACTGATATACAAAATAATGTGAATGTCATAACTAAACAACAAAAATTAAAATAAATGATCAGATTAATACATCATGAAACAACAATAAAATAAAAATATTGTTTTTTTCATAAACTTGATTTTATGGGTTTTGTTTGTACTCTTTACTCTTCTAGGACATTACATGATGGGGACAAATTTATTTATGATGTAACAAAATCAATTTCATCAAAAATAAAATAAAAGTATGGGTCATTCTACAGTACCAAGATAAATATGGGTCATTCTACAGTATCAATAACGAAAATTATCTAAACCGTTTGATTAAATTTACAGTTTATAATAATTAATTTAAATTAATTAAAATATTATAGTTTACGGTTAAGTAAAATAAGGGATAAGTAAAAAAATCTTTTTATTTTGTATTATCTGAATTAATAATAAGTAAATAAAAAAATTATTTTGTATTTATCTAAATCTCTAACCTGTAAATAATTCTAATTTTATTCAAATTATAAATCTTTGTAATTAATTCTAATTTTACTAAAATAAAAAGGTAATTATATATTACTTATTTAATTTTTAATTAATTATATTTTACACTACAAATATAAATTTTTTATATTATTATAGATACCTATTATTTTACAATGATAAAAATAATATAATACATATAAATTAATATGAAACTATTAAAATTTATTATTTCTAAACCAATTAAAACCTATAAATATAAAGATACATTATAATTCAAAATTGTACTTCTAATTTTTAATATAAAAAATAAAATTTTTGATGAAAAATTATAATAAAATATAATATTCATAAAAAATAAAATCAAAATAATAAGTTATAAAATTAATGCTAATAAAAAAAACTAACATAAAAGAGTAAAATAAATATCAATTTTGTAAATGCAGCATAAAAAATAAATTAATATTTAATTGTCAAATGATAACAACATAGTTGTAAACAAAACAAAAAAAAAATTATAATTATGACGTGAAAATTATAAATTTACATAAAATTTGTAATCCACATGTAAAAAAAATTAAATTATAATGTTTAACTTGTATGTAAAATAAAATACTTATAAAATTAAAAATAAAAAATAAAAAGTAATAAGTCAACATAAAAGAGTAAAAAGGAACATCATTTTCATAAATTCAACAAAAAAATGTAAATACACTCAGATAAATGTAAATTAACATTAAATTATGAAATGACAATAATAGTTATAAACAAAACAATAAAAATATAATTGTGACGTAAAAGTTATAAATACACATAAAATTTGTAATCTTTATATAAAAGATTAAATTCTAACATATAATTTGTATGTAAAACAAAATACTTGTAAAAGTTAAAAATTAAAAATAATAAGCCAACATAAAAGAGTACAAATAGACATCAATTTCATAAATATAATATAAAAATATAATTGTAATAAAATGAATATAATTGAACAAAAATTAATAAATAATAATGTTATAATTGTATATGAAATAAAAGAGTAGAAATATAATATACGGATTATAAATCAACATTTTACTTGTAATTCTAATATAGAAAATTGAATTATAATTAAAAAAATTATATCCAAAACACAATACTTGTAAAATTATAAAAATTATTATAAAATTTAATATAGTTTCAAATTATAATAAATAATTATATAACACATAAATGCATAATTTTTTAAACATATAAATACGCTTTACAACAGGAAAAAAATAGATGATTATTGATGTTTTAAATTATTTCATTTATTATAATAATTTGATTTTACATATGTACTAATTAATTTTTTTTCTCTTTTTTTTTTGGTTGCATAACATTAGATAAAGTATTATTTTATAAATAGTAGTTATCAGTAATTTAATTATGGTATTTTTGTTATGCCAAATAAAATTTGCATTGTGATTAAAATTTCTCAAATTTTGTATTCATCATAATTAATATCAATTTATATTTTATTTTTCTTATTTATCCTTTTCAAAATTATTTGTTATATTTGTACAACTACCTATATGTTTTTTTTGCTCACAATTTATTAGTTTTAAGATATTCTCATTTCTTTTTTATTAATGTGATATTAGTTATAGGGTTATTTTATTATAGGATAATGTTTAATTTTATCCATTGTTTTATTGACAATCTTCACAAATAACTTTAATTTTTTAACAATACTTAGCAATACCCTTTATTTTTTAACAAGTCATTAACAATATCTCAAAACAGAATAAAATGACTCATATACCCTTATTATTATTAATATTATGTACATAAAGACAAAAATAACCTTATATAGTTAACAAAATAAAATTTAGCTTATATATAATTATTAATTCAATATCTTTATAAATATTAATTAATAATTAAGGTATAAAATATCAAATTATTAATTAATATCTTTATAAATATTAATTTATTTATTATGATTAATTAATTAATTATTAATTAATGATTACAATTTATTTTGATATATAATTTAATTTTTTTATTATTTAAGAGAATATTTTACCTTAACTTTAATATAAGTAATTAATTTTTTCTCAAAAAATATAAATTATTAATTTTATATAAGCTAAATTTTATTTTTTTAAGTATATAAGGTCAATTTTGTCTTTATGTATATAATATTAATAACAATAAGGGTAAATGAGTCATTTTATTCTATTTTAGGGTATTGTTGATGACTTGTCAAAAAATAAAGGGCACTGCTGAGTATTGTTAAAAAATTAAGATTATTTGTAAAAATTATTAATAAAATAATGGATAAAACTGAAAATTACCCTTTACTATATTATTCATTTTCAACTATTACAATAACATTCACATCTTCAAAACAATATATGTTTCTTATAAAATTATATAAATACAATCATCATAAGTAATAAATTAAATATTTTTTACTTTTTAATATTAAATTTTGAGCTCTCATAATATATTTTATTATTAATAATTTAAAAATATATATATATATATATATGCATTTTGATAATATTTAGATTAATATTTTAAATATATTATTTGTAGTATGCATAACATGTTTAATATTAAATTTTAATTGTAATATATAAATTTTATATTTTAAATATATTTTTAAAAATTAAATTATAACAAAATAGCTTTAATATATTAAAAAATAAAAAAATAATTTCTAACTAGAATAGTAAGTAAATTTTTTATGTTATCTGATTAATAGGTTAATTATTAAAATATAAAATTAATGGTGTAGATTTTTATTGAATCTAATAATTAAAATATATGAGTTATTAATATTATAATTCTTTATTCTAATAGCATAGAATTTTCTTAAAATTATATGTATAGGACGTTAATACTACAATTCTATGAATATGGAAGGTCATTTTTATAGGCCGCAACATGGGCTGGGACTTGGCTTGACACGTGGAGTAGAGTGGGAAAAGTTATAATATTTTTAAAACCGCCAATTTTGTCATTGCGTGCCGCATGTACATACATAACACTTAATGAACCGGATTTATTACAATTTTCCAGCTTTTTAATATTATACATTACATGCACTGCCAACTAATATTATATTAAAAATTTAATAAAAATAAAAAATTTAAATAAAATTTAATTTGACATTACTAAAAAATTTATACTCAATTTAAAAAATATTTATATTTGGAGAGAATATATTTTCAATTAAAAAAGAATTATATTCATACTTAAATATGATAAATAAATCCCACCAATTCGAAGACACAACTTCTCTTTAAAAGATTAATTTAATAAGTTTTTAACAACTAGACGTATGAGAATAACAAAATAAATTTGAACTAGAGCAATATTAAGATGATTTTTTAAAAAATTATGAGATTATCCTTGTAAAAAATTAAAAATAAATTCTCTTCCTTTCCAAAATATGAACTTTAATGTGAATTATATATATATATATACATATTCACATATTCTTATATTATTTAAAAATGGTTGAATTCCTTTTTTCCTTTTCATTTTAGAAGTATAGACGGTCAATATGTCAATATGCATCCTATGCAACATGCATATTAAGGTAATAATTTCCACGTGGCAGAGCAAGCCATGTGAGCCAAAAGTAAAAAATTGATTATACCAGATCCACTCTAAATTTTTTAATTTAATGATAATATGTCGAGAATTATAATAAAAAAATTGAGGATAATCATAAAAGAGTTAGAAAATGAAATAAAAAACTTAAAAAGAAAAAATTGGGAGACATATCTGACAACTTTTATGTATTTTAGTTCTACTGTAATTAATAATAATATTAATTTTTGCATGTTTTGTTGAATCCAAGCTTCATGGACAATGGGCAGACAAATTTTAAATTACTTTTATCAAGAGTTAATGTCTTCAATGTAGTGTGATGAGACAGACAAAAGCTGTGTTTAATTCATTTTGGGAGGACTACACAACCCATTTCCATGTTTTTTGGGGTTTCTCTGTTGCAGGCATTTTTTTGTTTGTACACAGACAGCATGTGATTTGTGGAGTATTCAATTACAATAGAATTTGACTAAATAATGTTTATATAAATGCAAGGAAAAAAAAACAATGAAGGATCGCAATCTTTTAATTTATTTTATTCCGACAAAATTGTTATTTTCTACCATGATTATAAAATATATATTTAATGTCTATTTTTATCATTTTATATTGAATATACTTTAATAATAAGATCAATTAAACATATAGAATCCTGAATTAACTTATATAAGATCGGTCTACAATTAAAAGTTAATATTTTTTTTACCCGCATTTACTTGAAAAATTAGTGGAAAGATCTTTGTTAATTCCCTCTCTTACTTAAAATAATAAATATTATTTTATTATATAATTATAATACAAGTTTAAGAATAATCATCAATTTTTTTCTTTTAAATCAACGACAAAAAATAATGACTTATAACTACTTTTTGTGTACCTCACATTAGATGAGATTATTAATAATTTATAAATAAATATTTGAATGGTAACTTATCATTTTAGATTTTTTAAAACATTTTATTTTAATTAAAGTCCAAATTAGTCAATCAATATCGTAAGATACGTAATATTTTTTAAAGGTTTTAGATGAAAGCCAAAAATCTCAATAACAAAATAACAAATTTTTATCTCTTATTATTACTCGAATTTAAAATAGTTTAAAATCGTCAAATATGTCGCAGTAATTAAAGTAACACTCAAAGATACATAATTTTATTAAGGCATAAAGGGAGAAATCTCTTACCAACATTCAAGGCTGCAAAAAATTAATGAGCAATAAATTTGATATATCATTCCCTCTCCGAAACAAATTAATTTTAACAAGAATACCCATTAGGGAATTGAAATTTTTTATAATAATTAATGCTGATTGCAAGGCCGGGCTCCAAGAAAAGCGCCAACGGCTCAAGCAATAAACCTAACTAGTAACTACGCCCTGTACATCATATCAATGAATAACGATTTCTTTTAACCACTACAAGCAACTGTTGGGTTGAACTAAACCAAAAGCAGACCCGTTAGCATTATTACAAGATGCTTGAGCTGGTTGATTGTTAAACGTAAGCTTTACGTCTTCCAGTCTTATCTTGGAGCATGGAAACTTTGAACTGCAATCAAATTTCACTGCGACATCTGTTGCCGATGTTCCATGAATATCCTGGTAAGTCACATCGTTAATTTTGACTCCTGAAACCTGACCAGGACAATCTTTGTTATCAGGACAGTAATTTTGGTCAATTATGATTGGATTTTGGACATTATTCATTACTGCATGTTGGAAAACAATGTTCCTGGCGAATCCATTGCTTGGTCTCCCCCATGACTTTATTCTTAGACCATTCTGAGTTCCTGTAAATGTAACAGTTTTTACTGTCACATTTTGGACTCCAGCCTCATTTGGATCCTTTCCTAAACTCCCAATGCTGCAATACGTCACCAAAAATATTGTGAATACAAGTGAAATGTAAATTATTTGTATATTCATAATTCTATATTTAATTATTTATTTTTTACCTGATTCCATGGCCTGGACCACAGGCAACATTTTCGATCCATAAATTGTTTGTTCCAGGGCCGATTGAGATACAGTCGTCCCCAGTAGAAATTCTGGTGTTCAAAATTGTTATACTACTCGATAATTGAACATGGATGCCATCAGTGTTAGGGCTTTTCTCGGAGGCTAAAATCTTGACACCTTGCATTTTTACGTTGTTGCAGCCATTGAAAACAATGTGATACAATTGACTGTTCAGCGACGTCAATCCGTTGATTGCGGTGTTGTTGGATTTGGAAAAGCCTATTGACTGATGAAAAAAATAAAATCTAATTAGTGTAATGTTCCTCCAAAAATTATTATAAAATGAAAGTTGACCTTTGAGATTCCTTAATTCCCTTTCTCTACTTACGAAATTAGAGTGCAAATTTATCTCTAACTTCTAAGAAAAACCATTTACCTTCCCTCTTTAATTAGAACTCATTAATTGCATTAAACAAAAGGTAATTACTTGAATCACAAAAATGAGGATCTTCATTTATGCTAAAACAAGGATGATTTGGTCATTTCAACGTACCGTGATACCGTCAGGGCAATTTTTTCCGGAGTTCTTGCAAGCCCACAAGCCAGTCCCTTGGCCGTCAAGTATGCCCCCGTTGATTGTAACTCCGTTAACATTCTGAAAGAATAGCCAATTTCCTTCATTTCCAATAACCTTATAATCTGACGGAGCCACAAGCGTGCCGTCAATACGCAAAGTAATACGAGTGTTCTTACACGGTCCTTGAAACGCAGCGTTTCGGAGCAAGAATCTTCCCGGCGGCACATAAATTGTCGCAGCAGGAGTTGTGCCGCAGGCTTTGGCCCACGCAGAGAGAAACGCCTCTGTTGAATCAGATTTGCCGTCCGGTTTGGCCCCCAAACTTACAACATTGTATCTCATTGGAGCTGCAAGCGATGAAGTGAAGAGAACTGAAAGAAGAACAAGGAGATAATACATTTTGCTTGCCATTTTTATTATGATTCAGAGAGAAAGCGAAAAGTTTGAGGAGTTGAAGAAGAAGAAGAAGCAGTGGTGAAGATGGAGTTGAGACAGCTGAGATGGAGGGGTATTTATAGAGTTTCATAAAAAATTTGGATGTTAGATCTGCATGCATCAGAAGCAAGCTGCCCCAAACTTCGTGGGCAGTTTTTTTTGCTTTTTATATTTTTAAATTTTTACTTTACGGAAATACCCTTGCTTGATGCTTTGCTGGCTTCTGTTTATGGTTTTTAAGACTTTGGATTATGTTAGCTTATATTAATTATTAATTAAGCACAATATTTTGACCTACTAATACTGTATACTATATAGTTTACCTATAACCTTTTGTATTTCTAAGTTCAATGTTTCCTACACGTATCGTATTTTAATTTTTTTAACATATAAAATGTAAATTTAATCTAGTTTCTTGATTTTAATAGTAAATAATATCATAGGAATATAATCTAATGATATTATTCTTAAACTAATTCAGACTATAGGCAAATTTTATAATTAGAAAGTTTCGATACTAATCTAAACTTAATTAATGTTTTAAAATTCTTAACACATGCATGCATTATCTATGTAAAGTTATGATTTATTTTTTATTACATCCTAGTATATTAATTACCCATTATAAAAGTATATTCATTTAGGTGAAAGCTCATATCAACATAGAACTATAGTAAATCTTAATATGTATATTAAAATAAGTAAATTGTTATAATTTATTTTTTAAATTTAATTTATATTATTAACGAGGTTGAATTAAATTATCGTATATAATTCATAATTTTTTTTTCTACATTTATTTTTTAAATATTACATATTATTTGTATAATATTATAATATTACATTGAGAATCTTGATGGATGCGTATATGATATTATACGCACTGTCCGGATTTTTACGTCTAATATGAGCGATGCCTACCCTTACGGAGAAAGAATTCTACGCGCATTATTAGGCGATGCCTACCCTTAAAGAGAAGAAATTCTACCCATACTCTAATATAGCGAGCTCACTATTATTTTGGTAAAAAAAAAACCTTGTTGGGGTGTTCAATAAGATTCAAAGCCCTAACTCCCCCAAGAGACTATAGCTTAGATAATTAATATTAATATGGACTCAAAGTAATACAAACTAAATATATTATCTGAGTTCTCTTTAAATATATTTTCTCTTCATAAATACACATAATTTTAAGATATCATTCTCATAATTTTAAAATATAGTAATTTCGTCATCAAGTTCTTGATATGAATTTACTAATTTTGTAAAAATTTAAATATTTTTAAGATATGTTTTTAAGAATTAAATTTATCACATTTCGCATGAATTGAGGTGCTTCTCATGCTGGCTTCCAAGTGGCAGAACACCGTTTGTGAGTTGTCTTGCAAGTTATTCAATCAACGCAAGCCATGTGAGCTCGAAGTGTATATACAAATCCCCACGGAATCAGACTCTTCTTCTTTTCTTCTTAATATTTTCATTTTTTTAGTTTTTCATATAGTAAGAAAATAAATTTCATAGTCTCACAATGCATGTATGACCCAAATATCACGGCAATAACAGGTTTGGCCAATCCCATAAACAGATGGAATACATTAATTTAAAAGTACTTCCAGAAAACATTATGTTTTCAACTCTCACACAGACAAAAGCTGTATTGAGCTTTTTGGTGTCAATGCTGCCGTTTTCATCATGAAATTCAGGCTTCCATGTTTTGGGGCTTGCTTCCGCCCCCCCCTTCAAAATTCCTATTTTTCTAAAGATAGCATGTGATTTATTGACTTTTGAGAATTATATATACCTTAATTAATTAAGTTTTCAAAATAATTTAATTAATTGTATGTATCAAAAAACATTATAAACAAATTAATCCAACTTTTGATCCAAATCTAAATTGAATTCATAATTAACTTTTTGCACATGTAGCTATCCATACTTGCATGCATATGTCTTAAGAGATATATATATTTTTTAAATTTTATGTTATATATCTTTTTCATTTTATTGGAATTCGTAAAATTAAAAGAACATAAAGTAATTCAAAGTGGAAATCAAGCTCACATATATAGATTTTTATAAGCCAAATTTGTGGTGTTACCATAAATAGAAGCCAATTCTTATAATTATAGTGTGAAACTATAATCTTTAGATAGTTGGTAATTAATCCATTATTAGTGAACAGTCATTAACCTTTTTCAATCGGGCAGTTGAAGAAGAAATCTCCATGTGTTGAATATAGTCAAACTTAGAACGTTTATTTTTGTGCTCAATTTTGTTTAATTTCAAGAAGCTACTGACTTAAATAAATCACATGTCTTTGTCTTTAGGTCTAAGTTTTATCCTTTCGGTTCAGAATTTGGCATGAATATAGACCTAACTATGCTTCCTCCATTAGTTAGTAATGCGGCTTGATTAGTTAGTAATGATTAGAAATTAACAAGAAAATTCATAAAATATTTGAGAATGATTAGAAATTTATTAATAAATATAAGTTAGAATATTATTATCTTGAGACGTTATAATAATTTAAATAATAAAAGATGAAAAATATTCATGATTAGGGTTTAAATGCGTATTTCTAATGTAATGAGAGTTTAATTGAGTATCGGGTCAAACTAAAGGGATATCTACCTATTTTTTTATCTCTTAACTTCTCATTCTTCTTAGTAGAAAAGTATATAGTTGAAATTTAAATATAATTTAATGCCTAATTTTATTTATTATTTATAAGAAAGAAAGTCAACAAATATCACATGCTAATTAAATTAAAATATTGCTAGAAATATTGTAATATGAGGTTATGGGTCAAACAATAATTTATATATATATATATAAATAAAAACGAAAATAAACTTACAATATCATAAATATGGTCACTTGAGTTATTTTATATATATAAAAATTATTTTTTCAAATTTTAAATATATTTGTTTTACTCAATATTACAGGACATCTGTTAATTTTTCTAATATACATTTGTTTGTTAATACATTCATATACATTATCAAAAATTGACTTATATGTTTATAATATTAAAAAAAATATATAAGAGGGATTTATGGATCAAGAGACCGTACAAATTCTCTGTGTCAATGGGAAATCTTTTGACACCATCGTCAATGTATCTTCACATGGTGTTCGATTTATGGATTCGATTAATTTAAAAAAATCATACTTGAGAATATATAATAATCTTCTTCACATGATCGACCTAATCTTTTTGTAATGGAATTATCAATTATTGAACATTGAAATTAATTAGAAGAAATTGCGGCGAGCTACTAAATTTAGTTACCTTGTTAATTAGAAGTTGACATTGAAATTAATTAGAAATATTTTTCTACGTTATCACGCAAATAATCATATTCATAAACTTGGTAAGATTTTAGTAAAATTTAATTTCTAAAATATTTTGTTCAAACAATAATTTATTTTTTTAATACTCGGTATTAATTGATTTAATTGATAGTTTTTTAAAATAAAAATGAGAATTTTACAATTTAAATACATTGAATTAAAAGAAAATTTTCATTTATTTTTTATGATATTTTAAGAAAAATTTATTGAATATGTGAATTTTTTAAGTAAATGTTTTTTTTTTAAAATGTTTTGGATAAGAGTAAGAAACTTCGTGTTAGACATACAAAACCTTGTCTTTTATTGTTATTTAAACTGAGAATAGTCTGAGAACATTAAGTATGAAACTATCTAAATTACATATTAGTAAGTATATGTTTATCAACTATAATATTATAATGTTATATGATTAAAATTGAAACTTAATTTATTAAAGAAAAAAGGTGCATTAATTATTATAATTTATGACTATTTTATAGTGTTAAAGTGATGGAGCACATGTTTATCAAATATAATATTGTGTGAAACATTATTTTTTATTACTCAGTTTATTGCAATTTTTGAAAAAACTAGGATAAAGAAGAATAAGAAACTGTATCTTGGGGTTGAAATGGCTTTCTCTGACAAGTCACCAATGATATTCTACGACATGGAACCTTGAGAAGATCCAAATTCTTCATTACACTATCTATTTTAAGTTACTTCCTTGAATTATCTTAATTAGCAATAAATTAATTAATTTTAATAAAAAATATATACATCCATAAGGTCGGTTTGTTTTTAGGAATTGTTTCTTTTTTTTTGTTGCTGAAGATTCAAATATTTAAGAGTCGTTTATCTTTTAATTCATATATGAATATTTGTTAAAAATATTTAAATATAATTAAATTAAAAATTATAATTTAATTTTAAATGAACAAATGTTTTAATAATTTAATATTTTTATTTATAAAAAAAATCTCAATTTTATTAATTTATTTATTAACAAAATTGAAAATAGTTAACTATTTTTAACGTATCTCCTCTCTATTGTAAGTTCTTCTACTTGTTTTTTCAATTCTACTTATTTTATATTTTAACTATTGTAATAAATTTGTATATTTATATAATTACAATTATATTATAATATGACTTATTATTTCTATTTAATTTTTATTGATCTTTATATCATCGATTAGAATTTTCTTTTTAAATCATATATCAAACAAATAAATAATGTACATACTAATATGCTTTGTTAACTTTTTAATCTATTATTGTGTTAATATAATCAAAATTATTATAAATATAAGTATGTTATTTAAAATGATATATATGTCAAAGTATCAATTTTCAGAGTTTTCATTTTGTTAAAAAAATAATTTAATAATTATTTTTAGATGTTTTAAAATAAAAAACAAATATATCATTCAAATTCATATTTTAGTCGTGTTCATAGTTTATATGTGGTTTTTTCACATACCTCCCCTGAGGTTTGTGGAAATCCCACTTTGTGGGAACGTTTGGGGAAAGGGTCACAAACCTGCCCTACGCACGTTCACTTTTGTTAAGTAATATCAAATTGACCAAAATACCCTCAGGTTATTACAAAATAATATTAACTTTGCTAAGATTCGAACCCAAAACCTCAAGGAGAGACACCAAACTCTTAACTATTACACCAAATAAGTTTTATTGCAATATTTATCAGTTGTTTTAAACTAACCATTTGCAAATACATATAATAATTTCTTTAATAACTATATTTATTTTGTTAATCAATAAACCATTTGAAAATACTTATATAATAATTTCTTTAGTAATCAAATTATTTTGTTATTATAAAAAATTAATAATTCAAAAATAGTTTTATAATCATTAAAATTTTATACAATAACTTTAAAATAAAATTATTATTATTATCATTAAATTTTTAAAATTTTTAAAATCTATATATAAGAGTTTTTTCAAACATGACTTAGAATTTATTTATTTAAACAAAACTAGTTTATAAATTCTTTTAACTTAGTTTGTAATATATAAAGTCCTTAAAATAAAAAAAATATCATATTAAGCAGTTAATTAAAGTGAAAAAAGGGTTATAAATAAAGAAATCAATATGATCAATGTAAATAATACCCTTTGAATTTTTTTCAGAAAATTATTTATCAAAATAAAGCACGACCAGTGTTAAAAAAAAAAAAAAAGGGAGAAAACACAACAAAAGCAGCCGATATATTCTCCTTTTTCTGCTCCACATATCACGTCGAAACCCACGTTACAATAAATGCTCTTGTATCCAAAATTTGCCATTCAATTTAGCTTAAACTACGATAACCATTCAAATCAATTTAATAATTTTCTCATATCAGGATTTTAATTATAAAAATTATGACACAATTACTGCATAAGAATTAAGGCAGCCTTGATATTTCAAGTATTATTGATACATGAATGATGTAAATTAAAATTCTATTTCTAAGATTAGGGACATATTTAAAGTAATATTGAAAAATTGAACATCTTTTTTCAAATGTTCTAAAAAGTAATTAGAATAAAGAAAAAGGGAGGGAGGCAAATATAATTAATTAATAAATAAAAAGAAAAGATTGAGAGGATAAGAGGGGAAAAGGACTTATGGGTCCCGGAGGTTTGGCCTAATGTACAATTTGGTCTCAAAGGTTTAAAAATTAATACCCATGGAGCTCCTAGTCTGTTATCTCATAACGTTGATTAGATGAAATATGATGCAATTATTTTTTTACCCCTATTATGTTAGAACAATAGATGCAGCAAGTGTGTATCTGCCACATCAGCAATTTTAATTTTTTTTAATTGAAGTAAAGATAAAAGTAATTATTATTAGGGATTTAACCGAAAATGATCATATTTTACCCTCTAAATTAAAAAATAATCACCTTACTAATTTTTAATAAAAAATAGCTACTCTCACAAATTTTGGACCAAATAATCTTCTCAACATTTCTTTAAACTGTTCTGTTTTACTGTTTAAGAAGTTTTCATTTCTCCTCCTCCCTATTTCGTTCAACAATTTCTCTCTAAAAATAAAACAAAATCTCAACACCCATCCGAAAATGTCCATTAATCTTATCATTCTTATACATTACAGTCAATAATAAATCCCAACAAATCGAAAATTTATTACAAAGGTGAGATTAAAATTTTTATTTTTAATTTAGTTAGTCGAAAGTTTTTTTTGTTATCTTACTTAAAATACAATGTAAGTGTACCGGATGATAAATTTAGTAATTTTGAGATACATATGAGAAAAATGGTGAAATATAAAAGTTAAAGATGATCTGAAAATTGAAGCAAGCAAGAATCCTGTTTGACTCGAGAGTTCACTCTTGAACAAAAACGAATTTTTCCTTGCTTGAGAGTACACTCTCGAGCTTAGTAAAAACCTTCTCAATTGAACTGTGTTTTTAATTGACAACTAACATTTTGTTATTTATGTATAGTATGACTACAAACTTAATGATTAATATTCGATTTGGTGGATCATGGCAACGGACTCTGCAAGGTGGCGATATAATATTGGTGGAGAGAGTATGCCATTGTGTATGGATAACGACATTTCATTTGAAGATTTTATGCAAATTGTGTACAGAGCACATGAAATTAATTTTGCAGAGTAGAAAATTAGAGTAAAGGTCATCTTTATTGACAGTGTACAAGGGTGGGGAGTTTCCTCAATTGCTATAAATATTAACAATGAATTCACCTTCAGAGCATTTATGAGCTCTAACAGTTTAGATTACTTATCCAGCATGAGGGTATATTGTACACTGTGTTTGAGCATGGAACGACTGGGAGTAATCGAAAAAGGAAGGCCACAAAATGACAATCACATACCTATAGATGGAGAAACAATACCTCTGTTTACGTCTTCTAATGGAAGTAATCATCTGAGTAATCTGATTCCCACCATCCCAACATAATTTCATCACTTTAGGCAATTCCAGTACACCACTGGAAACACATCAGACTATGAACGCCCATTAGTGTAAAACGAAGAGCAACCTCTATTGCACCAACACATAGATTCTGCTATTGGTGAGCATGGGCAACATGTCCATAAAGATGATACAACCACCATGGAAGGAAGTATTTGTCTGCCCTGCCACAATGTCGTACAACCACCAGAGTATAATACTTGTGAACTGGATTTTGTTGGCATAGATTTTGCTATTGTAAGGAAATTTAGAAATGTTGCCAATGATAAAGAATCCGAGACACCGCATGCTTGTCCTAGTCCAGTAGGCAGAAATAGCCTAATGAGAGCCCTATCATGAGCAAACCAATACATTCAATTTTTGCCTCCAGTTCCATCACCCTCAACTATCACCAGTGATGCTTCATTGAGTAACCGTGAAGTTCCTGCAGTGTGCGTGGGGCATATATTTAGAATGAAACAAGAACTACGAGACAAACTAGGGTTGATGGCATTGAAGAACCACTTCCAGTTAAAAGTTTCCAAGTCAACCACCCAAAGATTTGAAGTGAAATGCATTGTAGAGGGCTATAAATGGCGAATTCGGGCAATTAGGAACGACAACGATGCCTACTTTTGAGTTATATGCATGGACATAGGACATACATGTTAAAATGAAAAGTTTTAGGATGGACATCGACAAGCAACACCTCGGCTTATCGGAAAAATTATTAAGGATAAGTTCAAAGATGCTAATAGGATTTACACTCTAAGGATATTCA
This sequence comes from Melia azedarach, assembly GCA_028052125.1. Classification (NCBI taxonomy): domain Eukaryota; kingdom Viridiplantae; phylum Streptophyta; class Magnoliopsida; order Sapindales; family Meliaceae; genus Melia; species Melia azedarach. The sequence goes on along the minus strand of CM051402.1, from coordinate 5,093,533 downwards.
AAACTATTATAGGGTTCGTCTTCCATATTCCAAGACTTGGCGGAGTAAAGAAGAAGTTTTAAAGCTACTTTGTGGAGATCCGAGTGAATTGTACAAGAGACTGTCATTGTATCGTCACATGCTAGAAAAAAAAATTAGGGCACGGTTACTACGATAGAAACCGATGCTAATGTCCACTTCTTGTACTTTTTCATGGTACTAGGTCCATGTATTCGGGGGTTTCGCAACACTATCTGACCTGTTATATCAGTGGAAGGTACATTTCTAAATGAAAAGTACTGTGAGTCATTATTTGTCGTAGTCGCTATGGATGAAAATAATAAAATATATCCCGTTGCCTTCAGAGTTATCGATTCAGAGAATGATGCCTCGTATGAGTGGTTCTTTTTAAAGTTACGGGACGCAATTGGGTGGATGAAAGATTTGGTTTTCATCTCTGATCGACACATTTTCATTGAGAAAGGAATTTCCAAAGTTTTTCCAAATGCAGTGTAGGGGTTTTGTACTTACCATATATCTAGGAATGTTAAGGCAAAATATAAGATGTGGCAACAAAGGATTGAGACTGTCACGACAGCGTACTGGCATACTACTGATGCATATCGGATTAGTGAGTTTAATGAATTCATGAATAATATAAGGTCGATGGTCCTCATCGCTGCAGTATACTTGAAAAATGAGGTTGGTGCTTACAAATGAGCTAGATCACATTTTTCGTCATGACAATATAACTTGTTGACTACAAACATTGTTGAGAGTATGAATTCCTTGCTAAGACATGCACGACCTCTCCCTATTGTATCATTTGTTGAATCCATTAGGTCTGTTATTCAAAGATGGTTCTACGAGCATCAAGAGTTGGTCACCGTGCAAAAAGGGTACTTCACTGCGTAGGTGCAGGGTGAAGTTGATGAGCAAACAGAGTTGTCGCACACCATGACTATGGATCTCGTTATGCGATTCGAGTTCTAGGTTAATGATCGAGGAAGGGTAGACATAGTGGATTTATGGGAGAAGAAATGCTTTTACAGACTATTTGAAATTACACAATTACCTTACGCACACGCTTTTGCTGCATGCAAACATGTGTGGCTAGCAATAAACCCAATTTGTTCACCATTTTACAACATCGATGCACTCGTGCATGTGTACGCCAAGCCAATAAACCCAGTTGGTGATGAGAGCAATTGGATGATTCCACTGGAGTTACTTGAAAGAAACATCAAACCCTTATGGCAACGCATTCCAGCTGATCAACCAATAAAACAACGAATTTCATCACAAGGAGAAGAAATTGTTATGAGGAGGTGTTCTCGGTGCCATGCTGTTGGTCACAACCGTGCCACATGTAGAAATCTTATTTCGCTCCATGAATAGGTGATTGTTTTTGTTATTGTTATGTATTTATTTATTAACGTTAGACTTACTCAATATTTTTAGTTAACTTAATGTGTAATCACCTTTAACTGAGATTGCTTTAATTAGATAAGTTTATTTGGAGTTGCATATGCTATATGTTCATCTTTATTTTCATATGTCAATGGTTGCTTTTTATATGTTGATATGTTACTATCTTTTTTGTTTCCTTATCCTATTTTATTTTTCCTTATACATTGTCCAATTTCATGTTTCCATTATCTTTGCGGCATTAAAGGACAATATGCAATGTTCAATTATAAAAATCAATAGAAATTAATAAAAATACAGTATACATGCAATGGCCCTATGATAATTGACCCCTCTACAGATTTACATCAACTTTAAACCTCATTGACGGTCCATTCTCAGGGTCAAAATAAAAAATACGACAAGTAATGTATAAACATACACAAAAAAATCCCACAATTAGCTGAAGTTAGAGCCTGATGAGGGATAAAATGAATTGGACGGATATATGTGAATGCAGAAAGATGCATTGGAACATCCATGAGATACTTATAGAAGCCTGCATACTGAAGCATGTATGGGAATAAGACACACAATGGCATCATAGCATCTGCCATCTGATCATCCCCATGAACTCTTGGTGCTGAGTCGTACACCGTTATCTGCCTAGCTCGTAGATCAACAATGCATGTTACCCAGTGATCACCTAGCACATTAACATAAATGTATACGATGTTAACAAATCTCTAGTCCCTCTAGAGTGCACCCCTCATCCTCAATACGTATCCCTATAAGTTAGTATTGGAGTAGAACTACCCTACAGAAAGCTCTCTTTTCTTGTAACCATTCCATGCCACATGCAGCGTCATCTATAATAGGATAACAAGTAGACGTCAGCGGGTATATGTACAAGATATGTACCAAATAAAAATATAAGCGAATTGTAAATTCAGGGTAATCACATATAAATGCGGTGATGCAACTGTCCAATTCTGCATCACCATGTTCCTTAGCACCATTTGCCGATGGATTAACAAGTCCATGTACTCAGTCATATGCTGCAATAAAAAATTTGATCAAATTTACATACTATCTAATTATAAGTAAATGTGAAGTGCTAAGTTATATGAGACAGTAAAATGAGTTTAACCAAACAAAATATCACATACCTCATCCTTCAGCCAACCGCCTAGTTAAAAAATGCCCTTAATCCATTTGGGGTGACTATAATGGTCTTTCCTTTAATCTGTGCCCTTAGCATAGCTAACCGCTATTAGAAGTTGGTGTACAACTCATCAGAGATAGAAGCTTGAGGCTGAAACTCATATCCAATCCCGTACTATGCTCGCACCCTTGCTATTAATGTACCAAATAGGTTAACATAAAGGCTACGCAGCGCCTGCCCCTTTTTGTATGTTCGATCATATCGACTTTACAGATCTAGAATAGGTGGAATGGAAAAGATTCTAACACTTGCTTCACTTTGATTGCCGATAGCAGTATCCTGCAACGCCACCAAAAACCAAAAAATAACATTATTGTTGTTATGATATAGGAGTAATTGGACATAGTGTCCCTCTACATGTCTAAAAAACTTAAACTGACATTGTAATTTAAAAGAACAGTAATTGTACCTGATCTGTTGGCTTTTGGACCGAGTAAAAGAGTCCACGAAACTCATCCACGAAGCTCGAGAAGGCTTTAGTCTGAAACGAAAAGCTTCGTCATGACTTTCAACAATCGCCTCCTGCCTATCTCTAAATGCCTCGAACTCACTGCGCAATTCTCTAATATCGTGTAAAATGGCAGTGAGAAGTGATGTTGGAATAGGTATATTATCCTTAGAGACCTCTGTCACCGGTGGACTATGCTCGTGCTTGATACGAAAAGGCTGTTTGCCCTACAAAACATCACAGACATAAGAAGCTTAGTTTATTGAATTTGTAATCTGTATGTTGCTTTTATTGGTCAAAAGGAAGAGAAAGTTAGCAAAGTGCATGTAGATGTATTACTATACCTTCTTAGGCCTCTTCAGAGTCATTGCTGTGTCTTGCAGAGTTGGTGATATAGGAGTAGTCTATTGTTAATCATGTGTACTTGGGATATCTAGGGACACGTGACCTCCATAATCGCCCTGTAAAGGGCCAACAATATCAAAAAGCTGTTGCACATAAGGCAGCATCAACTTCTCTTCCATAGGTTTTAAAAATGATATCATCGGCGGTTATTGTATGACAAAAAAAGACAACTTTATATCAATCATACAATACAAAAATGACACAATACCGATTGATTGTCAATTTTCATATAAAACTTTACTTACCTCCTGAGCTTTAAAGAGCATGTCATCCAACATTTTGGATTTGGCATTCTTTGCTTGAGATTGCCAATGTAGCATTTGTGGCAAACGATTGTTTATAAGTCGTTCGAACATAGAGCCTGTTGTTAAGACGACCTCAAAGATCTACACTTGTTGAAAAATCATATGAATTTAGCGTTGACAAAGACAAAAAATGTATTAGATCCAGTAACTCTAGGTGTTATTTCGTACCTGAAATGGAAAATCCTTGAACATTATACTTGTTCACACGTTTTTTCTCTTTTGCCTTAACCCTTATTTCCCTAACCTTAAAGCGTACGACAGTGCCTGTCAACACTCAACTCAATGAATGATATGTATATTGCCAAGCTACAGAACCCTACAAATATTGATTAAACTAGTCTAGGTCATCAACAATCTGTAATATCCACGTGTCTATATCTTGACCCCTTACCAATACGAATACGCTCTAGTAGAAAGTATAGTGACAACTTCACTGCATCTATGTCATTAATCCTCATCACGTCCAACTCGGTGTACACTTTGTAAAGAATGTCTAAATTATGACCATCCTCCTCACCAAAATACAGGTCTCTTAGCCGGGTACTCTTCATCTCAATATTCAAAAATGGCCCAAAATTCTTGCCTGCCATCAACCCAAACTCCATGGCTGAAAATCTTGTCCACATGTACCCAATCTTAAACCACATCTCTTGCTTTGTATTGTCAGCCTGAACCTCATGAAGCAACATCTTATGAACTAGATTCCCAAAAAATTTTAAACCAGCGGATATGTCTAAAAAATGGCCAAAACTTGTCTGTCTAAACAATAAATGCTGTCTAATTGTCAATTTATCACATAATCTCCAAATATTTTAAGTGTGGCAATGATATCACCTCGGCGTGGAAATGATTCTTCGGACACCCCAACTCTACCATTGTTTTCTGTAGTGGAAAGATTTATCAATATAGTATCTTAACACAACATATAGTAACAATACATGTTACCAAATCGAGCAACGAGTTATAAAAAAATGAATTTGGGTGCAGTAGCATTCTGCCTTGCTTGAGAGTGCAACGATTAGCGGGGAAGAACCTCCCGAGATCTATCGGAGGCATTCTGCCCCGCTTGTGAGTGCAGGATGTCGTACTCATGAACGTGGCACACTCTCGAGCAACTCGAGAGTCTAGTTTCTTGCACTTGATTCCGTCTTCCTGCAAAAAATTTCTGTGTCTTTCTGGGATTCATTCAACCTTTCTTAAATGTAATTTTAATCCCCTTCAATCACCCTTAACTAATTTTTTCAATCAAAATCAAAGCCAATTACATGCATTCTTATTAATACAATTGAAAAATTTAAAACTGACGAACTTGTACTCTTAAAAAACAGCAGAAATGGAGAAGGCAGGACGCGCGCAATGTTCAAAGTTGCTAAAGAAGATGATGAATGCCTACTTTTCTTTGCTCGTTAGTTGAACGAAAGAAAATGAGACTGTTTGGTTGTAAGGTTTTGTTTGTGGATAGCTAAAGGGGTAATTTAATCCAAAAATTGTGAGATGGGTCATTTATAATTAAAAATTAGGAAGCTGATCATTTTTTAATTTCATGGGTAAAATGTGGTAATTTTTGGTTAAATCCCTTATTATTATTTTACCATACTATCCTTATTTAAATTATATAAAATAAGAATACAATAAATATTTAGTGTGACAATTTGACCATGCTGTCTTCATTAATTTTATATAAAGATCAAAATGCCCTGTTATTTGTTGGAAAATTATAGCTCGTGAAATTGTAGAGGAAAGTTTGATTGTATTATGAACTATCAGACTATGGTAAAAGCTCCAAAAAATGTTTAAAAATCCTTTTCCCACCTAAAAATTGTATATTTGACGAACATTTTTACATTTTCACTTTTCAATCTTTATTTTTAATATTATGTTTCTTATTATTTTTTACCAAATTTTTCATGTAATTTTCTTTTCTCTTTAAAAAGTTGTCCCAAGAGATTCAATTTTTTTTATCAAGATTGAGAGAAAATTTGAAGCAAAATGTAATTTTTAAAAATAAAAAAATCATAATTTGGAAAAAACTTGTATCATCATTTGCAATACAATCAAATAATCTCAATCAATAAAAATCCTTCCACATTGATTATAACAAATAAAATATGAAAATTTAGTCAACATAAGTTTTCATAAGTTGTCACCAAACTTCATAATTATGTTGTTTTAATTTACCAAAATTACTACCAACTCCATCAACATAAAACCACCACTTAGAAAATGTATCCAATAACGTATTTACACTATGTCCATAGATCTCGAATGTATCTTACAAGCAATAAATAGAGTGAAAATGACTTTATTTTTTGTCTATATTATGCTAAGCAAATACTATCACTAATATTCTTAGAGCAAATATTAAAATATCATCTTATGTATGAAATTCATGGTTAATCTGACTACATAAGGGTTGACTTAAAAAGAGTTGATTATGACTCTAAGAAGGCTAATTCTAACTCCATAATGGCTGAGTATTTGAGAAGGGACAATTTCGGCTCGAAGAAGGCTATTTTTGAACCCAAGAAGATTGACTCGCAGGGGCTTGATTTTGGCTGAAGTATGGCTGGTACCAGTTAGAAGAGGAATGTTGTTGCCTTATCCCTAAAGTTAGGCATGTTTCCTTGAAATATTAGATTGCATAAATAGTTCTGAAGCCTAATTCTGACCTCATAAGTTTCCTGTATTAAGTTCAGTTCTTGTTCCTGAAACAAGATAAATGTTAGCAAAAAGTGACTATATACTGAAATCGAATGCCAATATATAGAATTACGTGATCAATGTTCTCTTAAAGCCTGTGTTGTAGTTTGAGCTTCAGGTTCCTGTTAAAATCAACATTGTTAGTGTATTATTTTTGAAACGTGAATGTATTGAAACATAAGTGTATTTTTTAGTAATCACTTGTGTTGAAGAAGGAATAACTTTTCATGCCCTTCTGTTATGACCTAACTCTTTACAATTTCCACATCTAACAATAGCCTTTTTGGCACCTTGTTTCTCTCCTTGCTCCTTAGTTATTTTAATCTTTGGCTTGCCAATTCTTTGTCGCTTTTTAGGTGGTTCAATACTAAAGCCCTTCACCATTAGCTAAGTTGACATACTAGGTAACAGATGAATTGTTTTTGCATGTGTAGCCATATATAAAGATACTGACAACTTATAATCCACATAATTAACTGCATCTTTGCATCTGATTACATTGCCTGACATTATATACTTACATGGAATACCATTAATATGATAGGCTTCGTAGCCACAAGTCTTCCTTTTCAAGTCAACAATAAAAGAAGTGTAGTTTTCATCCAACATTTCAAACTCATAGTGTAATAGCCTTGTTCACCAGAGATAGTGTCTGCTTTGGGTACACAGCCTGTCACGGTTTTGTTTTCGGGTTTTTCAACCCAAAATGCTTCTTTGGGAGTTAGAGCATATTACAGCATCTCTCCCGTGCTTTACCAATATGGGATTTGCCTAAGGTATTACATACACCCTCCTTTAAGGACTCAGCGTCCTCGCTGAGGTTTGCCTTACCATTGTTCAAGAGGACACACGGAGTGACTCTGATTCCAATTGTAATAGCCTAGCTCACCGAGATATTGTCCGCTTTAGGCACACAGCCTGTCATGGTTTTATTTTTGGGCTCTTCAACCCAAAATGCGTTTCTGGTGGTTGGAGTATGTTAACCTATATATACCCAGTATCTTTCTCGTACTTTGCTGATGTGGAATTTGCCTAAAGTGTTACCAAATCTCTCCATGCTTGTCGATGTGGGATTTGCCTAAGGTGTTACACATAGTCATTGGCTTCTATGACCTTCACAAATCTGCCCTCTTTCCTTAAATCATCTAACTTTTTTTTGACATTTGGTAGAAGTCTACCATTCGACTTCTTTGCTTGGGACAACTGTTTGCATAATCGCTTTATAAATTTCTTCCTAATAAACTCTAACAAACATAATACAAGTTGTCTTTTAAATTCACCAAGCCAACCATTCCAAGATTCGGTCATTTTATTTGTCACGTGATCCACTTGACATGATGCTCAAAGGTTTGCCTATCCCACTCTATTGGGTTTATTTTTACAAGGTAATCAAAAGCATCTTAACTACCATTAATGGTTGTTCAATACTCTTTATGTTCTCCTTCCACTCCCACTGTGTATAACCTCTTGTTGCTACCGAAAACAATGTCCCATAAACCACTTGAGGATGTTTCTTTATGAGAATAACAAAGATGTGTTTTGTACAGCGCCTCATTGCTACACTAGGCCAATATGTCTAAAGAGCTTGTAATATACCCTTCTATCGTTCAACCATGAAAGTCATGGCACCAGTGTTCTCCACTTCTAACCAATGATGTAACATTTCTAAGAACCACGTCCAAGAATTTGCATTCTCAGATTCACACACACAAATAGCAAGTGGAAAAATTCCACTATTTGCATCTAAAGCCACTATCGATAGTAAACCACCACCATAAGGACCTTTTAGATGACACCCATCAAGCCCTATGAACCACCTACATCCTCTAATGAATCCCATTTTTCAATGCTTGGAAGCTAAACATGAACCGTTGGAATTTAAGTGGAGTTGCCCCATAAACACCTGTAAATTATAGTAATTAATTAGTTTATATGTCTTCTAGAAAAGTCATAAATTTTGTACTAATCCATTAACTCTTGAAATGGAGCATTGATGATTTTCAGGAAGACAATGCTAAAAGATACAATTCAAGATTTAAGCAATAGGACATAAAACATTGACACATTCTATAATAATTAAAGGTATTACTTTTTTTAATTAATTACTTTAATTAGAGTTGAATATGTCATTTTTTTAATTACTAATATATTCTTGCAATGTTGAAGCAAAGGGAATACAAGAGTAATATGAAGGTTAGAGTACAAATAATATTAAGGTCTAAAAATAACTTAAATACAACACAAACAGCAACAAGCTGCTGTTTCATTTGCTGTAGAACAACAAAAACAGCAACCTGCCAACAGTAGCATGACAACAAAATATCTTTTAAATAATTAAAAAAGCATGATGAATCATCAACTTCTTTATCTAAAATTGGTCAGTGCGAAGGAAAAACAATGAAACCTGATTACAAATTTATTTCAAAATCTTTCATAGACACCATAACTCAATATGTGAGTATAACATACAAGACTAAAGTTATAATTCCTAAGCATAATTTCTAATTAAAAATGCATGATGAATCATCAAATTCTTCATACAAGATTAAAGCCATGATTCATGAGCATTATTTCTAATTACCAACTGGCAGAATCCAGAGAGATGAGAGAAGCAAATAAATACTCTATTGAGTAATAACAAACTTAGTCTTGGTGCATACAAAAATAAATTAAAGAACAGAAATAGTGTGTGATATAACCTATAATCGATATATAATTAAGAATAGATATTATTATTATTCTTTTTCTAAATTAGCAGAAAAGATGATTACATTGTTTTACATTATTTGTTTCATGCATAATTAATTCAGCAAACAATCTGTAACTAAAGCTTGAATAGCAAAAACAAATTAAATGTTAACAGAGTGATATGCATATAACTTATTTTCCTATGCATATCATTTAAGAAAGATATATATGGATATTAAATTTCAGTATATAATCCTTAAGTCTAAGTTAAGATGAAAAGACAATAAAACAAAGGGATAAGTACCTGAATATTTAATCTTTACAAGTACCACTGGATTTGTTTGTCGTAGGATCTCAACACAATCCCTAATTTTTTTGTATGAATCTCCATGGTCAATTGAAGCAATTTGCAAGGCCTTTTTCTTTGCTCTATAAATCTTTTTCTCGTGACAACATACTCCAAATTTGGTCCTCAAGTCTTCACTCATAGCCCTTGGTGGCATTTGTGGGTTATTCTTCAATGTGGATTGAAATTGATTTGCAATCGAGATATATAATTCTTCCTTAGTTTTTAGTTACCCTATCATAGTCATGCTCATTGTTTAACATTTAAATTTGGAATACTATGCCACTTTTGATTATTGATGCATTAATGAACCATAGGTAGCGTTGTGCAGCGCATGTTGCTCTAAACCTAGTCTTGTCATTTTTAATCCTATTTAGCTCAAAACCATCCTTCACAATGAACTTCTGTAATGCAATCCTGAATTGTTTTGCATTATCAAATTGTTTCCCTACTTCAAAACCAACATCTCCATTAGGAATTTCCCGCAAATGATCCCTATCCAATGATGTTATCATTTCACTAATACGATCTTCATCTTAAAAAAAAGACATAACTTCCCCTTTATCATATGCATCTGCATAATTAGAAAGTACATCGCTTTCTTCACCATTATCACTACCATTTTTCTCGTCTTTGTCACCATCCACAAATGTATCTTTTCCTTCATTGACCTGTTCACTTTTTTCATGCACACCCTCATCATCATCTTTATTTGACCAGTATGCTTCATCATCTTCAAAATCCCCTAAGTCATTTTTTGTTGGTGGATTAGGAATGCTATTACTACTTTCTAATAACTTAGGGTTATTCTTATTGTGTTCTCTTATTGAAGACATCTACAATCAATAATCATCAACATAAGCGTACGAGTATTTTGAATGCATGGCATAACCAAAATCACATTCATATACTATCCAATATTAATATATTATAAAATAATTAATGAACACGTCAATTTATCTATTAATTCAAATCACTATAAACTAACATTCTTTTTCAAGAGTCAATTATCAAGTAATTTGAATGCATGTAGCCAAAATCACACGCAAGCAACAAATAAGCAAGTAAACACAATTTCAAAATATTATTAACCATTTTCATAAACATGCAAAGTCTAACACACTAACTTAAATCAATGATAAGCAAACTCTATGAACTTATCAAACCTATGCAATATATAACTAATGCCATTACAATGCCTACAAATAAAAAACTATTAAAAATTATAGCAAACTCCCAATATAAAATTCACAATACTGACAATAAAAACAATATGCAACTCACAACAAATACACAAAATGTTGCTAGTATGATATTTTCAAAAGTTAAAAGAAAAAATCACTCATTCAAGAAAAAGAAATCTCATTTAACTCAAGACTAACCATATGAAACTAGTGGGTTTGTTGTCATAGTGGTTGTCCTGTCACAAAGATCCGTTATGGGTCATCAATGTAGCGGTTGCTCTATCAATATGGGTTTGTCACTGTAACAGTTGCCTTGTTGCAAAGGCTATTGTGGTTTCATCGTTGTAACGATTGTCTCGTCACAAAGGCTATTGTGAGTTCATCGTTATAGCAGTTGTCTCGTTGTAAAGGCTTTTGTCGTCGTAGACGTGAGAGGATTTCTCAAAACTGAAAATGTATTTTTGTTCAGTTAGTTTCAAAGTTAGGTGGAAAATATGAATCATGTTAGGCAAAACAGAGTCACCCAATAGAAGTAGATAATGTGTATCCTAATGAAAGTGAAAAACTTCTATTTTCTTATCTTGCATGTCAAACAAGATGACATTGAAGGACATGTCATCTCATGTTGGCATCACTTGACAAAGACACAATAAAAGTATAGTTTTATCTTTTCTTAACTTTATAGAGACATTATGAGATATCAGACTAGGAGTTCAATGGGTATTTTTTAAATCTTTGGGACCTACATTAGGCCAAACCTTCAAGACTCATAAGTCCTTTTCCCGAATAAGAGAAGTCGTTGATCTTGTGGATAAAGCAAAGGGAATGTCAAAACTATTAGTTAATTAATATAAAGCAATGAACTTTTTCTAGCCATGATTGCAATGTTAGTATGTTATGTTTAAAGGTTAAGTATTGTTTACGTTTATATTTATTATACATATTTCTCTTACATAGTACATGAAGCATATAAAGGACCCCTAGTGTTGAGTAGGCAGAGTAGTGGAAATGAGAGTTGTGATAATGAAGAAGGGGAAAATTAGTCTAAAACTGAACAAAATGAATCTAACTCTGAGGAGAATCCTAATATTGATAGTGGTCATCATCCAATGGTTCAGTATCGTCCTCCTGACCTAATCAAGGAGAATAACCACTTTGACGCTGATAGATTTCTGTCTAGTATCACCAAGGCTGATCTTAGAGGCTTTAGGAGACTTTATCAAATCCCCGAAACAGTAACTCTTAGAGTCTTTGAGGCCAATGAATTTTCTAGTTACCCTGGGGTAATGAGGTGGTGCTTAACGAGGAGTTAGTTTTCCTCGGAACTAGATTGCCACTTCAGTTGTATTTTACCGCCTTGTTTTGTGGTTATGGAATCACTCCTTACTAGCTGTACTTAAATGGTTGGAGGACCATTGCCAGATTATACGTAATCATGGCCATGTCCAAACAAACCCCACCAACCATTAGTGAGAACATATATCTACTTATGTTCAAGAAAGGACCAATGAAATGCCAAGGATTCTACTATCTTCAAGGTCTCACGAAAGCCTTTAAAATAGTCATTAGCAATCTTTCATGCTACAAGGATTGGAAGGATAGGTGGTTTTATGTGGGTGGGGACTAGTGCCCGTCTTCTTTAGCTGAGAAGAATATACGTGGTTCGACACCTCATGCTTTTAAACCCATTCTTTGTAAGTACATTAGATATAGTCGATCTAGCATCTTAATTTTCATATTAAATGTAAATATCTGTCGAATAATTTATAACTTATGCAACTGTTTGGGAGTCAAGACCTAACTTAGCTACTCTATTGGCAAAGATTAGTGCTGGGTATGCAAAGTTAGCTGATAAAAAAGAACTCCTTTCACCTGGCCAATGCATAAGTTCTGGTCTTGTTGAGGTCACCCCTACTCGTGAGGAGCTCAAAGTAGTTATAAGAACAGAAAAAGGCTTTGTTCCAGAAGTTGACCAGGATGACTCCACCACGAAGTAAGTGAGTATTTCGTAAACTTGTGGTTTTTACTCACTTTCAAGAGTTATTGTCCCCTTTCCTTTCCTTTATGTTTTGCAAAAAGGTTGGCTTTGAAAAAAGGCAAGGGAAAACTACCGAGTTCACTAGGTTATGTTTTGACTAAATGGAGGCCCAACCTGAGGATACGTCAAAAAGAGCCCAAGGTGCCCTGAAGAAATCTGACCAAGTCAAGGGTGGCGCTTCGAAAGTGTTGGCTGAATTTTTAGCAAATGTCACCAAGTTTAGCTTGATAACATCCCCAACTAAGCATCCAAACAAGTAAATCAAAGAAGGAGATGTTGCAGCAACCAAAACAATGCAGAATATCACAAAATCAGAAGCAAGAACAGAGTAAAAACAGAATTTTCGGAAAGCATTAGTGCTGAATTTTTCTAAGCTTGTTTTCACACTCCAAAATTTGGTTTTTCATCACAAATACACTTTATATACTTCCCACAAGAGACCTACATGTGTCTCACATTCATTGGTGGGATGTAACCATGTTAAAATGCTAACAAAACACAAGATACATCATATTTTTCTGGGTGAACAGTACCCCGTAGATAGTCACGTAAACAGTAACCCGAATTTTTCTGCACATTAACATCAACATTCTCCCCCTTTAATGTGCTGCTCTTGAACTCCAATTGCTTCTCTGAGTAGCTGAAATTTTTCCTTTGGCAGGGCTTTTGTAAACAAGTCAACAAGTTGTTGTTCTGACCTACAAAACTTAAGCTGAATCTCTCCATCTTCAATTGCTTTTCTTATGAAATGATGCTTGAGTGCTATATGCTTGCTTCTACTGTGATGAACTGGATTCTTGGCCATTGCAATTGCTGATTTGTTGTCACAATGCAGTGTTGTTGCTTGCTCTTGCTTCTCTCCCATATCTTCAAGTATCATTTTCAACCATATAGCATGTGATGTTGCCAATGAGGCTGAAACATATTCTGCTTCAGCTGAGGATTGAGCAACTGTTTGTTGCTTCTTTGAACACCAAGAAAACACACCTGAGCCAAGAGAAAATGCAAAGCCACTTGTGCTTTTCATGTCATCAGCACAACCACCCCAATCACTATCACAAAAGCCTATCAACTTAATTTCTGTGTTTTTCCAGAATTTGATTTCGAGTTTCATGGTACCTTGAATGTACCTTAACACTCTTTTTGCCACTCCAAGATGAATATGACTTGGATTGTTCATGAATCTTGACAGTAAACTCGTTGAAAACATTATATCCGGCCTTGTTGCGGTAAGGTAAGCAACTTTCCAACCAAACTTCTATAATGAGTTGCATCCACTTTCTTTCCTCCATCTTCTTTCTTTAATTTTTCATTCACAACAAGTGGTGTAGCTACAACATTGCAGCCAAGCATTCTTTCCTTCTTCAAAATATTTTCTGCATACTTTCTTTGAGATATAAATACACCATCTTCGTCTTGGTGAATTTCTATCCCAAGAAAGTATCTCAACAACCCCATGTCACTCATTTCATATCTTTCCATCATTTCATGTTTAAATTCATTTATCAACTTCTCATTATTACCCATAAACAGCAAGTCATCAACATAAATGATAACAATGAGAATGTCCGACATTCCTTGCTTCTTCACATATAATGTCGGCTCACTTTTGCTCTTTGTGAATCCTTTTTCATTGAAGTAGGAATCAATTTGACTATACCAAGCTCTTGGAGCTTGTTTGAGCCCATACAATGCTTTCTTGAGTTTGTAGACTTTGTCTTCTTTATTCTTGACTACAAAACCTTGTGGTTGATCAACAAAAACTTCTTCTTGTAATTCTCCATTCAAGAAAGCTGATTTCACATCAAGTTGGTATAATAACCAACCTTTTTGTGCTGCCAAGGCAATGAGAGCTCTAATGGTGTCAAGTCGTGCAACCGGAGCAAAGGTTTCTTGAAAATCAATACCGGGCTGTTGTAGATAACCTTTTGCAACCAACCTTGCTTTGTACCTTTGCACCTTACCATCTGAATTGTGTTTCACTCGATAAATCCATTTTACCCCGATAACTTCCTTGTCATTTGGCCTATCAACGAGCTCCCAAGTGTTGTTCTTTTCAATTCCTTCAATTTCTTCCTCCATGGCTTGCTTCCAAGGCTTCTTTTTGATCGCATCTTCAAACTTTTCAGGTTCAACAACACAAAAATTGCAACTTTGGTAAATTTCATCCAAGTTTCTCATTCTTCTTGGAGTAGAACTCGGTGAAGACGAACTAGAGCTTGGTGTATTACTTGATGATCCCGGAGAGCTAGGTGGAGAGGATGGTGGAGATTCTTCAATGTTGGTATTAATTTGAGATGAATTAGGCTGAGTCATATCAATGGAAACAAACTTTTCTTCAACTTTTCCTTGCTCCCAATTGTAGTTGGCATTTTCATCAAAAATCACATCTCTACTTACAACAATCTTTTTGTTCTTCAAGCTATATAATCTATAGCCTTTTGAATGTGAGCTATAGCCAACAAAGATACACCTTTCACTTGTTTCATCAAGCTTCCTTCTCTTTTCTTTTGGAACTTGGGCATAACACACACAACCAAAAACTTTCAAGTGCCTAATGGAAGGCTTTCTCCCACTCCAAGCTTCTATAGGAGTTTTATTGTTCAAAGCCTTAGTTGGTGCTCTATTTATCAAATACACAGCTGTATGAACTGATTCAGCCCAAAAATTCTTAGGTAAGCTTTTTTCATGCAACATGGATTTTGCCATCTCCATCACCGTTTGATTTTTCCTCTCGGATACCCTATTTTGTTATCGAGTATAACCCACCGTAAGTTGTCTATCTATACCTTCATCTTCACAAAATCTATTGAATTGATTAGAGGTATATTCTTTACCTCTATCACTTCTCAAAATTTTGATGAAATGACCACTTTGTTTTTCAACAAAGCTTTTGAACTTTTTGAAGATTGTGAACACCTCAGATTTTTGTCTCATAAAAAACACCCATGTCATTCTTGAATAATCATCAATGAAGAGAACAAAGTACTTGTTACCTCCATGAGATATGGTATTCATTGGTCCACAAATATCGGTATGCACTAGCTCAAGCACTTGCTTTGCTCTCCATGCTACTTTTTTTGGAAAAGATTGCCTACGATGCTTTCCAAGTACACATCCCTCACATGTTTCTTGTTGTTCTTCTATTTTTGGAAGGCCGTCTACCATATTTTTCTGCTGTAACAACTTTAAACTCCCAAAATTTAGGTGCCCAAATCTTCGATGCCAAAGTCAAGACTAGTCCATGGTTTCGGTCTTCAATGCAACATCTTTTGCATATTGAAATTTCAACATAAAACTTCTGTTTTTCATCTTTATATCAGCCACAATTAGCTTCTCATGTTGTTTATCAAAAATCACACAACCATTTCTTTCAAATTTCAAAGAATAGCCATTTTCTAGAAGTTGGCCAACACTTAACAAATTTTGTTCCAAATCTGGTACTAACAACACATCTGAAATGTATCTAACTCCTCTCTTGGTTTGCACTCCAATGGTGCCTTTGCCTTTGACTTGCACAAGAACACCATTTCCCATCTTTACTTGTGAGCTAATTGAGGCATCCATTTTGTGAAAAATGCTCTCGTTTCCCGTCATATGATTTGTACAACCACTGTCAAGAAACCAAACTTCATTTTCTTGTTCTAATGCATTTTGACATGCATAAAACAAGTTTGCTTCATCATCTTTCTCTTCTACTCGACTTGCTTGTTGAGTATTCTTGAATCTACAATCTCTTTGTAGGTGCCCGAACTTCTTACAATTGTGGCATTGTGGTTTTCCCTTAAACCAACAATTTTCTTCAACATGATTGCTCCGTTTACAAATTCTGTACTTCTGAGAATTTCCTTCATCTCCTGGACTTCTATCAACACTTCCTCTGCCTCTTCCTCTAAAATTCCAGCCTCTTCCTCTTCCTCTTGCTTGTCTTCCACCTCTAAATGACTCTCCTCTACCTTGATCATGAGTTTTAGGTCCTACATTGAGCTTAGATTGAAAGGCACTATCAAGAGACTTTTCGGAACGCCGTATCAATTTACGCTCAAATGATTTTAGTGAACCCATCAAATCTTGCAATGTCAAAGTGTCTAAATCTTTAGTTTCTTCAATAACCGACACAATGGGATCAAATTTTTCTGGCAAGAACCCTAAAACCTTCTCAATCAATTTTTTATTTTCAACTTCTTCACCATAAATCTTCATTTGATTCACTAACTCAGTATATCTATCTGAAAATTCTTGCATTGTTTCATTTTCTTTCATTCTCACATTTTCAAAATCTTTTCTAAGATCTTGAAGCTTAGAAGCTCTTACCTTTACACTCCATTTGAACTCCTCTTGCAAGATTTCCCAAGCTTCCTTTGCTTTTGTTGCTCCTATAATTCTTGGGAATACATTGTTGGAAACTCCTTGCTAAATTTTGCTAAGAGCATTTGTATCCCTTTGCTTCTTCTCTTTTAAATTTCTTTGCTCTTGTTCTGTCAAGGTTGATGTAGATGCGGGTTCAACAACTCCGTTTTCTATTAGATCCCAAAGATCTAATGAAATAAAGAGTGTTCTCATTTTCACACACCAAAAATCATAATTTTCTCCATAAAAAATCGGAACATAAGATTGCTGGATCGTGGGATTTGAAGAACTTGTGCTAGCCATCTTGTTTTTTGCTTTAAATCTTCACTTTCTTGACTTTCTGCAACCTTGCTCTGATACCAGAAAATGTTGGCTGAATTTTCAGCAAATGTCACCAAGTTTAGCTTGATAACATCCCCAACTAAGCATCCAAACAAGTAAATCAAAGAAGGAGATGTTGCAGCAACCAAAACAATGCAGAATATCACAAAATCAGAAGCAAGAACAGAGTAAAAACAGAATTTTCGGAAAGCATTAGTGCTGAATTTTTCTAAGCTTGTTTTCACACTCCAAAATTTGGTTTTTCATCACAAATACACTTTATATACTTCCCACAAGAGACCTACATGTATCTCACATTCATTGGTGGGATGTAACCATGTTAAAATGCTAACAAAACACAAGATACATCATATTTTTCTGGGTAAACAGTACCCCGTAAATAGTCACGTAAACAGTAACCCGAATTTTTCTGCACATTAACATCAACAGAAAGACAAAACTACTAAGTCCAAGATCCTTGAGAAGAAGACTGATATGAATCCTTAAAAAAGAATAAAAAAGATCCTTCAAAGGACAAGGGAAGCGCAAAGATGAGTCCTCAAGGGAAATTAAGGAGAGCCCTGCCAAGATGCAGTATACAAAGCAGGAGAAAGAGATCATAAAAGTGGACGATCTCTCTAAGATAGACATTCCTGAATAGAAAATTAAGCTTTTTGAACATTTGATTCAATCCAATAACCATTCAGCTTCAGTAGTTAACCTTGCCTTGTCTTTGAAAGTAGAGGCTCTTAGTATAGACACTATGTTGGAGAAAATACATGAGCAACTGGGCAAGGTAATTGTGCCCATATTGTTCTATCTTTGCGTAATTGTATCGAGCCCCTCTAAGCAACTGTTTGCCTTTTGAACTTGTGTAGGTGTATCACACTATGTCTTTGCTCATAGACGGTGCAAAGGATCGCTCTATCGCAAATGCCTAGCCCTATAAAATTGTGGATCAACTAACCAGGGAAAAAAACCAAATGAGCCAATATTGGTGGATGTGAAAAGCAGGGGGAAAATCTTGAGGCCTAGCTGAGCGATGAGAGAAAGAGATGGGCTGGTGAGCGCAATGAACTTCTAAACAAAGTTACTAATCTCGAGGCCCAGGTTTGGCAATTGGGTGCCCAAGTGTCTAACCTTGCACACACTAGCAAAAATCTAGAAGATGAGCTTTCTCGTACCAACATGGAGGTCGACCAACAATATGATGATATCTTTAAGAAAGCCTTAAAATTGGCCTACAAGATCTCTCAAATGGAGTACAAAGAGCTTGATCTAGGCTGATTATTTGAAAAATTTGAGATCCCTCAACCTGTTCAGCATATAGCCAAAAAACCAAGGGGAAATAGCTACGAAAGAGCTGGCTCTAATCCCTCAGCCTGATCAAATTACACTTCTAATTGAAAACTCATTTTTTGGCAGCATCTCACCAGCACCTTTGAAGAAAGCTTGATTTTCATTTCTTTTGTATTTGAACAAGTCGTAATAGATAATTGAATTTTAGTACGTGATTATCCTTGATCAGAATTTTCATGCTTAACTTAGCGCTAATTTTGTGTTTACCTTCTTAAATTAATATCAAATTGATATTAACTTATTCCGAGGCAATGGTGGTCAGTTTCTAGGAGGGTTTACACTTGCACTTGGCCACCAAATTGTTTTCCACGCTGAGATAATGGTTGTTATAATAGCTGTGGAAATTGCCTATGAACGGGGGTGGTTCCATATATGGCTAGAAAGTGACTGTCTCCCAGTTATTCATCTCTTATTGAATGACTCCCTTCGCCCTCCTTGGCATTTGCAAAACCGTTGGCTGAATTGCAAACTCTTGATATTAAAAATATGTTTTCGATGCTCTCACACCTTTCGAGAAACTAATGATGTTGCAGATGCTCTAGCTAATCTAGGTTTACATTTCGATATGTTACAATGGTGGTCTTCTCCTCCACCTTCGATTCAGAGTTTGTTATCCCACAATGCAAATGGGTTCCCCTGTTATAGATTTTCTTAATCTTTATTTCTGTGCGGCAGCCTTTGTGGTAGAGGGTTTGGCAGGTCTGTTTTGTTACAGCCCTGGTTAGTTTGTATTCTTCTATTATTTTAATGAATTAGCCTATCAAAGGCTTACTTTAAAAAAAAAATATCAAATTGATATATTCGTGAAGTATTATTCTTCGAACGAATCATGTAAAGTAAATAGAAATTGCGTACTAGGGCGTTCTATAGCTTGTATTCATTTTCAGGTTTTCTTCTTCCTGATCAGAACAAATTTTGCTAGTCTCGAACAAAGATTAACATAGGGCCTGAGCTGTGACTAAGACTTTTTTTCCATGATTTTAGAGTAAAACAAGTTTTTATAAATTTTGTAACTGTTATTACCTGATTTGAACTACGGTAAGATCCTTTTTACAACAACTTTTTTAACAAAACGAGATTTGTTGATCCCTTAATTATTGTTGTCTGATATGAAATATGGTCGGATCTTTTTATGACAACTTTTTTGAATAAAACAAAATTTACTAATTTTCATTGCTGTCTAATCTTAACTGTAGTCAAATCTTTTTATGACAACTTTTTTTAGTAAAATGAAATTTACTAACTTTTATTGTTGTTTGATCTGAACTATGGTAAGATCTTTTTACAACAATTTGTTAAATAAATGGAATTTTTTATCTTTTCCATTTTTGCTAATTGATATGAACTTAGATCTCTTTTATAATAATTTTTTAAATAATATGATAACAGAATGAGATAATTATTGTGATTAGGGTCATGCGTAAATCTTTTTATCAATAATTCTTCAAGGATAATACGTCTTCAATATCTATGCATTTCATAGTTTTTTGACCTCTCTTCCGTCTGGGTACTGTAGCTTGTAAACGCTTAGCTCATAATTCTGCTCACCTTGTATGGTCCTTCCCAATTTGCTCCTAAAGCCCTTCACTAGGTACCTTTGAATTTTGCATGACTCGTCACAATACTAAGTCCCTCTAACAAAAGAATCTTGTATGAACTCTCCTATTGTAGTACCTTGCCACTCGTTGTTAGTAAATAACCATCTTGATTAGCATTTGATCTTGCTTCTCGTCCAACAAGTCTAAGGTTGATCTCATTAGCTCTTCATTTTTTAACTCATCAAAGTGCTTCTTGAAGGTGCTTCAATCTCTGCTAGAATTATTACTTCGAAACCAAAGGCTAACGAGTATAGTGTTTTGCCAGTTACTATCCTTGATGTTGTTTTTTAGGGCCAGAGGATTTGGAGTAACTCGTCTACCTAACCTCTTTTTTTGTCATCAAGTCGTTTCTTCAACACCTTCTTAAGCATTTTGTTCACCACTTCCACTAACCCATTTACTTTCGGATAGGCAGGAGAAACAAATTTGAGGTCGATGCTTAGGTTGGCATAGAACTTTTTGAAGTTTGCATTATCAAATTGTTTTTCATTGTCTATAATTAATATTGAGGGAATTTTGAATTGATAAATTATATTTCTTTCCACGAACGTTTTGGTCTTCTTTTTTGTTATGGTGGCAAGTGGCTCCGCTTTTGCCCAATTTGTAAAATAATCAACATTTACTACACATATTTCATTTGAACGTGTTGCCCAGGTAGTGGTCTCATCAAATCTAGTCCCCACTATGCAAAAGGCCAAGGATTAAGAATAGTGGAAAAATTGTACTGTTCTTGATGCATCTTGATGTATTGTTAGTCAATAATATCCTTGGCATAAGACATGGTATGCCAAGGATCTAGCCCTGATAAGTGCGTAAAATACGCATTTATCGAGTATTTCGAGACTTGAATTGTTTTGTAAATCCTCAAGTTTAATTAATATTTGATAAATTTTGATATTTTTCATAGAAAAGATAACAAACGGACATTGAAGATGAAATAGGCTCGAGAAAGCAACGTCGAAAAAGTTTCAAAGGAAACAGGGACTAAAACGCAAAGTCGAAGGGACCAAATTGCAAGGAAATCAAAACTAGAGGGGATGGCGCGACCGCGCCATGCCTATGCTCCAATATGATTTTTCGCCACGAGGATGGCGTGGCAGCGCCACCTATTCTATCCCATGGCGCCCCAACGCGGATTTTGGGCGCTCCAGCGCCCCTTGGACGTGTTTGGACGATTTTTGGCCATAAGATCATCACTCAATGGCCTGATTTGAGTATCTTTTAGGTTTATATGATTTTAGGATGACAGCCACCAAAACATTTAGGGGGGGGGGGGGGGTGTAACCTAGAATAGAAATTGAAAGGTTTTTGAGTAAGAAAGAGGAAGAACAAGTGAAGATCCTACAGAGAGAAGTGAAGTGATTCAAGTTGGAGCCCTTGGAAGAGGACTTGAAGGAGGATCATTGAAGCTTGGATCTCTAGTCTAGTTTACCTAAACTCTCAAACTCTCTTTTTGTATTTCATTTGAACTTTAATTGTTGAACTTATGATTATGGAGTACATGTTGATTGTTATGTTGTCATTTGTGATGGTTGGCTAGTTTTCCTAATCTAGGGTCTTGATGGATCTTGTTTAAACTATGTTTTAATTAATTGGCATGTTATTAATGTTGTTATGGTTTGATTCACTTGTGTTTATCTTGCTTAATGTTCTGATTTGTTAATTAATTAATGAATTGGTTAAATTGGAGATGGATGAATTAAGTCTTGGCAAAGATTAATTTGTTCGTCGGACTAAGTGAACACAATCTAGATAGTTGTGAGACCGAGAGGTAATCGACATCTAGATAATCAAGTTAACGATTAGGATTTTAATAAACCGGGAGGTGAATTGGGTTCTAAGCGTTAAATAACAAGTAATGCTTAATGAGTGTATAATTATTCGGATTAGATAGGGATATCAACTTGAATTATTGTGCGTAAAACCTTAACTTACGCTCGGGAGAGGTGTTAAGGTTGACTTAAATCTTGTGATTAGGGAATTAGACCAAAACGCATTAATAATGGTCAATTAGGAGAAACACATGTTTGATAAGTAAAATCAAGACCCTAGGTAATTCATCCTTGCATACTTCATCTTTTATCAAATTCTTAAACTCAATTTCTATTTCACGTTTATTAATATTTGTGTTTGAGTTTATTTCCCATTACAATTAATCGATTTAGTTTACTTAGATAAAATTGGCCTTTCAAACTATAGTACTTAGTAATTAATTTCAATATCAATCCTCGTGAGACGATATTTTTTCTTATCACTTTATTACTTGATACGACTCGTGCACTTGCAGTTAGCATAGTCGTGATCAAGCCCCGCCATGATCGCTGGAACCGCCCATGTGAGCTTTTTCTAGCACATAACCTACCTACTCCTCATTAATGCACCGTATGTAGCATACCTCGAATCCTCGTTTATACAACACCTGATCGATTAGGAATACGCAAAGATCTATTTTTAATTTTCCTAACCTCTTCTTTATCTTTTGGCAGTTTGCCGTCTAGTATATATTCTCTGATCATGTCCATCCAAGTCAAGACTTGGTATGTTGTGTTAAGCTGACCAGGCCTCCATTGATCGCCCTACATTTTTTTAATTTAGCACCTTTTCGATTACTGCCATGGTATTTTCTAATTGTGGGATTTACGTTATCACTATCTTCTTGAACCGCTTCATCGATTCCATAACTTTGGATAAAGTAGGTGTGCATATTTCCATCTTTCGCCTAAAAATGGCCGGAGATTTGATTACTTCGAGGTAATCTGTTCCAAGTGAAAGTGCCAAACCAAGTCTAGCCAATAAAGTCTCTGACTCCGCATTGTTGTTTGTCACCTTAAAGTGAAAATGTAGAGCGTAAGCTAACTGATTAGTACCTAAAAATACAATTTTATTATTATACGAAATAATGATAGTTGTTGAAATATAGGACCATTTGTGATATTTTACTAATTATTTTACAAATATTGTTATTGAAAATAAATTGCAATTTGTGTATTTTTAAATATTGAAAAAGTAAGAATTTTTGCATAGTTTTATCTTTTAATTAATCTTACTAATTGTTTGTTTTTTTTATTATAGCACAATTCAAAATCAAATTGAGTTGTTTCCATCTTTACAAGTTTCAAGCTCCAAGTAGTCATAAAATTGGCTTTGATTTGTGAATCTAGTCCAAAGACCACCTACATTCATATTGAAGATTAAAGAAGATCATCTTTGATTTTTCTTTCAAAGAATATAAAATGAAGAATTCAAATTCAATTTGAATTTGAAGAAATGGATGGGTGGAGGAATGCATTGCCAAGGTCCAAATTGATGGATTTCTCATTTTCTATAAATAGGGGGATAAACTTCTTCATTTAGTAGTAATTTTCATAATAAGTAGTTTGTTCTTACAAAGCTTTTATTTTAAGCAAAAGTGATATTTCAATTCTATTCACATTTTCTCAATAGAACTTGTGAAATGAATTGGAATTTAGGCTAAAGTTTGAGTAAGGCTTGAGAGAATCTTATTGTTTAAATTTATTTTAATTTCCTACTTTGATCCTTTCATAAATATTCATTGCTCATATATTTGTTTTATTTAAGCTCTTTATTATTCATTTTAATTTGATTAATTATAATTTATATTTCATATAAATTCAGTCATGCTTTATTTATGTGATTTTTATTATAATTATAATTCTTGTTGGTTATTATTTTATGAATTTATCTTTTATTGCGATATCATTTATTAATATATTGTCGATTTTGGATAATTTATAAAATAAAATTACGTGTTTGAATAAAAGAACTTTTCTTAAAACAAATACATTAATTGTTATCATTGATCTTCATTACAAATTTTCCAATTGTTTGGTTAGGAAGTGAACCATGCAATTGAGTAGTAGTAATTAGGAATCAAGTTGGTTATAAATAAAATTAAACAAATAAGTGAATCTTAAGCCTTGCTATCTTTTATATTTTTATTCAAATATTTTTCCTACCAATTTTTTTAATCTTATATTTCTATATTTAATCAAATCTCTAACCTTTTATGTTATTGGCTTCTTCGTGGGATTGACACCTCAATCTTTACTGCAACAACTGCGTAGTAATGTTTGGGCGTAATCACTAACTCTATATTTATTGGTCCAACCAAGACGATCCCGACTCCTCGGCCTTGAATGTTTAATGCTCCATCTATGTACAAGCGCCAAAACTAAGCCTTTTCCTGCTCCTTTGGTGGTACTTGTTCAATTGCTTCCCCTGGAGACTTAACATCATTCTCTACTGATCCCATCTTATTTTTTTAAATAGGTACTATTTCTATCTCCGTGCTTCCTGCCTCTCGAATCATCGTTAACCCGACTATTTCTTGCACGATCATCCCTTCCACAACTAATCTTTTCTCAATGAAATTAGCCAAAGCCTGAGCTTTAATGGCCTTGTGAGGTTGATATTCTATGTCAAACTCACTGAGCTCAATTGAGAACTTGACTAATCTCTCAGAGAGATCTGGTTGTTGCAATATCTGTCGTAAAGGTTAATCAGTAAGCACCACTGTAAGATGGGCTCAGAAGTACGGGCGTAATGTTCGTGTTACGACAAACAACGCAAGGGCTAATCTCTTTAGAGGTAGATATCTTGTCTCTATATCCAACAATGATTTTCTTGTGCAATATGTTGGTCGATGGATCATTTTGTCTTCTTTTACCAATATTTAGCTTACCGCATGATCAATTACTGCCAGATACAAGTACAGTATGTCTTCTACCAATAGGCTCACTAGATGAGGTAGGTTTGCTAAATAAGCTTTTAACTCCTAAAAGCTTGCTTTGAATTCCTCAATCCATTCCTAATCTTTCCCTTTTTTTATGGCCTAAAAAAATCGAAAAGATCTGCTAATAGCCTCACATATGAATCTATTCAATGCAACCAACCTCTATGTTAAACCTTGAACCACCCTTCTCAATGTCGTTCGAGATTTCATTTTCAGTATAGCTTGAACCTTTTGGGGATTTGCTTATATTCCATATTAGCTGACCATAAACCCCAAAAGTTTACTGAAGGTAACTTTGAATGCACACTTATTAGGGTTTAACCTCATGTTGTATCTTCTGAACAGGGAAAATTTTTTGCCTAGATGCTGAACATGATCTTTATTTGTTAATGATTTAGTGATCATATCGTCTACATACAATTCCGGTATTTTTTTTATCAGGGGCTTAAAGACATTGTTAACCAGCCTCTGAATGTTGCTTTTGTATTTTTTAACCAAAAGGCATCACCTTGTAGTAGTATAAACGCTAATCAGTCATGAACACCTTATTCTCTTAGTCAGCTTTATGTATCCTAGTTTGGTTGTACCCTAAAACTACGTCTATAAAGCTTAGTAGATTGTGTCTAGCTGTTGAGTCTACCAATTGGTCAATTTGCAAAAGCAAAAAGCTATCCTTCGGGCAAGCCTTGTTTAGATCAATGAAGTCAACGCACATTCTTTATTTTCTGTTTGCCTTCTTGACCATCACCACGTTGCCACCCAATCTGGATAATATACTTCCCTCATAAACCTTATTTTGATCAGCTTGTCAACCTCCTCTTTAATAGCCTTCCTCTTCTCCTGATTAAACATTCTTCGCTTTTTCTTAATAAGCTTGAATGTTGGATTAACTGCCAACTGGTGTGAAATCACCCTAGGATCGATTCCTGGCATGTCTTTGTGAGGACAAGCGAATATATCTATATGTTCTTCCAAGAAGTTGACTAGCTTCCTTTTTTTTTTTCAAATAGCTAAGAGCCAATCTTCGTGGTCTATTTAAGCCTTAATGGATTAAGGGGTATTGACTCCAATTTTTCTACTTGTTCTACTATTGGCCTCATTCCTTCCAAGTTCATTTTCTTTCCTAATTATCCATTATCTTTTGTTGTTTGACATTTTCCTTGTTTAGTTCTCTTTGTGCCCTGTTGTTATGCAACAAGACCTTTTTGAAGAGACTGTAAAACATGTTTGGGCAATCTTCTAATCCCTTTCACTATGTCAATTCCTTCACTGGCCCTAAATTTAAGTTTCAAAAAGTGCATACTTTCCACCACCTTTGTCTTCCTCAAGAAAGGTCTTCCCAAAATAATGGTGTACGCCATTTTTAAATCCATAACTTACAATTCTATCATCATGATTTTTTGATATGGTTTATCCCCCATTGTCAGTGGTAGCGGAACTAAGCCTAGGAGAGGATATATGAATCAGCAAAATCGTATATAGTTGTGTCTACTGGTCCCATTTTCAAATTTTCAATGTTCAAGGAGTACAAGGTTTCTTTGAATGTTATGTCAACTAAATTTCCCGTGTCCATTAAAATTCTATTAATCTTATCTAAATCAACCTTAAGTGTTACCACTAAAACATTGTCACAAGGGTACTTAACTCCCATCTCATCTTCATATGTGAACATGATTAGAACTAACACCAACCTTGGTTTCTTTCCAACTTTAACATTCATCACGTGTTGGCTCATATAAGTATTCAACGAGTACTTTGAGTAATTTTTCCTTGCGTTATTGGAATTACCGCCAATATTGGTCCTCTTGTGATCAACATGCTCTTATGGACTGAATCTTTGAATTCCCTTATTCTACGTTTAGAACCTTCTTCTGTTTCATGAATTCCCTTATATCGATCTAAATCATTGTTCCGCATGAGCATCTCTACTTGCTCCCTCAGGTCTAAACACCGATCCTTTATATGCTCGTGGTCTTGATGAAACACACATCTTTTTTCTCTATCACGAACATTTGATGCTGACCTTAACAGGCAAGAACCGAGTAACAAACCCCAATCTTTAATCTCCTTATAGTTCTCTAATAAGGCGTGTTCAGATAGTAACTTACCTTTTATCTTATACCGAAGTAACTCTTGTCTCCTTCTTTGGGCAGGGGAGACGACTTTTTCTGCTCATTTGCTCTTTCTTCATATCTTGGGGTGGGAATCCACGATTTGGCCTCTGTTAATACCTACCTTTATGTTATGAATGTTGAAATCCCTCCTCAAAATGGGTCTAGGATCATGTTTGTGCGCGCCTCTTCTACTATATCTATCATTGGACTGGGATCATGTTTGTACGCGTCTCTTATGCTCCGTCTTTCATCAGACTAGGATCATGTTTGTACGCATCTCTTATGCTTTGCCTATCATCAGACTTTACTATCCGCCTTCTATTTCTATGTCCTTTTAATCTTTCTTCCTTCTTTTTTAACAACATTTGATCTTTAATCTCAATTTCTTCAAAAATCTCTTTTTATGCCTATTTATTCATTATGACAGTTCACTTGTCGACAACGAACTATCCTTTGTAAATTTGTAACCCTTTCTTCAATCCCTCTAATGCCAAGGGATGAGTGAAAGCTTATGCTTCCATGACCTCCTCGTGATACCTCTTTATAAAACTCTTTTAAAGTCTTATCTCTTTGTTGTTTTAATAACAGCAATGAACCAATGTTCTTTGCTATGGCCATTGCCCTATGAACTTATTAACAAACTACTCACATAGCTTATCAAAACTTTCTATGCTCATTGGTCATTTGTGGCTCTGACAAACCCTAAATCATCATCATCTCTCTGAACAAGTCGATGTGTAACATCGAGTCAGATTTTCCTGTGTATGGTGTAACTTGAGGCATTTTAAACTTTGTGAGAGGACCAAATCTTAAATTTCTTTGGAGAATGGCAACTTCCATAAAAATGTTAATTCTTCTAGTTGATTTTCGTATTATTGTTGATCTTTTTCTTTCTGAGCTCGTAACTCTTCGATAAGATTTTGAATCTTTTCCTTTATCTCCTTTCTTCTTACAACCTAATCAGCCACAGATTCATCTTTCTTTAAAGTTTTTTTGGCAGCGATGTTTATCTCGTTCCTTTTACATTTATAGTTTAAGTAGGCTCTCATATCTGCCAAACTTATATTGTGTTTAGTTGTGTTTTTACCTCAGTTCAAATCATATCAAACATTAGTTAGTCTCTACTCTAGTTGCTCTTGGACCCATAAAGGTGTTATTTCATTCTGATCGGCGTGAGCTTGTTCCTGGTCTTGAACTCTTTCCTCTGGAACAAACACATGCTTCTGCCTATGATGATTGTTCTATCCTCGTAATCCACCTTCTTATCTTCTCAAAGGCAATCGTTTATGTAAAGCTTTAGGTAGGGTAACACCTTGTTCTTTCTCAAGTGTTTGCACTTTTTCCAAAATTTGTCTCCCAACTATGGCTTCCTAAATTATCCTTTTAAGGTTTTCGATTTCTTTTACCATCAACTCGTTCTTGCTCTCCAAAGTCTTTACCTATTTGTCCCTTTCCAGGTATTTGCATTCGCTTTCTTGTAGCCTTTGTACAATTTAGGTTGTGTCTACTTCTCCGACTTAGGTCGCTATGTCTCTGAGGTTATCGTAATGAACGTGGTGCTGGTTAACAATTTGAGTCTAATGAGTCTTCCTCGTCAATGCTTTTAGTTGGATGCCTTCTGAATCAGAAGTTCTGATGACTTGTTGCTCCTTGATTGTTACCATAGCTTTTTTATCATATTTCCAAAGACGACACCAACTGTTGATACTGAAATTTGTAGTTTCAATATCCTACAATAAAAATTGAATTCTTCTTGCTAGAGAGTAAAGAATTACCTTATTTCTTATTTTAGTAAAAATTATCTATCAATCTCCTTACATAAATAGAGTGTAATATATATATATATATGCTAATCTCTTATTCCTAATAGCATTCAGAATCCTGAAAGAATCCAGAGTGTATCTTGAGGATTTCGAGTATACTTCAAATCGGGACTACTGATTCTATTTACACCCTCTTGTAAGGATTCTAATAAGTAACAATCTTACTAGACTTACGACATTACCCCAATTCTATTGATCTAACCAAATTTACTCGTGTGGCACCCGATCAGGATCCATTTGGACCTGAGCCGAACATAATGCATCCTAATTGACGAAGTAGTGGGCCTGTTAGTGCAAAACCCATTAATTTATGGGTCCGAGGTCCTCTTCCTAAACAAATATCATAAAATGATTGTTAATAAAACACATACAACGTTCCATGTTTTAATTATTAATAAATGAACTATTCAGAAAACTCATATAAAATCCTAATAATCATCAATTAAGAATGCTAAATCAATAATTCAATGAATCAAATATGTGACATATAATTAATAGCATCTGAAAAATTATAAAACAGACATGATTTAATAGACAATAGATTAAGACAAGTCTTTTTCCTTCTTTTCCTCTTCGTTTTGATTTCCTCTGTAGTCCTTTTTCTTCTTTCTTTGATTTTCTCTCTCTCTTTTTTTTTTTTCCTACAGACAAGATAATAAGAACTCTGGTTATAAACTCATTTAACCTAAACTTCACTATATATAAAATATCACTTAACTCTCTTAACTTCTTCTTTTATACTTTTGACCCATAAGAAAATTCTTAGTATCCAATAGTTTCATTCTTTTCAAAAGTAAGCATACTCACCCATAATAAATAAACTTCACAAAAAGTAAATATACTTATCTTATAAACTTTTAGTCATTTGTATTATCATATAATACAGTGTAGATATATCTATATATACACTTTCCTATAAATAATAAAAATTCGGCGTATAACAATGGCATTAATATTGTTCCATTAATGAAAATTATATCTTCATGTATGGTTCACAATAAAGCAAAAGGTGTAAATAATTATTAAGTTTTTTGAATATACATGTCATAATTTATTTATTTATGTTAAATATAATGTTTATAGAATATATAATATAATGTTATATATACTTTCCTCTATTTTTTTTTTTCTATATATCATGACTTAGTGACATGCTTAATTTATATATATAGGTAGAACATGTAAAGAAAATATTTAGTTAGAAAAAAGGGGTATTCAATATCTGGTAAGCATATATTCTTAAAATTTTACATTTGAATGGAATTTTTGTACATTAATTACAATATTAAAAAATAAAAGCAGCTCTCATTTATTGATACTAATTATAAATAAAGTTATTGGATTTGTTCTGTACGTTAATTTTTATTTTATTTAAAATATTTATTATATTATTTTTATCGGATTGGATCCGAATTTTAACAGATTGATAAATCCATAATCCAACTCCTGTAAGCGGATTTCAAAATTTTGAATCCAACCCGATCCATTGATTCATCAAACCTATTAAAAATAGATTTGATCGAATCAGATTAAGCTAATTGGATTTAACAACATATAAACGAAAAAAAATAATAATTTAGAAGCATCCTAAAAATAATTATTAAATCTTTTAATGATATCCATCCATATAAATATCATCATCTACATCACATATCACACTTTAAAATGGGTGGATAATTAGTCTTGTAAAATATTCTTAAGCCCATAAACTATACTTTTTTTTTAGAAATTTATAGGTAGAACATGTATGAAAATATTTAGTTAGAAAAGAGGGATATTCAATATTTAGTAAGCATATATTCTCAAAATTTTACATTTGAATACAATTTTTGCACATTAATTACAATATTAAAAAATAAAAGCAGCTTCATTTATTAATTGTGTTTAATTTTTTAAAACCGTTTGTAAAGGATATTGAATCACACAGCTTATGATATATTCAGAGAGTTACAAATCACACAGTATATTTGTTTAAAATTTGAAAAATGTACAAAATTTTTAGCTTTGTTCTTTTCTTTTACTAAGGGAATTAGTAACATCCAAAAAATAAAAACAAGTTTATTTTAGTTTCATTTTCAAGTATCTACAGTTTTAATAAATATGATATTAAGATTAAAAATATAAACACTACTTAAAAAAAGAAATTGTGCAACACGAAATTAACAATGAAAAAATTCTAAAAACTTATTTTGCAAAAAATTGAGAGTAATAAATTATAATATGTGAATTAAATTTAGTGTCAATAAAATTTTATTTTAATCCTAAAATTTAAAAAAGAATTTTTATTATCTTTATTTATAATAAATAAAATATTTATTTATATTAATTATATGTTTCACAAATTTTTAAGAAAATACAATAACAATAATATATATATATATACATATATAATAAAATGTTATACATGTTTTATTTAAAGATTATTAATTATTATCATTAGGTACTGAATTGTTATCAAGAAAGTACAAAAAAAAAAAAATGAGGCTTACCATTTTTGCATACGACTTTGTCTAAATTCATTGTTAGCATTTAAATTTAAATACTATATTCTTATTTCTAAAATATTTTAAAGTAATAAAATAGAACAAATCTTTTTATGTTTTATGTTTTAGTCCCTAATACTTCTAAATAGTGGAGATTAAATTTTAATTATGAGATTAACAGTAACAATATAATAAATGTTTGGTTAAAGGATTAAAAC
Source organism: Melia azedarach (assembly GCA_028052125.1). Taxonomy (NCBI): domain Eukaryota; kingdom Viridiplantae; phylum Streptophyta; class Magnoliopsida; order Sapindales; family Meliaceae; genus Melia; species Melia azedarach. The sequence goes on along the minus strand of CM051402.1, from coordinate 5,061,789 downwards.
GGTATTGATTAAATATTTTAGATTAAAGTGACATTTTTCATTAATGTTTTGGGTCTTTTTTAACCTAATACAATAAACATCTGTTGACTAATCATGTTCTTTGAACCAATGGGATGGTGGTTAGTTTGGTTCGGGATACTTTTTATCTATTACATCAAACATAGTGATTAAAGTGACAATTCACGAAATATTGAGAGCCAAAATAAAATTACATCATATATGAAATTAAAAAGGTTCCTATATATCTATACCTAAATATAAAACTACTGATACCATAATAATAATAATAATAATAATAATAATTTCCCTTTATTTTTAGTAAGAGGGAAATATTAACATTTGTTCTTCAGCCATTTACACAGTGGAAGATGAAGATTTCCTGAGCCTTGCCAAACAATTATCTGTAGGCCTTGAATGAGGCAGGTACATTAATGGGCATTGATGATTCAGTCGTTCCACCCTATAATTAAACAAAAGTCATTATTTTATTCTTTGATTTTTACATATTTAAGAGCATGAAAATAACATATATAAAGCAAGAGAAGTTTAGATAATTATTTACCGATAATTCAGGAGAAAATGGTGAAGAAATATAGCAATTTCAAGTTTGGCAAGATCATTTCCAGGGCACAACCTGCTGCCTCCTCCGAAGGGCAGGAAACTTCCAGCTTTGGGTGTAAAATTCTGCATATGTTCCAGTTAGAACAATAAAAAATTACACCACACATACCGCAAGTATTAATTAATGCTATTAAAATTTATAAATTAGAAAAAAAATCTAATTAAATGAGTTTTTACTTTTAGTATAATTGACTTACATCCCATCTGGAAGGATTGAATTCTTTTGGATTTGGATAAATTTCTGGATCCAAGTGAACACTTCTGAACCAAACTAGAACTTTCCAACCCTTTGGAATGGTGTAGCCTGAAACACGAATCAATTCCGTTTAGTTGATGTGTTATTATAAATGCATGTCTTTCTGAGAATCTATTTTTGGATAAACAACTAGTCTTCATTCAGGAATTAAAATGAACCAACCGCTTATGTTGACATCTTTTTTAGTTTCTCGAAAGACAGTAAGTGAGAAGGTTACTATGCGAAGTGTTTCATCAATTACCTTCACAAATATCAAATTCATTATTTAGAACATTATATATTCAATAAGAGATGAGCCCTAATTAATTAATGCAATGTACCTTATTTAGATAATCCATTTCGCGGATTTCTTTTAGATTCAAACCCTTCTGTGTAGATGGCCTCTTCTTTATAATCCACTCCTGCTCGGCCTGAAATGCACATCCTCAAATGAAATCAGAAGATAAGACTTAATAATGAAAAGAACAGGTTATTTAAACATTGAAATTCTGATTTCACCTTAGCTTTTTCAAGAAATTCGGGGTGTTCTTGCAAGAAAATAGTAGCCCACATCATGGTATGCCCAGATGATTCGTGGCCAGCATTCAAGTACATCACCAGAAGATCAATGATTTCCTCGTCTTCCAATTTTTTGCCATTTTCATCTTCAACACTCAGCAGTTGATCCATCATGTCTTTCTTCTTCGTCCCCGAATTATCTCCCAGCTTGCTCTTAGCTCTTCGCTCATCCACTATAGACTGTAATATAGCGACAAGATTTTTCCTAGCCTGAAACAAACAATAAGATATATATCCATTTCAATCAAAATCCACTACATTTCACGAGAAATTAATTGCAGTTGTTCAGAGTGTATAGTATATGCTTCACCTTAAGAGCTCTATGGTAAGCGAATCCTGGAAGATTAATTGCCATCGCCCTAACTCCGTAGTTAAGTGCAGTATATTCCCTTTCCAAAGCTTCCATGATATGAGGACTCTCAGAGCTAAGAAAAATGTACATTATAATCCTGAAAGTAAGCCTGCGGAGTTCAGTTAAGAATTCAATTTGTTCGATTTTGGCCCATTTATCCAATGCAGAAATCACGTTTTCTTCAATGTATTCCGAGTAAACAGACAAAGCTTCGTGACCATTGACTGGAGCAGCTGTCAAGCGGCGGAGACGCTTGTGATCTTCATACGAAATACTAACAAATGATTTCTTTCCGATGAGTTCCACAGTAGAAATCGGCCAACCTGGCTGAAAACCATCGTCGTCTGTTAAAACCCTTTTGCAGGTTTCAGGCGTTGTAACTATTACACTTGGGTTTCCGAACATGAATGCTTTGTAGATTCCAGTTCGTCCAAACCTGGTAACAAAGCTGTTCATGAAGGAATCAGGATGGGGGGATTTGAAAGCTCCGAGAAAAGACCACATGTTGCCAATCAAAGGCCAACCCAAATCACCTGGGGGAAGAGAATACTTCTTCTGACCAAGTTTGGTTTCATAGATCCAAGAATTTGCTCTCTTCAAAACCCATTTCAGAAAGGTAGAAGTTGCAAATATGCAAAAAAGAGAAACCCAGATGGAACTCATCGTGAACTCCATATTTTCGAGGCTAATGAGAAATCAAAGCGATGCTGATTGTATGTATAGTAGTAGCAGTAGCAATAACAGATTTCAGAACAGAATTTGTTGGATTAACAATAATAATATGAACTGTGAGGCTGGCTTTCTTCAGAGGCATTCGTATGATACAATGTTGTTATTTGTTAACCATATGTGGAATTTAGACATTAAATTGAAATTTTCTTTTCACGGTAAAAGAATTGTCTTTTCACTCGCTTTTGTAATTATACATGATTTTTAATCTTTAGCTATGCTTACCGTTAAGGGCGAAGATATTGCAAATTTTATTAAATATTTGAAAATACGCTATTATATTTTTTAATCACATTAATATAATATTACTGTGATGAATCATATTATTAATATATATGTTATCGATAAGAAAATTTTCTAATAATCTTAACGACAGATCATCATTGAATTCAAAAAGTTTTCAATTATTTTGAATAACGATATTATAACCATATTCTTACCGGTTGTTTAGGTTTTTAGAGTAAATTTTTTCGTCTCCGACCTTTGATCAAAATAATAAATGAGGACATAATTTGTTTCATTTCAACATTTGTCCTTAATACATTGTGAATAAGGCTAAGCTATAGCTTCCCTAAACCTTCTTAATTAAATTAATTTATTCATTAAATCTAAGAAGACCAAAGGGCTAAGATTGTTGTTCAAAATTAGTAAACACTTTATATTATATTCTTTTTATAAAATTTTGAGTATTTTTTTTTTATCTTTAAAGTTTTAGGAAATGTTGTTTTAATTGGTATGTTTGGAATGATGGGTAATATACTTTAACATTTCTTAAAATCAACACTTTAATTCTTAACGTATGAAAAAAAGAAATATTTTAATTATCATGTTTGATATATTAAGGAAAAGGTGCCAACTTTGATCCTTGCTATTGGTAAGGATTATTTTTCACCTGCGCTTGAGTTAACCCACTTTAAGTGAGACCCAGCATATTAGAGTGCAAGTAGACTCCTCTCCATACATGAAATGTGAGGGCAAACATTAACCAATCTGGATACTGATGTCCGGGCGATGCTAGACTTGATCTGATCAAGACTCTTAATTTCCTGTTAATTTCCAATGTAATATTGGTAGATTGTATATATAATGTGCAATATTTCAAAAAAAACTAAAAGATCCCTCATCTGACTTAAAATCATCTCTTTGGTCAAAAACAAACATTTCGTTAAACTATTGCAGTTAGTTACCACAAGAAAGAAACAAAACTACACTTTTTCTATCTGATGGATTCTCAAAAGAAAAAAATAATGTATATATATTTACGGTTACAAATAATTCATTCTATAAATTAATTTTATAACTATTATTCCATTTATTTAATAGAAAAATTACATAGCAAAGAAAAAATTTATGATTATTTAGCTCTATGTTCTTACTGTTTTGCAATGCAATTTGATCGCGAATGGCTGCAATTTATCCCCAAAAATCTCTTTTGCGACTGAGTTTATATTATTTATAACTGATTTTTTTAGCTGCAAAAATCAGTTTTTCTTGTAATACGTTGTGTAAAGAAAATTTGATATCATCAATAAAATTAATTTATAAAAAGAATGAAGAGTATAATGATAATTATAGTGATTTATAAGGATTAATTGGCATTTTCTAATGATTAGATAAGACAAAATTTAATTTTGTGATTTCATTAAAACCTAAAGGAAAAATAAATTATTAATATTGAAAAATGTACTGAAGTAATAAAGTGTACTTGTATCTCTTTCTTATGCAAACAAATAGCAATAATTTAATTGGATGTTCGGTCAAGAACCAAAATAATGTTAACCAAACGTTTTGGACCAAAGTAATGATTTTTAGGATGATTAGTAATATTTTTAACTATATAATACATTAAACATGCTGACTTTGATTAGATTTGTATTTGGTAAAGAAAACTTAAACCGCTTACTTCTTAATTTAGTACATTTGCAATAACTTTTATAAGTATGATGGTACTTATAAAAGGTAATTTATGATTTCATTTAACGTAATTTTCATAATTTCAATTTAAATTATAATCACTTGAAGAAAAAAAAAACCATATCTTATATGTTCTAATCTTAATCTAATAATGAAGTTTTTTAAAGGGTAATGCGTAAATCTTGAAGAAAAAAGGAATTACTACCAATTCCCCAAGTTGTTTGAGATAATACCCCATTACCCTTTACTATTTTGAAAATGTCTCAAATTTCTCCTCTCTTGGTTGATAGGGTTAAACATAATAATATGTGAATTCTTAAAATTTGGACTGTTAACATAATTAGTTCTAATATTTTTAAAAATATCCATAAAGGTTTTTAATTTATTAAAAATAATTATTATGCCGTTATATAATAATAGCTAATTAAAAAATTATTTTCAACTTTTAATTAAAAATAAATATTAAGATAATAATACATATTATTTATAATACATTAAATATAAATTTATAAATTATCTTTTGAATATAATTTATTTAATCTTTAAATTTCTTTTTAACATGTTATTCATAAATTGAAGGATCAGTTTTTTAATATTTTATTAAATTTATCATTCAATTTATATTATCATGTTAAAATAAAATTTAATTAAAAGAAATTTATAACTTTATATTTAATGTTATAAAACAATACATATTATTATTTTAATATTTATTTTTAATTAGAAGTTGAAAATAAGTTTTTAATTAATTACTATTGTATAAGGGTATAATAAATTATATCAATAATCCAACTATTAGGACTAATCAAACAATATATACTATTAATAAATTAAAATTTTCTAATTTTAAAACTATTAAAACTAATTATATCAATAATTAAAACCTTTGGGACTCATATCCTATAGTCAACTAGTAGAAAGGGGATTCGAGACATTTTCAAAACAACAGTGAGGTAATGGGGTATTATCTCAAATGATAGGAAGAATCGAAAACTTTTCTTTATATAATTGTTACATGCACGCACACATGTATGCACAAAGATATTTCAAATTTAGAGATTTTTTCACAAACCTCCTATAAAGTTTGTAAAAATTCTAATTTCTGAAAATATTTAAGAAAAGGGTCACAAACCTCCGGTGTTTGTCCCTTGACTATTTTGGGTGTAATATGCAAAATATCCCTTAAGTTCTCTTTGTAAAGTCAAACAATAATAAAATATTAAAATCTTATTTGTTTTATTTTGAACTTCTATGCATGCTATGCTTTAATAATGTGAAGGATGATATGATAGACAATGATCAATTTATGATTTTCATACACTACACATGAGCATATCAAATAAAATGTTGTTAATACTTGGATACTTGAATGATTGAGTTTATATTTTGTTGCATTCTTATTGGCCATGAATCCATTAAGTAAGGAAGTTAATTTGCGTGTTGAGTCGTTTAAACTTTTTTGGTGGTCAAAGATGAGTAAACGTTAAGTTTGAGGGTATTTGATCCATTAACTTTTATTACATAATTACACTTAAATTATCTATCACTGAGTAGTATACTTAGCTTTGTTTAGTATGTTTTGAGTAGTTATTTTTCTTTTTAAGGATTTTAATTTTTATTTTGCAGGTATTGATGTGTTTTAATATGAAAGGCATGAAAATGGAGCATAAAAATATGTTCGTTAGCTATCCGCAGAAACATAAAGTTTTGTTCTTGGGGATCAAAATGCAAACAAATGAGGACTAAAATGCAGAAATAGAAAATAAGGACTAAAATGCATAAATATAAACAACATAGGGACTTAATTAAAATTAGGCACATGATTGGCCTTTCCCGGCAGAATCAATAGTATACCCACGCCATGCATGTTGTCTCTTTGCAGTAACTATAGCACAACCACATCGCCAGACACACGCTCGCGCTATTTGCAATATTGGTGACACTTCTTATCAATTTTTGGCCTATTTTTGACCTCTGGATCCTCATAGATGGCCAGATATAATGGGTCTTAGGTTTTCATGTTCTTTCAAGAAGGAACTACCTTAGCCAATTTTAGGAATGGAGTTCTAGAGGGAGAAAAAAAGGAAAATTTTGCTAAAGAGAAAGAAGGGAAGATCAACAAGAAGAAAAGGGATTTCATCAAGAAATTGAGATATTCTCATCAAACCTTGTGGATTCAAGCTCTACTTATGTAGTTTTTTTTTTCTCTCCTTTTTAATTTCATCTTGAATTGAACAATTTTTGTGTTGATTAAGATTACATACTTAATTGTTGAATTTTTTTTTATTGAGCTTGAACTCTATTTCTGTTAGAAGAATTGTGCACAAAACAATACAATTCTTATTATTTCTTCCAAGATTTATAACACATACTCAAACAACTCCTCACTCTTACTTCTTTCTTGAAGCACACTTACTCACACATTTACTCATTTCTTTTTGGCTTTGGCTTCATAATACAAGAGATGAGATGTGGTATTTATAGTAAAACACAATCAATATGCACCACTCACTAAAATAAACTCAAAAAATCCTTATAATCCAAGGTGCACCACTTAACCTAATACCAATTAGTCATCAAATCCATTTAACCTAATTTCAATTATTCATCAAACCTACCAAAACACATGTATCATGCTTACTTCTAGAACTTGGATTTGGGCTTCAATTTTGAAATCAAGTTTAAAATCCAACACCCCCTCTTAAACTTGAGTTTGTGACTCCAATTAACTTTTTCAACCTTACAAAATCTTAACTCCTCAAAGGCTTGGTAAAAATATCTGTAATTTGTTCTTGGGACTTGACATGCTTTATTTGTACATCCTTTCTTGTGATGCACTTCCTTATGTAGTGGTAGCGTGTGCCAATGTGCTTGCTTCGATCATGAAACCCCGAATTCTTTACTAATGTCATAGCTGATTTGTTATCAACATAAATCTTTGTTGGCTCTTCTTGTGGTAATTTCAGCTCCTTCAATAAGTTTCTAAGCCAAATTGCATGGCAAACACATGATGTGGCATCTACATACTCAGCTTCACATGTAGAGAGTATCACAATTAGTTGTTTCTTTGACATCCAGGTAAATGCAGTGTCTCCCATTAAGAATAAAAAACCAGTTGTGCTTTTTCGATCATCAACATCTTCAGCCTAATCACTATCGTTGTATCCTACAAGCTTATAATCACTTGAAGTTGAATAGAATAAGCCAAAATTTGTTTTACCTTTTAGGTAACAAAGAATCTTCTTTGCACCCTTGAAGTGTGTTGCTGTTGGAGTTTCCATGTAACGGCTTACCAGTTTGGTTACATAAAGAATATCAAGCCTTGTGCATGTCAAATATCTTAAACATCCAACTAGACTCTTGAAAAGAGTTGGATCTATTTTTTCTTCTTCTTCATGCTTTGAGAGTTTAACTCTAAACATCTTTTGGTGTACCAATTGGCTTGCAATCTTCCATCTTGAACCTTTTGAAGATCTCTTTTTGTGTAGCCTTCTTGTGAAATGAAGATTCTATTTTCCTCTTGTCTCACCTCGATACCAAGGTAATATGCCATAAGCCAATGTCTGTCATCTCGAACTCTTTAGTCATTGTTTTCTTGAAATAATGAAACAAGCTTGGATTGCTTCCAGTAAAGATCAAGTCATCCACTTATAGGCACACAATAAAAACATCTTCATCTCCATATTTGATGAAACCATTGTCTTGGATATACTTCTCGATTCGACTATTCCATGCTCTTGGCGCTTGCTTAAGTCCGTAAAGAGCTTTCTTCAGTTTCAACACTTTATCTTCTTGCCCTTTAACTTTGTACCCTGATGGTTGTTGAATGTAGACTTCTTCTTCGAGAACTCCATTCAAGAAAACAAATTTTATATTAATTTGATGAATTCTCCACCTGTTTTGAGCTGCCAAGGAAATAATCAGCCTTATAGTTTCCAAGCGTGCTATTGGAGCAAACACCTCATCATAGTCGATGCCAGCTTTTTTATTGTAGCCTTATGCAACTAGCCTTGCCTTATATCGTTCAATTTCTCCATCTGCATTCTTCTTTGGTACACCTATTTGACTCCAATTGGTTTGTGTCTTTTGGGAAGTGAAACAAGCTCCCACGTGTCATTCTTCACGATTATTTTAATTTCTTCATCCATTTCATTTTTCCATTTTCAACTTGTGCAGCTTTTCAAAGCTCACTGGTTCATAATTAGCAAAAAGCCATAAGTGAGTACGATTATCTAGCCTTTCAGTTACCTCATAAAGATCTTGAAGACTTCTTGTGCGTTTTTCATTTTTTTCGTGTAGAAATGATGGTGGTGAATCAATTCTTATTGGTGAAGTTGGCGGTGTTATAGGTACTTGTTGTTTAGCTTGCTCATTTTCTTCAAAATAAGGAAGGAAATTAAAATCATCAATATGTGAACCAAAATCCCATTCTCTTTCTTCACCAAACATTACATCTCTACTGATCACAATCTTCTTGTTTTTTGGATTGTATAGCTTGTAGCCTTTTGAGCTTGAATCAAGCTGGTGAAGATAAAACTCTCGCTTTTATCATCCAGCTTTGTTCTTCTCTTGTCTGGTACATGAACGTGAGCTATACTTTCAAAAACTCGAAGATGAGAGATACCGGGCTTTCTTCCACTTTATGCTTCTTGAGGTGTTTTTCCCCATACGCTTCTTGTTAGAGATCGATTAGATAAATAGACAGTAGTTGAAACAGCTTCAACTCAAAACTCTTTCGGCAATCTCTTGCTTTGCAGCGTACTTCGTGCCATGTCAAGAATAGTTCTATTTTTTCTTTGAGAAACACCATTTTGTTGGGGGGATTTAGGAACGATTAGGAAACGTCGGATTTCGTTTGCTTCACAGAATTCTCGGAACTCCTTGGAAGTGAATTCTCCACCACGATCAGCTCTCATAGCCTTAATTTGGTGGCCACTTTCTTTCTCAACAGCAACTTTGAACTTCTTGAATGCTCCAAATACCTCGGACTTTTGCTTCAAAAAATACACCCAAGTCTTTTTTAAAAAATTATCAATAAAAAGAAGAAAGTAGTTATTATTATCGAGAGAACTTGGCTTGAATGGACTGCATACATTGGCATGAATAAGCTCTAATGGCGTATTGGCTCTAAAGGTAGACTCCTTTAGAAAGTTTTTTCTACATTGCTTCCTATGTAAACATCCTTCACAAAGTTTATCCGAATGGTTGATATAAGGAAAACCTCTCACTATCTCATTTTTAGACAACAGTTTCAATCCTCCAAAGTTCAGATGCCCAAATCGAAGATGCCATAACCACGATGCATTTTTGTAATAAGTTTTCAAACATTTTGCAACATCATTTTGGATATTCAAAGAAAACATTCTATTCTTTGACACTTTTACTTTGGTAATTAAATTGTCTTTACCATCTCTTATTAAAAAACTATAATGTTTCATGTGAATATCATAGCCCTTTTCTAAGAGTTGGCCTAAACTCATAATATTACTTTTCATATTGGGCACATAGTAGACATTTCCAATAAATTGATGCCTACCATCTTTCAATTGTATGAGAATGTTACCTCTTTCTTTTATAGCTACTTTGAAATCATCGCCAAATAAAACATTGTCGACAATTGATTCGTCTAACTCTACGAACATGTTTCTTCTCTCACACATATGATTGCTTGCCCTAGTGTCAAGGTACCATGTGTTCTCTTAGCCTCTGTCATTGTCCTTGTATGTCAATAAGACAGTTTCATCTCCTTGATTCTTTTCTTCCACGTAGTTAGCCTTCTCTTCAACTTTATTGTTGTAGACTCTACATTCAGAAGCATAATGGCCAAACTTTTGACAATTGTAACATCTAATTTTGGACTTGTCGTACCTTGTATTTGGATTGCTTCTTCCACGACCTCGTATTGAGCTTTCTCTTTTCTCATAGTTGTTGTTGGAATAGTTATTGTTGTAATTTCAACCTCGTCCATGACCATGACCTCTACTATGTCCTCCACCTCGGCGTCTACCTCGACCATGTTGGTTTCTCTCGTAACCTTGAATTTCTTCTCTCTCCTTGAGTTGTATCATGAGAAGTTGTTCGGAGATCCCTTGCATCTTCTTTATCTTTTCTTCATAGGCTTGCAATGATATTTGGAGTTGGTCAATCGTCATTTCTTCCAAATCTTTAGTTTCTTTAATTATTGTGACAATGTGATCAAATTTTGAAGCTACGAAGTGTAATATCTTCTCCATTATTCTCATTTTACTTATTTTTTCACCATTTCTTTTCAATCAATTGAAAATAGCTTCAACTCTTAAGAAGTAATCAACAATCGATTCACCTTCCTTCATGTATAAAGTTTCAAATTGTCCTCTCAAGGTTTGAAGACGTACCTTTTTCACTTGTTCGACTCCTTGGTAAGATGTTTGAAGCTTATCCCATGCTTGCTTCGTGGAGGTTGCATTGGCTATCTTCTAAAAAGCATCATCATCTAATGCTTGATAAATGAAATAGAGAGCTTTTTTGTCTATCTTTCTCAAGTCCTTCAATGCATCTCTTTGTGTTTGAGTCAAAGTGGCAATGGCAACATCATCTCTAGGCTCGTCATAACTTTTCTCCACTACTTCCCACTTATCTTGTGCTCCATGGAGAGCTTTCATTTTAATACTCCAATTATCATAATTATTTTTGTTGAGAATTGGAACTTGAAATCGTGTCATGCCTCCATTTGCCATATTTCTCAAGAAAATTAATTGCACGAATGGGTTCAGAACACCAAAAAACTTTAGAAAAGACTTGGTTAAGGCTTTAAATCTTAGTTAATGATTAGTCAAACTTACTTGGTTCAACTAACTCGGTTCGGTCTAACAGACTCGGTTCAACAAATTCGGTCCATAAAGTTTCGGTTCGATTTAATTCACTCGGTTCGACACGTCCAATTCGATTAGCTTGGTTCAGCAACTTAACTCTTCCTCATGCATAACAAACTTTCAGTTTCGGTTCGATTTAATTCACTCGGTTCAACACGTCCGATTCGATTGGCTTGGTTCAGCAACTTAATTCTTCCTCATGTATAACAAACTTTTCAGTGAAGCTTGACGGCGCATCTCAACTTCGATTTGGTTGATTTTAGTGGCGTTGCATTCCTCTCGTTCAAAGCATCGATTTGATATGCTACATGTATATATTGGATAATATAAACGTAGCTCTAATACCACATTTTTGGAAGAATTGTGCACAAAACAATACAACTCTTATTATTTCTTCCAAGATTTATTACAAACACTCAAACAACTCCTTACTCTTACTTCTTTCTTGAAGCTACAACTCACTCACACAGTTACTCACTTCTTTTTGGCTTTGGCTTCATAATACAAGAGATGAGAGGTGGTATTTATAGTAAAACACAATCAATATGCACCATTCACTAAAATAAACTCAAAAAATTCTTATCATCCAAGGTACACTGCTTAACCTAATACCCATTATTCATCAAACCAACTTAACCTAATTTCAATTATTCATCAAACCTACCAAAATACATGTATCATGCTTACTTCTAGAACTTGGATTTGGCCTTCAATTTTGAAATCAAGTTTAAAATCCAACAATTTCATGTGTGGCTAGATTTATTTTCTCGGATAATGATTTAATTTATTGGAACCATCCATTTTCTGATGTTGTATTATTTTTTATTTAATATCTTATATTAAGTATTTATCATGATGATTAATGCTTTTAAATATTTGGCCATTATTTGAATGAAATGTGGATTAATATGAATTGAAAAGTGAATATTATATTTAGACCGTGTGATTAATACCTTAAATTTCATATTAGACAGAGATGTAATAATATAATTTACGTAGTTTAATTGAAAGTTATCATTAATTGTATTGCACTTTCATTAATTGAGTTCACATAGTGATATAGTGAATTATTAGATACAAAGTAGATTAATTTCAAGAGAAACTGTCGAATAAATTAAGATAATTAACCAGTAATACAGATATTAAATTACAATAATGTCAATTGAAGAATTGAATGCGACTAATTAAGATAAAATCATTCACCCTCTATTGTTTCATTAATTACATCTTTTAATTAATTTCTTAAGAAGTTAATTTTGTCTATTTTAATTTTCTGACTCAATTTCAGTCGATTTCTTCAGATAAATTCAAAATTAATTATCTTCAATACTTAATTGATTAATATTCTCCGTGGGATCAATATCCACTTATCAATATTTTACTTGTTATGATCCCTTACACTTGTGGGTATCGCGCAAATACTGCACGAATTACACAACAATATACTTTTGAATTATTTAATTCTTAACTAAAAGTAACTATATATAATTAATTAATAAAAAATAAATTTTATATAATTAATATATTTTAGTCTAATCACACACCAAACATACTATTATATTCAAATTTATCAAATGCAATAAAATACAATACAATTTAGTATATCCTATTAAATTTCAATAGAGACCAGTGTGACGTGCCAGACATGCTTGAAGAGTTTGTTTGCCTTTTCAACTAAAATGTAAATAAAATTATTTAAATGTTTAAGAGGTGAATTTTTTTAACTTACATCCATAAACTTACAAAAAATATAATTAAATTACACATTTCAACATAAATCTAAATAACTAAATGTTTAATTTCTCAATTATACCCTTAATTTATTCTTTTATTTTCTATCACTTTAATATTAAATCTTATCTAACATTTTTATTATTTGTTGTCTCTCTCTCTATTTTATATATTTAAAATAATATTACAATATAATTTATCTTTTTTATTCAATTTATTATTTATTTTTATATCATTTAAATTATTAATCATAATTTTTCTTTACTTATATGACAAAATAAAGAAAAAAATCTATATATCATTAAAATATAATGTACATTTATGAACTATTGTGTCAACATAATTAAATTATTTTATAAAATATAAACATAAATGTATGTAATACCTACAAGGATAATCAAAATATCAGTTTTTGATTTTTTATTTCTATAAAATAAATAGCTTAACATTTACTTTAAATGTTTAAAAAAAATATTATTCAGATTTATATTTCAGTTAAATTTATATTGCACTAATATTCATATTTCAAGAAAAAAAAAAAAAAAAAACAAACGCCACCTAAGGTTATGTTTGTTTTTCTTCTCTAAAGTTTCAACAAGGCTAAATCTGCATTTGACTAAATCTTAATCGAATTCATATGTTTTTCTTTTAAACACACCTTAATATAAATGTTAAGTTTTTTTTTTCTAAAAAATAAAAAATCTGAGACTGATATGTTGACATACATATCCTTATAAATATTATATACATTTATATTTATATTTTATAAAAAAATATATTGACACAATAATTCATAATTGAATAATTTTTAATAAATTACATTAATATGTACTTTTTTTTACTTTATATATGATTTTTTTTTGTATTGTTAACAAAGAAAACTTTTAATTTAACAATAAATGATATAAAAATTAATAATTAAATAAATATAAAATAAATTATGTCAAAATATTACTCCAAGTATATAAAAAATAGAGAGATAACAAAAAAAATGAAAAGGACAATTCCCAATACCATCTATTTTTGACCTAATACTTTTTAATTTAACAATAAATGATATAAAAATTAATAATAAAATAAATAGTGTTAAAATATTGATCCAAGTACATAAAAATAGAGAGATAGCAAAAAATAAAAAGGAGAATTCCTAGTGCCATCTATTTTTGACTTAATACCTCAACACCACCTTGTTGTTTCAATAATATCTCATTATCCCCTTGACCTTATTTCTGTTAATTTTAAAAGTAACTTTTTCACGACGTTACAAAAATACCTTTTGAGTAAAAAAAAATTATATCTATCTTGATCTCTTTCCCTCCTTTCAAGGCTATTTTTTTTAATCTATTTATTCTCCCTTCTCAACTAATTTATTTATCTTCCTCTTATGTATATAATATATCAAAATTTTAATCTAAATTTTTCATAAACAAACCTAAAACAAAAGAGTATTTTTTAATATAAAAATAAAATACTCATTTTTTAATATAAAAATAAAAATAAAGGTCCTAGTCTTTCATTTTCTTCTTCTCCATTTCTTTCTCGTAGGCAATGGTAAGCTTTCTGCATCTGTTGCAGTGCCGTTTGCAAATCTGAACTCTACTGCTCATGGCTTAAGAGCAAGGTTCGTGCATGCAATAGATCAAGATGTAAAAGAAAAGCTTTCTGCTTCGTAGGCGTTTCTCCTGTTGCGTCGACCAGGGCTTGGCTAGTGTAATAGACGACCTCTGTACCCCATTATCTTGCCGTAAGAGCACAGAACTTACAGCTACCGAGGAGACTGCGAGATACAAAAATAACTTCTCCTCCTTTTGTGGTTTAGACAAGACAAGTGGCGTGACCAAGTATTTTTTTAATTGCTCAAAAGCCTCATTACAGTCTTCTGTCCATCGCATCGACTTACCTTGCCTTAAAACTTTGAAAAAGGGATGGCATTTATCCATTGCTTTGGAGATGAAACGATTTAAAGATGCTACCCTCCCCGCTAGTTGTTGGATTTCCTTTACGTTTTGAGGTGGACTCATGTTCAAAATTGCTCTAATTGTTTTCGGATTTGCTTCGATGCTGTGGTAATTTATGATAAATTTGAGGAACTTCCCTGCAACACAACAAACACACACCTTTCCGAGGTCAACTTCATGTTCGCCTGTCGTAGTATGTCAAAGGTTTCTTTTAGATTAACCACGTGGTCAACCACCTTTTCTAATTTAGTCAACATGTCGTCCACATACACCTCCATGGTTGATGTGCAAATTTTAATATGCTTGCAAGTGCACAAATCATTAATAGCTAATGATAAATTCACTCCAAGGTCGATCTCTCAAGGACTTGTAGTGGTTTAGATTCTTATTTATTTTCTTTATGTTACTAAATTTAATAAATAATAAAATTCTAAACACTCACTTAATTTGTAGTTTGATGCGATGTTAAATAAATGAATTAATTTGCTAAATTTAAATAAAAACAATAACAACAGTAAATTAAATGCAACAAAATGAAATGGGAGTTGGTTAGCTATCTACTCATGCATTGAAATATTAAGTGAATTAAACAATTATCCCAATGTTTAGATTATTGATCTTTTCACTATGGCTAGAGAAATTCGATGATCATGGCAATTCTCACTTGCAATCAATTAAGTATATCCTTGATGTGAGGCTTTTACTTAATTAATTGAATTAATTACAAGAAAATGATATGACCATTTAAATTAAACCAAATCAATGGATCCAATTTAAACACTTGTTCAATAGAGCTTAATTAAGGTAAGATGATGTTTCTAACACCTTAATTCTCATTTGTTCATTTTAATTATAAACAACAGATTATCAATCTATAATTCATAATCTAAGGTATGAAGAACAATGAACAAGTAATCATCTTAAACATTCATTAAATATAATTTACAAAATAACCAACACAATCATAGTAGCTAAACCAAACTCCCACTATGTATTTAACCTTCCATTATCAAGTTCAAATCAATGAAATTAAGTATGAAAGTACAAAACACATAGAAGAACAAACAAAGATTGAAATAAACTTATCTTTATCGAAGATTTCCCCTTGGGTTTGAAATGATTGATCGTCTTCTTCAATCCTTTGGTGGAAATTGCTTGATGAAGAATACAAAAACAACACAAACACTAGGTACGAATTTTTTGAGTGACAACACCTGGATTACAATAAGCAAAGAAACAAAACAAGAAAATAACTTCCTAAGAGAAATGAAATCAAGAATAGCATGTCTTCCTCTTCAAAACCACCATTTATATAGGCAAGATAAATGATTCTTTACATGTGAAGACACATGCATGTTGCAGTTTCATCATATCTCTATCTGCTAGATTGTAGCTCACTTATGACTATTTCCCACGCCGAATTAAAGAAAGTAGTCTTCATACAATATTTGAAGAATTAATAATCTTTCTCATGTATTAAGAATCATGTCATTTTGATGTCTAACGCATGAGATATATTCAAAATCGTAAAGCATGCTCAAATTATCACTTTGACAGCCATTGTCTGAATGATAACTATTGTAGACTGCCCATATGCACAATCTAGAAATTATGCATAATATGAAAGTTTTATCTGTCTTTCTCCTGGTTGCACCACTGCAAGAAAGGTGTTCGTTGGTCCAAGTTGCACATGGATGAACAATGCTCAATTACATTCCTTTACACTTTCGGCACCTACCCATTTTGAATTTGTAAATGTTGTCTACACATGAATTATGTATAATTGAGTCATATTTCATTTACAAAAAGAATCATGCCATTTGAAGATGTCTACATAAAGTTATGGCCATGATAGTGATTTATGCTCAAGTGAGTTGTATGCAAGTGGATACTTTATATCTTTAATTGTAACTTGCACTCCTTTAACACCTATATACAAAAATACACCACATAAATACTTAAATACAAGTATTATACTCATGCCATCTTGTACAATTATACATATTTGCATGTATTTGATTTCTTGACTATGAAAACATGCAAATTAAAGGTATAGCAACGAAATTTCACAATTTATGCACAAATAGGGACATTAAATTCAAAAGTGATGTAATAATATCTTGTAAAATATGTGTGAATGATGCACTTTTAGACACTTATCAGTGGTTTGCCCAATTTGATTGCAAAAAAGTTTGTTCACCAGCCTTTGGTATATGGCTCCGATGTTCTTCAATCTGAACAGCATCACTTTATAGCAATATAAACCCTTATCGGTAATGAATGCAATTTTCTCTTGATCAAGTAGATACATGTCGATTTTGTTGTACCCTTATAATGCATCCATGAAACTGAGAAGCTCATGTCCAGCCGTTGCGTCCATAAGTTGTCAATTCGGGGTAACGGAAAGCTATCTTTAGGGTACACTTTATTTAAGTCAGTGAAATCTATACACATCCTTCATTTCCTGTTTATTTTCTTGACCATTACCACATTCGACAATCATTATGGGTAATTAACTTCTCTAATAAATCCAACTTTCAGTAGTTTTTCAACTTCCTCCCTTATCACACTATATCGCCCTTTGTTGAATAAGCGTCGCCGCTGACTAAAGGGTTTGGAATGTGGTCATACATTCAATCGGTGGAAGGTAAAATTTGGGTTAATTCCTTCCATGTCATCATAGGTCCACGTGAACATGTCAACATATTTTTTCAAAAATTCTCGCAACTTGCTCTATAATGGTGCATCAAGCTTGGCTCCTATCCTTACCACGTTAGAGTCATCCGCATCATGGATTGCAATAAGGATGATTTCCACAGCGATTTATAGCCCTTGATCTATGTCTGTTAGCCGAGAATATCTCGCATCCTCCGGTCCTTCGCCCTTTTCGGCTCAGTCGCCTTTTTCGGTGGTTGACATTGAATTTCCTGCATTCTCCACGTGCACGTTTTCCTTAAACGCCGCCGCGTAACAACTCCTAGACATTTTTTAGTCGCCTCTAATGGAGACGATGATGTCTTCGGCTGTAATTTTTATTTTCATATAGTATAGTGACACACAAGCTTTAGTAGCTACCATGAATGGCCTACTGAGGATAATTTTATAGGGGCTCAATTGGTTGATGATCACAAACTTGACCATCACAGCTACCACGGTACTCCTATTTGAAACGGATACCGAAAGCGAGATAATACTGGTTGGCCACACACTTCTTCTAGAGAACCCCACTAGCGAGGTTGGGGCCTCTTCCACGTCGTTACCCCGCGTGTCCAACTTTTCCAACATGTGCTTGAAAATAATGTCCATGGAACTTCCCGTGTCTACTAATATTCTAGATATGTCATTTCCTACAACTTCCATTGTTTCTACCAGCGCATCGTCATGGGGTTGTACTACTCCTCGAACATCCTCGTTAGTGAAGAGTACCGTCGTGGTGTATGTCTTTGTTCTTTTACAATCACAGAATCCATAGGTTACCGGCAAGTATTCTCTCCCTCTGTTCCCGCTCTAGATGTATGCTTTTCTGGTTCGGTTTGAGCTTCCTACCAACGTTGGGCCTCTTATGAAAACATTAACCTGGGGCCTTTGCTCTTGGACATTCGAGGCGTTTTCGTTACAGCGGCTCGTTTTGGCTTTGATGTACTTGTCCAAGTAACCGTTATGCACCAAATCTTCAATCTGTTCCCGAAGCTCGAAACACTCCACTATATTGTGTTCCCAATCTTGATGAAAATCACAGAATTTGACCTTATTTTTTCTTGATATATTGTTGTCTAAGGGCCGAGGTTTCGATAAAAGACTGGCGTCGTGTATTTCGACGATATTTGTTCCTTGGTTGCAATTAATGGGGTATACGTTTCGTATTTTGACAATAATCTTACTGGGTTTTGCTGAGGTATGTGCTTTTGATCTTCTCGGTTTGGTCTTGGTTTCGGTATCTGCATCACAAGCAGTGCCCTAGTATTTTTCATTATACTAATCTTTGGCTTATACGTCCGAGCTTTCTCTAGATATTTTGGAGCTCGGTGTTGCAATGTCGGCATAGGTAATCTCGCGATCTGGTCCTTACGTCTTGTGCCGTCCTTACTTTGCTTCGAGGAGTTCTCTCTTTCTTTATGCAACCTGCTCTCCGCGTGTTTCGTCAACAGTTTTTCCACTTCATGCGCATCTATTTCTATAAAGTTTGGCATATGGTCATGTGCCTCGGAATAGGTCTTCTAGGAGAAATCTCGAAACGAATGCCAAAACCTGCTCGTGCGGGTGTTTCTTATCAAGGCTTTCAGAGTATTAAGATCATCGTACACTCCTAATTGTATCATGGCCTAGTGGAATTGGCCGATGAAGGTTTCGTTGGACCTGCTTGATGTCGAACAGTGTGTTGGGGTCTTTTTCTTGTTCTTTGGCTCCTTTGAATCGGCTCGGGAATTCCACACACAAACGAGAAAATGATCTCTTGGGTTTCATTTTTTCATACCACCTTCGTGCCGACCCAATAAGCATTAGTGGAAAGAAATTGCATAAAATACCATCACATACTCCCTGTATTCCTATTAGTTCTCAGTATATCTTAATATGTGCCACTGAGTTTGTATACACAGTGTACGGTTGACATGGAGGCATCACAAAGTTTCGGGGTGGTATTGCTTGTTGGATTTCTGTTCTGAACAGAGAATTGAACTCCAATAAGGGTTCCTTTGTACGCTACGACCGTGATGTTGTTTCTTACATGTCGACGATTGACTCCTCTAGTTGTCGGATGCGATCTAACACCGGATACAGAACATGCTCATCGCTATTCATCAAACGTTGGCGAGTCGTGGGTTGCCATTCTTCAGGGTCTCCTTCTCTCCCTTGGCCGACTACTTGATCTCACCATACGCGTATTCTGGAGCTAGCGTTTATACTTCGACAGCTTTCTCTCTCGATACCCTAGGTACATCCCCCTCTTGTCGAAGCTTTGTAAATCTGGCCTGCTAATAAGCGATCGGGCAATCAAGGATCGTGTCCCTTGGATTTGGGTTTTCTATTCTGATGTCCTACGCCTCCCGCCCTAGGTGCTCAGCAGGGACAGTTTGGCGTAATGGTTTTAGTATTGTAAATGGTTGCTCCCCAACTATGACTGTTTACCGATTCTCTCTCCTCGTTGCACTTTCGCGTTGTCGCTCTTTTTCCTCTTGTTGAAACTTGTTTAGTACCTCCGTTAATTGAAGCAATAGTTCCTCGTTCTATTTCCTCAATCCTTCATTTTGTTGTACTAGCAACCGTACTTGGCTCTCGAGATCCTCTTTCTTTGAATGGCGAGTGACAGGTCGTGAAATCACATTCGATTTGTGGTTAACTTCTTCCACCAACCCTCTTGTCGTTTCTCCCTGGCTGATGACGTTACGCTGGGATGCCTCCGGTGCCGTCATTTGATTCAAAGATATGCTTTCTTGTCGATCCCCACAGACGACGTCAAATATTGATGCCGAAATCGATCTTATCGTCCTATATCCGATGGTAAATGCCAACCTGGTCAACAATCAGTATTTCTTACTTCGTAGAAAGTGACTTGTCTCTCGATTCGCCTTCCGGACCTATCCAAGACAAAGAAAACATCATGGGTTGTCGGCGTTGTTTGCCGACAAAAACCCTCCGACGGTCAAGTTAGAAATGGAGCTCTATAGCCAATCAAGCCTCTTTGAATTTGAAAGAGTAGTAAGACATGAGGAGAAATTAGAAAAATCCTCATCTCTCAAATAACCTTTGAGCTTTTATAGGCGAAAAAAGGGTGAAGGCATCTGAGTGTCATTATGGCGCTTTGCTGGCGCCACTTGGTGATGTTTCCATCGTGCCTTTGTTGTTACAACTTTTTCCCATTTTATTCTCCTAGCGCCTTATCGGCTTTTGTCAAAGTTTTCAGGAGATACCACGTGCACTTTTCACTTTCATCTCGGCATTATTATCTCTGCATGAACCTACCCCCAACAGTAACGTAAATTTTTTGGGGTGCGTTTCATCTTTTTCAGAAGAAAAAAATGGCAAGAGGAAGCAACAAATCAAAAAGAAACTAGGAATTATGGGGGTTTTTGCCTTCCTTTTTTAACCTTAAGTCAAAGTCTTAATTTGTTGTTTAGCTATAGAGACAGATGGCGAATGAACATTGGCTATATTTTATATAATATTGTATGGTATTTGGATTTTTTTTCCTATGAACATAAATACAAATAAATTGTCTTTTTTTAAATACTTTTAGTTGTGAGAATTTGGCGATACTGAGAAGTGAAAGGGAGAGAAAGAGGAGATTAATAGCAGTAAAAATGGTGAAGAAAGGAAAGGTGAAGCAGATAAGAGGAAGAGAAAAGAAAAAATAAATTAAGTTTATTTATTTTCCTGTAGTTAATAAAATTACATTTTAATGTCAGATTTTATTTTTCAACAAGTAAATTTAATTAAAATACAAAATTACCCTTCAAACCTAACGGATTGCTATAATGAAGATAACATCAAAGAGTGGTAAGATATTTATCAAATAATAGAGGAGGGTAGGGGTATTAAGTCAAACAATTAAGAAATATCGGGTATTCTCCTAAACAAAAAGTGTTAGATAAGATTTAAAATTTAAGTATTAGAAAAGAAAATAATAAATAAAAATATTATTGATAAATAAAATATTTAATTCATTTAAATATTTAATTATTCAGATTTAACTTTAACTTAATATTTTTAACATAATTAATTACATTCAAATATTTTTAACAAGTTTTTAAACATAAGTTAAAAAATAAATATTTCTTAAAATATTAGAATATTTTTATTGACTTCAATTTACAAAATTAACAAGTCTTAAGCAATGCTCACACCAAAAATTCATAAAATAAAATGTAATCATTTACTCGAAATAAATCAATTGCTTCAAATTACAAATCAGTCATCTCTTGATCTTGGATTCTTTGGCTGATCAAAAATCTCATAAAAGAACTTTTTAAAGAGTTGAATCTGATGGGTTTCCAAGTATGTAATCACAAACAAGCTCCCATCATTGCTAGGAGTTGGAAAAATTTGTACCGTTCCATCTGATCGGTGAAGTGGCCTCACATACATTGGCCGGCCCCATCCAAAGTCTGCATCATAAATAGGCATGAGTGACAGGTTGGATATAAGGAGATTGGGACACTTAAAAGTATGGTCACTTCGCTTGAAAGCCTTTGGATCTGGAAATTGCTTCAGATAAGCAAGAGCTGACTTCACATACTCATCATCCATCCGTTTTATTGCTTTATGAATTCTCTCTATTGTAGAAATGAACGGTTCAGAAATGATATTCCCTGATAATGCAATTGATGTAGCGCCGAACAAGACATTGCCAATAAAACCAGGTGGGAGTGGAGGATTCAATCTAGACCGTCCATTTGTGGGAATGTGTAATCTACTAGCTTGATCACCAGGTAATCCACGTGCTTTGCACATACAACGCCATATATGAGCTGCTATGATCACAAACCTAGTATGCTTGTTGGTGGATCCAGGATCTTTCGTTGCTATTTCCTTAAGCGTGTTGATTTGATCAAGTGATAGTTTTAAGATTGCAGGTGAAATGGGTCCAGGATTTTGGGAAGGGGTTTTCATTGAAGGAAATGGTTGGTATTCGATGTGATCGAATTTAGGAGAAGAGGGGACGCCAACACTTAGTAGTGTAGGATCAAAGCATGGTGAAATGATAATTGGAAGGCCTCGTGTCACCTCAGCCCATGATTTCATGAAATTGAATTTTGAAACTGCGTCTGCCAATGTATGATATAACCCAACTCCAATACCAACTCCTCCACACTTGAAATGAGTTACCTAATTAATAAATTTTCATGTAAGAAACCACTTATGTGCACTTTGCCATATAAAAAAGCATATATAATTTAGATAAAAAAGTAAATATCTGAGAAAATAATCTGAAAACTATCAAGTCATAATTTCAAGTACCTGTATCAGCAAGATTGGATAAGAAGATATATCTTTTGTAGTATCAACAGTTGGAACAAAGTCTATAATTTTGGAGATATCTGTGAAGTCGCCAAAATCATCAATAGAACAACTTGATTCAGCCTCCTTGAACAAGACTCCTTCACCATTACACTGTATCTGAATTCTACCATTTTCATCTCTTCCGAATCTTCCTGCCATGGGATAAAATGGCACAAGAACTTTGCTCAAAGACTCCTTTAGCAAACCAACGTCAAAGAAATTGGAAGAATCATTCGGCCGGTAGAAGAATACACTGCTGGTATGAACTGCCCGCACCAGAAGGTCCAAGTCAGAAAGTCTTAGGCAATGCTTTGGAGTTTCCTGGGCCGGCCGTATAATTGTTGACTCTTTGACATTTGTTGTCATTGTCTTACGGTGAAGATGTCACCCACCTGCAATTCAAAATCTTAAAATCACACAAACTACGGGAGAGAAATACAGGCACAAGGATATCTTTAACAAATTAAGCTATATATCTTCATCGACAGTGTACTATACATACAGGGAGAATTGTGGCCGTGAATGAATGGTATCTTCTAATTTTTTATGGCTGACAACATATTCATATCTACAAATTTTGTGCTCGTACGAAACATTTATAAATTTATATATAAAATATAAAAATTTCTTATATAAATTTTATGCGATTACTTATTTATAAAAATTTTTATTTAAAAAATAGAAAAACCCTCTGATTACCGCTCGCTGATACCGGATTTTTGGTTAATTATTTGTTCACTCAAATATAATTTTAAAAAAATAATGATTGAATTCATTCACTCATAAACCAAGACGTATTCTTTGGTTTTAAAATTTCTTTAGAAAACCGATAAAATTTAATGGACTCAACAGATCATGAGAAACACAAGAATACGTAACTTGAGACAATGTTTGGTTTGACATAAAGTAAAAAAATAGAGAAAGGAATAGTATTCCTCATTTAGTTGAAACAAGGAATTATAGTGAAAACAAATTAATAATATTTCATTTAGAAAAGAAATACTCTGTTTTTAAAAATCAGTTAAATTCTTCAATAAAAATTTTAATTAGTTACTAATTTTAATTTTTAAATATAACTTAACTTATTTTTAAAAATTTAATATTTAAAATATCGACATATTTCATAATTTTATTTTCATAAATTAAAATTAAAAGGAAAATTATATATATAAATATAGTAAGAAATAGAAAAAATTCACAAATATTACAGTAATAATAAAACTTAACTTTAAATATATAAAATTAGTTATAGTTCTCTGAATAATTAACCTATATATATATTAGAAATTAAAATTATAATTATCAAATAAATATGACTTATTTATAATAAATATAAAGTACAAATGAATTATAAATTAATATAAAGAATAAAGCATATGAAAAATATGTTGAATAGGAATGATATATAAAAGTAACAATAAATATAATTGCAATAAGATTATGTTGAATTTATAAAAATAATAAACGTTACACTAATAATTATATATTAATTTTTGTAATATATTTGTAATAACCTGGTACTGAATTTAGAAACAAAAATGAATATTATAATGATAACTATAAATGACTTTTTAAATAATTTTTAAGATTTTCAATTTTTAAATAATATTATATGACAGTTTAATTAATAATTAAAATAAATGTCAAATTATTAAGAATAAATGTCAAATAAATGAAAACTTTCCGGGATTCAAAGTCTAATGATATCCATCAGGACCTCGATGGTCAGAACATAACGTAAAAGAAGTAAAACTCTTTTTACATCTCTACTATATTAAAACTACCATTTACCTTCCTTATATTTATATTTTTTCAATTTTACCTTTCGGTTTAAATAAATAATTTAAGTATGAACCGAACCGAACCAATAGTTTAAAAAAGGACCGATTTTCTTAAAATTGTAAAAATATAAGTCATCAATGGTAATCAAACCTAAGAAGTAGGTGAAAATTGCCCATACCTTAACCACTACAACCACCTTAATTTTATAAATAATTTATACAATCATTAAAGTATGATTCATTTAAAACTCATATATAATAATTATTATGAATAAAAATAATTTTAAGTACTATTTTTTTAAATAGTAAGGAAAATTTTAATTAATATAAAGGGATATTATGCTTTACCCCCCTCACTTTTAAGAGAAAATGATATACTCCCTTGAGTATTTGAGAAAAGTAACATAACCCTCTAAGTTTTGGAGAAAGTCTAAATACCCTTAGGGTTATTATTTACATAATAATTTGACTATTTTACCCATTTACTATTAAAAATATCTAAAATAATTATATTATCTTTATTTTTTATTTTATAATAATCAATATAATCTTATTGTAATATTTAAATTTAAAAATTATAATAATAATTTAATCCTTAATTATTTATTTTTTTCAAATTTTATAATAAAATATTTACAATATATAATTATATATCATTTTTAAAATGTCATATTATATTTAAAAAATTATATATAATTAATATATAGATTTTTTTACAACATAAAATTTATTGTCAAAACTTCTTAAAATTTTAAATAATTATAATAATTTGGACAATATTAATTATATATAATTTTTAAAATAAATTATTTTAATAATATAATAATTTTTAGAAAATATATAATTAAATATTATATAAATTTGATAATAAATTTAATAGAAAAAAATAATTAAAAGTTAAAGTATCATTATAACTTTTAAATTCAAATGTGAGAATAATGTTATATTAGTTATTACAAAATAAAGATAATATAATTATTTAGATATTTTTAATAGTAGATGGGTAAAATAGTCAAATTAAAATGTAAATAATAATCCTAGGGGGTATCTTAGACTTTCTTCAAAATCTAGGGGGTATGTTGTTTTTCTCAAATACTCAAAAAAGTATATCACCTTTCTTCAAAAGTGAGAAAGGTAAAGCACAATATCCCTAATATAAAATATGTAATTTTAAAAATCAAATCAAAATAAAATAATAAATATTTTAATGATTATAAATAATTTTATTATTATTTTAATTTTAATTTACAATTTATTATTAACAATTTTATTTTTTATATATGCAATTAGTCTGAAGTGATTATTATTAACCATAATAATAAAAACTTTAAATTTGAATTATTTTAATAATTATAAAATTATTTTTAAATTATTACATCCTTTATATTAAAATAATGAAATTATTTATAATAATTAAAATATTTATCATTATTTATAATTAATTTTAATTATTAATATTTATGATTACATCTTTTGTAATTAGTCTGAAGTGATTGTTATTAACAACAATAATAATATCTTTATTTTAATAATTATAAAATTATTTTTAAATTATTACATATTTTATATTAAAATCTTTCAAATTAAAATAATAATAAAATTACTTATAATCATTAAAATATTTATTATTTTATTTTATTTTTAAAATTACATCTTTTATATTAATTAAAAAATTTCTTGCTACTTAAAAAAATAGTAGTTAAAACTATTTTTATTCATAATAATTATTATATATGTGTTTGAAAAGAGTTATATTATAATGATTGTATAAATTATTCATAAAATTAAAGTAGATGTAGTGGTTAAGGCATGGGTAATTTTCACTTACTTCTTAGGTTTGATTACCATAGATGATTTATATTTTTACAATTTTAAGAAAATAGGTTATTTTTGAAACTATTGATTCGGTTCGGTTCATACTTAAATTATTTATTTAAATTAAAGGGTAAAACTGAAAAAATATAAATATAAGGGAGGTAAATGGTAGTTTTGATAAAGTAGAGATGTAACTGATAAAATATTAATAATTAAGGAGGAAATTGATATTTTTTCTATATTAATTATATATAACTTTTAAAATAGATCATTTATTTTAAATAAATTTATTTTAAAATTATATATATTTTATAATATTAAAATAAAATAATTAATATTTTTAAAATAAAATAAGAACTTATTATTATCATAATTTTTAATATTGTCTGAATATTTATGAAAATAATTAATTATATATTATTTTAAAAATAAGACTATTTTAAATAACTCATTTATTTTAAAATTTTATATAATTAATATTGTCAAAAAATTTAGAGCATATTTGGTCAGATAAAAATAATTAAAGATCAAAATATTATTAACTTTAAATTTAAATATTAAAATAAAATATAACTAATATAAAATAAAAATGAGGATAATATAGTTAATTTATATATTTTTTAATAGTTAAAAATAAAATAATTAATTTAAAATTAAAATGATAGTTTTAGGGATGTATCGTAACATTTATTTAAAAGTTAAGGAAGTGTCTTAACTTATTAAAATTTGACGGGAGTAAATTTAGAAATAAAGTATAATATCTGTAATAATAATATAATAATAATTTTTATATTTAACAATTATTTGAAATTAATTTTATTTTTATTATTTTTATTTACAATCATGTGAAGAAAAAATAATTTATTTTAATATTATAAATTTTAAATTTTAATAAAATAATTTTGATTTACAAATATATTTCATTATTTTTTATTTTTTTAAAATTTCAAAAAATATATTTAAAACAATTTTTCGCTTGGACATAATACAATCTTTCTTTTTCTTGCTTTGTTTTGTTACGTGTTTTTATAAGATTCACTAATTCATATGTGGTGTCGTTTGCATACCTCACTATTATTAGCAAGAAAACTTATTGTCGATCACTATCACATAATTGTCCTCTGCAGGTACCAAAAATCAGAAAACATTATCTACATATATCCACCACCACAATAAATGAAAACTTATTATCTACATTATTGACACTTTTTATCAAAATATTTAAACCATAAAAAATATGTAATTAAGAATATCGTTTGATTTAAGCCTGGCCCAATGAAGCGTCCATGATAGGACTTGACCCAAAAATCTAATTCAATTAATGGATTAATATTTATTTATGTAATAAATATTATTTTATTTATCCAAATAATTAATTAATTATATAAAATAATTAAGTAAATATTGTAAATAATTAGAGAGTTAAAAGATATAAAATATAATTTGCCCACTAAAAAAAAATTAAAAAAAATAGATCCGCCGATGCTACTGCCATAGCTTGTGTCACAAGCGCATTTGTCGTGTTGCCTCTCTTGATAGGTGTGGGTTGAGATTTGGTGAAGATTGGGTGGACTATTACTAGGGATTTAATAGATTTGTCATAAAAATTGATATTTTATGGTAAGGATATGGTGGAAGAAAAAAAAATAAAAGAAAAACAATGAAAATGGATGGTGAAGATAGAGGAGAGGAGAGGAAAGGAGGAGCGGCGGATACTAAATGAAAATAGAAAGAGTAGATATGTTTTTAGGGTTTTGACATTTTACATGTATAGGTTATTATTGTTAAGACCTTCAAAATATTAAATAATTATTTGTATCATAAATAGATTGACGAATTCATACTCTTAAACTCGAATTTATCAGTATATAAATATATAAATAGTAATTAATTTATTAATTTTCAACATACAAATTAAATTTTAGGGATAATTTCGGCTAGCTACTCAACTTTAGGCTGTATCTCATTATAATACAACAAATATTATGATGTTACACTGCAGTTCAAAAAAATGAAAAATATCTCAATGAGCTACAGATTCGTAACATCCGTCCAAAAAAAATTTAACGGTGAAAGGTGAATGACTATTATGCCCTTAATATTGTTATTTATTATAAAATTACAAAAATACCCTTAATATATTTTATCATATAGTTTGTTGAGATATTTGTTATCTTTATAGACTGTAGTGTAGCGTCATGATAGTTATTGTATCACAATGAGATATCGTAAAAAATTGAACAATTATAAAAAATTATCCCAAAAAAATACAATTTTAAAATAAATTAAAATTCGTAACCCTAATTTTCTAATTGGGTTTAAAATCTTAATTTTTAACTCCTCATGATTCTAACAATCCCACAACTAGCAGTAATTACCCTCTATGTCGTGAACATCACTAATTGTCGGTGATTTCGAAGTAGAAAAAAATTTTTGACTTGAGGAGTAAAGGAAATGACATTAATTAGCAGTAAGTTCGATGATAATTTTAGAAAGAACATAAGAAGTTAAGTGGTGGATAATTTGGGATTCAAAGAAAGGAGAAAAAGATAGGAGGGAGAAAATGCCTTGTAAAGAAGAATGAAGGAGAAAAGAGTTAGATTTTTCTTATATATACATAGAGAAGGAAAAGTAGATGAGAGTGTTTTTTAACTAAGGTGTGGATAAATTTTAAGATAGACTCAAGTTTAGGTTAAATTAGAATAACTATATTTTTGTCCCTAAATTTTTTAATTTGCGTCTCCAAATTTTTTAAAAAAAATAAAATATATTTTTTTTAGTTTTATCGAAAATAAAATTTTACTCTCTCATTACTAAATTTTTCTAAATAAACGTTATAAATTTGTATCTCGTTGAGATATTTGTCATCTTTATAGACTGTAGTGTAACATGTGAATACTTGTTACATCATAATGTGATATCGCTTAAAGTTAAGTAGTCTGATGAAATTAATTCTTTTTGTTTATCAAAAAGATAATTTTGCCCTTTCACCATTAAATTTTTTTGGACGGACGTTACGAATCTGTAGCTCGTTGAAATATTTGTCATTTTTTTAGACTGCAGTGTAACGTCAAAATACTTATTGTATCACAATGAAATACAACCTAAAGTTGAGTAGCCAGCCGAAATTATCCCTAAATTTTATTTTCTAGAATTTTTAATAGTTTATTTTAAAAATTAAGTTATATTGCTCAAGTCAAATTACAACTAACACAAAAGAAAAAAATTATTTAAATATATCTAATGGAACATTCTAAAAAACAATAATTGAAGATATGAGTTTATATGAATACTTTTATACATTTATATATATTTATTTATATATCATGCATACTGTTCTAACAAGCGATTGATATTTGGATAACAAGTATTTATAAAAAAGCAAATACCATAGTACAATATCTAGAACATTTCAATTTATTAAATTATTTATTATATTCTTTTTCATTTAAATTAAATTTAATTTATTACGAATGGGTTCTTTTTTAATTTAAATTTTAAATGTTTTTGTTCATTATTCTTTAATAATTTGTAACACTATTTAATTTTTGTAATATATTAAGTAATTTTTGTAACTATTATTAATGTAACAATTATACATTAACAAGTCCTACATAAGTTATTAAAAATATGTATATAAAGCAATATGCTTTAACTACTTATTTTAATGCACTTTAGTTAGAAAATTAAACAAATATTAGCAAATTAAATTTGAAGTTTAAAAAAAAAATTATATACTAATCAAGTGGTATGTCACTTCCATTATTAAATCATAAATGATAAAGAATAAATTGTTCTATAATATACTCAGATTACGATAGATATCTAAATAATAGCTTCATTTACAATAATTTTTTTAATATTATAAATTACAAGATTACATTGAACATTTATCGAAATAGAGATTATTAATCGATAAAATTTATTTTATTGTTAGATAATTTTATTTTCTTTGCACGATTATATTTTAGTTGACTATTGCGTATAGAAGCTTAGTATAAAAAGGGGAGTTTTTATTAAAATATGTTTCTCTCTCTCTCTCTCTCTCTCTCTCTCTCTCTCTCTCTCTCTCTCTCTCTCTCTATATATATATTAAAAACTAAACATACGCTTGTTTTTGTGTTCTAAAATATCTATATCTCTAAGAGGAAAACGTGTTGATGATAAATAGGATATAGATATGCTTAATTTCTTTTAATATAATCCATTTACTGATAATTATGCAAGAAATAGATTATATGCTAAATGGACAAACATGACCTTGAGATTCATGAGATATGTGCATTTGAAACATTCTATAAAAAAGGCTATAACTGTCTAAGGAGTCTAGATTTTCAGTATGACTGATGTGACCCAACCAATCTTTCTTGGAAATTTTTTTCATGCACTATTCGCGTAAAGATATAAGACGCTTGAAATACGTATGTTTGAAAAATTCTGTCAAAAGGTCTATAATTGCCTAAGGAGTCTGGGTTTTAAATGGGACTATTGTGACCTTTGAAGTATTTCTTAGGAATTTTCACATGTGTACTACTTACGTGATGATATGTTGAAATATTCTTAAAAAGAATTAATATTGCTCATATTTTTGATAAACTTATAATATTTGAAATATATGATGATTATAAGCATTGACGACTTTTCGAGTATATTTCTTTTATTATTCTTTTATCATTTAGATTACTGCATATATATAAAATATGTGTCTTTAAGAATGCTTACACTATGAATATGTCTTTATGTGGTAGTTTAACATGGCCTCTAAGAACATTGTGGCATAGTTGAAACAAGGGAGAGAAACTTAGTAGTAACAACTATGATATATGGCACTATAAGATTCAATTTGTCATGAAAGAACAAGAATCTCTTAAGACCTTGAACAATGTGATGGTTCAACTGCTTGAGGGAAACACTGTTCAAAATAGGAGAGACATGGAAGCACATAATGCTTGGAAAATAAAAAATAGCAATGCTTACATAACGTTGCTGAGTAGTATATGATGATCTCCTATAGGAGTATGAGCAATATCAGATGGCGCAAGAGATGTGGTTTTTCCTTAAGGAAACATTAGGTGGTACTTCTACAACCAAATTGAGGAAGCTCACCATTATATTCGACTCATTTCACATACGCCCTAATGTTTCTATGAGGCAACGTTTGAGGGATATGTCGAATATGATACGAGAGCTAAAATCTGTTGAATATGCTTTAATTGACGAGCAATATGTCTACGCAGTCATTAGGTCCATTTCGAATAATTGGGAACATATGAAGGTAACTATGACACACAATGATAACATTAGAATGCTTATCCAATGTCATATTGAGTTACAAGATAAACGCCTTGAGACAGTTAAGGCTTCCAGTCAACTTTATATGTTCAATTCCACCTCATGTAATGTGATGGGCAATAAATGCAAGAGGGTGGAAAGTGAATTTGGTCCTCATACAACTCGCAAGTATACGGGGTGGTACAAGTAGTAAGTGAATAAGAAGGGTTGTCATACCCACGAGGACCAAGTTTTGAATTTTTAAAAAGTATCACAATTATGGTAGGTTAACTTTATCTAGGCACTTAAAAATTTCAAGAGCAAGAAAATGTAAAGAAAGATTACACAAGAGCAACTAAATCGATTAACAAAAATAAAAAGCTAACAATTTAAACTAATAGAGAGAGAGAATGTGTAGAACTTGATATGAAAATGGTACAAGGATTTTGATTTCACCTAACTCTTACCATATCTCTCTTAATCCAAAATTTGCTAAGTATTCATTTTTTAATACATTAATCGTAGGTTTTAAGCAACTTTGTTCCCCTCTCCCGAGTGTAGAACTAAGTCTTATGTGTAACAAAAAAAGCTGATATTCCTATCTGACTAAATTTACCTAAACAATCTTTTAGTCTAACATGATATTAACTCTTAGAAATTACTTACCTCCCGGTTCATTAATTCCCAAGTATTAATGTGATTATTTAGTGATTGATGTTCTCCTGAACTCTCAATACACTAAATTGAGTTTTTCAAATCCCATAAATAAATTAGACTATCCCTAGTAATACTCCATCCATGTTTAATCAAATAATTCATTAAGCAATAAATCATTAGCATTAAACGTAAGAAAAATCCAAATGATTAAAAATTAATAACAATAGCAAATTCCTTAATTAGTCAAAACATGATTAAATTGGACTAATTAAAATCCTAGAACATAAAAAATTTAGCTTAACATATCAACAATGAAACACAAGTTTATAATGAAATTCATCATCCTTACAATGCTCCAACAATAAAAATAAAATAAATTCCAGAATAAAATTGAAGGTTTGAGATCATGCAACTAGTGATAAGGAGCCTCAGCAAGTCTTCCCTTCAAGCATGATCAATTCTCCTCCTTATCTCTCTAGAAATACTCTCTTTGTTCCCCCCTTTCCTCTCTTTGAAAATTCCCCTTCTATTATTGGATGGTCCCTTTTATATGGTAGTTGATGTCCCAAAAAGAAGAAAACCTAGGATCAGTCAAATTTGGCCATAAAAAGCTGATCCAAAGGCTAAAATTTGATTGCAATTCGGTCAGTTGTGGCGCGTCCTCGTGCTTAGATTGGTGCTACTGCACCCTTGCCTCTGTTTGGGAGGAAAACTCATGGCTTGCCACATGTCGCGCCTTGTTTTTTGCCTCAAGAGAGTTGAGACAACACATGGGGCACGGGTGTGCCATGCACCATAAAATATTGATTGAGTCCTTTAGTCATTTTTCAGTTACACCTTTGATTCTTTATAAATTACATTTTATTCTCCTAAATCTTTGGTTCTTGCATTTAAGTCCTTACGTTTCTTGCATTTTGGTCCCATTTTTGTGCCGCTTATCACTTTGATTGCAATTTCTTCATTTCTGCAAAAACAACAAAGAATTTAATCAAAACAACATGAAAACTTGAGGATTTGCATAAATATCTAAACTTTAAAGTACTAGATAAATGAGTAAAATGCTCACTTATCGAAAAGTGCTTTAAGAAGAGAAAAAATCCTAATCAATTGAAGTCTAATCAAGGAAAGAAGAAAAGGGGCAAGCGAGCAGGCAAAAAAAAGGACAAGACTAAAATTGTTTACTGCAATTGTGGCAAGATGAGTCATTTTGCTCGAGAATGCACCGAGCTAGAAAAAGTACAACCTAAACTCCAACATTTATCATTATGGCTAAGCTACTAGCTCTCTATTTCTAACTGAATCTCGTCCTTTTTGGATTGTAGACTGAGGACCCATATACCATATAGCTCAAGGTTGAGGACCTTATGTGGAACATTGTTAATTAGTTTTGAGACAAAATGGATATATGTAGGAAACAACACTAAGGTTGAAGCAAAAGACATAGGCACTTGCAAATTGCTTTTACGTGGTGCCCATACTTTGCTTTTACATGATGTTTTATATGCTCTGCAAATTCGGTGGAATTTAGTCTTCTTTTCCATTCATCTTATATTAGGCTACCATTTATACTTTTATAATATGTAATGAAACCTATTTTAAATTTTGTTTTATTACCACTGGTTATCTGTTGGATGGTTTTATAATTTTAGATACTGATTGTGACACCCTATGCAAATTCCAAATCAACAAAACATAGGAGAGATGTTGGGTCTATAAGTCAGCATGCTTCAATCCCTAGTAGATGCGTTTTAGGTTGAAAAGTCAGAAAACAAAATTGTGACAGGCTGTTTGCTAGAAGTAGATAATATCTCTGGTAGGCTGGGCTATTACAATTGGTATTAGAGACTCTCTACTTATCCTTTTGAGCGACAGTAGAGTAAACTTCAGTAAGGACATTGAGTCCCTAAAAGGGGGTGTGTGACACCCTAAGTAAATCTCAAATCGACAAAGCACGAGAGAGATGTTAGGTATATAAATCAGCATTTTCAATCCTTAGTAAATGCGCTTTGGGTTGGAAAGCCTAAAAACAAAATCATGACAATCTGTATGCCCAAAGCAAATATTATCTCTAGTGAGTTACACTATCACAATTGGTATTAGAGCCACTCCACGTCCTTTTAAGTGATGGTGAGGTAAATCTCAATGAGGACGCTGAGTCTTTAAAGGGGGTGTAAGTGACACCCTAAGTAAATCCTACATTGATAAAGCACGGGAGAGATGTTAGATATATACGTTAGCATGCTTTAACCCCTAGTAGATGTCTTTTAGGTTGAAAAGCTAAAAAACAAAACTATGACGGGTTGTATGCCTGAAGCAGACAATATCTTTTATAGGTAGGGCTGTTGCAATTGCTATTGAGTCACTTTGCATGTTCTCTTAAGCGATAGTGGGGCAAACCTTAGCGAAGATGCCGAGTCCCTAAAGAGAGGTGTGTATGACACACTAGGCAAATCTCACATCGATAAAGAGATGTTAGGTATATAAGTCAGCATGTTCTAATCCCTAGTAGGTGCGTTTTCAGTTGAAAAGCCCGAAAACAAAATTATAACGGACTGTGTGCCTAAAGCAGACAATATCTTGCTGGGTTGCACTGTTACAATTGGTATTAAAGCCACTTTGCGTGTCCTCTTGAGTGATAGTGGGGTAAACCTTAAAGAGAAGGCTAAGTCCCTAAAGTGAGGTATATGTGACACTTTAGACAAATCCCACATCGATAAATCTCGAGAGAGGACTTGGGTATAAAAATTAGCATGCTCCAATCCCTATAGATGCATTTGAAGTTGATAAGTCTGATAACAAAATCATAACGGTCTGTGTGCCTAAAGCGGACAATATTGGTATTAGAGCCACTCCGTGTGTCCTTTAGAGCGATGGTGGGGAAAACTTTAGCGAGGACGTTGAATCTATAAAAAGGGTGTATGTGACACCCTAGGTAATTCCTACATTGACAAAGCACGAGAAAGATGTTGGGTATATAAGTAACCCCGAGTAGCCACATTTGAGTCGAAAAGCCCAAAAACAAAATCGTGATAAGTGTGTACCCAAAGCGAACAATATTTTTAGTGGGTTGGGCTATTACAATTGGTGTCAGAGTCATTCCATGTATCTTCTTAAGCAATGGTGGGGCAAACTTTGGAAGGATGCTGAGTCCCTAAAATGGGTGTACGTGACACTCTAGGCAAATTCCACATTGACAAAACACGAGGAGAAATGTTAGGTATATAAGTCAGTATGCTTCAACCCCTAATAGACACTTTTAAGGTTGAAAAGTCTAAAAATAAAATTGTAATAGGCTGTGTGCTCAAAATGAACAATATCTCTGATAGACTGAACTGTTACATTGATTTTTTCAGTAATAATAATTACGATGATTATTTTTCAATGGTTATATATTCTAATGTTTCAAGAGCAATGTAATGAGAAAGGTATTGATAGACAGTTAAATATTCCCGGAACTCTACAACAAAATAATGTAGCTGAAAGAAGGAATAAGACTTATTTGAAAATGGTTAGGTCTATGAAGGCACAAGCAAATCTTATTGGGGAGATGCGCTACTTGTTGCCATGTGTGTACTTAACTATGTGCTTTCCAGTTAGTTAGTACTACTCTTTATAAGTTATAGACAAGCAGAAAACCTGATCTAATGCACTTGCAACCCTAGGGGTCTATGGCTTATGTTTAAGATCCATCACATAAACATGGAAAATTGGGTGTGAGGGGTAGAAAATGTTTCTTCATTAGATATTCTGAACACTCAAAAAGATATGTGCTTATTAGTGAACAAATTGATAAAACAATAACTGAATTAGAATCCAGAGATGTCACTTTTTTAGAAAATGAATTTCCTAGAATTAGGGAAATAGACAAGAATATCCAATTTCCAATGATACTTCAAACAAAGGTGTAGAGTAAAATCTAGATTTTTCTTAAGATGCCAGTCCTAGTGGAAGTGGAACACTTTTAGAGTTGGTAGGACCAAGAAGTAATTGTACAATCATCCCTCATTGTCGTTTTGAGATTAAAGGGGAGGCTTATGATTACTTCACATGATAGTGATGAGCTAAAGACTTTTGATAAAGCTCTCACTTCATCTTCTAGAGAAGTATGGATGAAAGTAATGAAAGAAGAAATGGATGGAGTCCACGAGAGTCAATCAAGTCTGGGATTTGATTGATTTACTGCTAAATCATCAAGTCATTATAAACAAATGGTTTTTTCGTGTTAGAACCCGGAGGGATGATGTACAAATTTTAAATGCTCGTAAGTGCACAAATCACTTATAGCTAGCGACAAGTTCACCTTGAGGTCGATCTCTCAAGGAATTGCAATGGTTTAAATCCTTATTAGTTTCCTCTTAATTACTACATTAAAGTTAATTACATGGACTTGATGCGAATTCAATTTAAATGATTAACTAAATAAATTGAAAGAACAAAGTAAAATTAAGAAAACAATGAAATAAAATAGGTGTTGGCTAGCTCTCTACTCATGTATTGAAATATTAGGTGAATTAGTTAAATATTCCAATGTTTAAATTATTGGTCTTTCCACTAAGCCTAAACAATTCCAATGATTATGACAATTCTCACTTCCAATCAATTAAACATATCCTTTATGTGAGGCCTCTACTTAAATATTTGGCATATTCACAAAGAAATCACATGGTCATTTAAATTAAACTAAATCAATAGATTTAATCTAAACACTTGTTCAAGAGAGATTAATTAAGGTAAGATGGCATGTCTAGCACCTTAATTCTCACGTGTTAACTTTAATCACAAATTATAGGTGACCAATCCATAATTCATAAGCAAAGGTATGAAGATTAATGAATAAGAAATAATCTCAAACATTAATTAAAGATTTACCCCAAGGTTTTGAATTAATTGATTATCTTCTTCAAATCCTTGGTGAAAAATTGTTTGATATGGAGGATGAAATTAATACATATATTACACTAATTAAGGAGAAAAGCAAAGTAAAGAAATGAGTACTTCATTAAGATTAGAGAAACAAAGAGAGCACTCCCCCTAAGGGGAGTAAAACAAAGGGAACCCCCAAGAGGGTATCAAAAAGGATTCCATAAAATGAACAAAATCACAGTTTATATAGGCTAGATCAAGGAGGCTTTACATGTCTGAGCCATGTAAATTACAGAATTCATCATACTTCTATTTGTCAAATTGTAGCTCACATTTGATTGTCTCCCACATCGAACCGGAGAAAGTGATCTTTATATACATTGTTCATAGTTGAATAAGCTTTCTCATGATTCAAGAATCGTGTCTTTTGATGTGGGTAACGTGAGATATGATTAAAAGAGTAAAGCATGCTCAAATTGCCATTTTGACAGCCATTGTCAGAATAATGACTACCTTAGACAACACATATGGACGAACTGGAAATTATGCATAACATGAATGATTTAGCTTCCTTTCTAATGGTGCCACCACTTCAATCATCAACTCAATTGATGGCGTATTCAGAAAGTTATCACTGAAAGACATAAAGGTGTTCATAGGTCCAGGTTGCACATGGGTAGACCATGCTTCATTATAAATCTTCACACTTTCTGTGTAGATCCATTCTGAGTTGGCAAATGTTGTCTGAAGATGAGTTATGCACACTTGATGCATCTTTCACTTGCAATATAATAATTGTATTTGGAGATGTCTACACAAAGTTATGGCCATGATACTAATTCATGCTCAAGTAAGCTGTATGAAAGTGGATACTTTATATCTTTAATTGCAATTGTACTCCTTTAACACCTATAGCCAAAAATATACTCATGTCATCTTGTACAATTATATATATTTGCATGTATTTGAGTTTTAGACTATGAAAACATGCAAATTAAAGTTATGACAATAAAATTTCATAATTTATGCATAAATAGGGACATTAAATTCAATAGTCATGTAATAATGTTCTGTAAAATATATATAAATGATGTACCTTTAGACACTTATCAAGGGATATTTGGATCAATTCCACAGCAGAAGCGTCTCCGGGACTAGGACCTCGAAAGAACTTGAAGTGTGAGCATCAACTACAAGCTAGAATATAATTTTTTTTTTGTAGTATATTTGAATAAATTAAATATTTTATTTCTTAATTATACCCTTAGTTTATTCTCTTTTCTTATATCACTTTAATATTAAATTTTATTTAACACTGTCGTCTTTCTCTATTTTTACGTATGTAGGACAATAATACAATATAATTTATAATGTTTATTCAATGATTTTTATATCATTTAAATTGTTAATTTGTAATTTTTCTTTACTTACAAGACAAAGTAAAGAAAAAGTTATTCATATGTCATATGAAAAATAATGTACATATTAACATAATTTATTATAAATTATTTTATTTATGAACTATTATGTTGACATAATTAAGTTTTTTTATTAAATATAAGTATAAATATTTGTAATACTTATAAAGGGTATATATGTAAAAATATTGTTTTCAGCTTTTTTAATTTTGTAAAAACAAATTACTTAGCACTTAAATTCAAATGTTTAAATAAAAAAGACATATCGTTAAAATTTAGATTTGAATTTGATTCAAATTTTACTTATGTTCAGACTTCAGGTAGAAAAACCAAATGCCACATAAGGGAATGTATAATTGTTTTGTTTGAAGTTTGAACATGACTAAAATATGAATTTGATTAAAATCTAAATAATTTGTCTCAAATTTCTATATATAAGTTAAAAACAAACAAACACCTCTTAAAAAATTTTGAATAATTTTATTCAAACTTTAATTTTAAAAAACAAATAAGCCTTAAGTAATGCTCTCACCAAAAATTCATAAAATAAAAGAAAAATAAAATGTAATAATTTATTGGAAAATCCATTGGTTCAAATTACAAATCAGTAATCTCTTAATCTTGCATTCTTAGGTTGATAAAAAATCTCATAAAAGAACTTCTTAAAGAGCTAAAGCTAGTAGGTTTCCAAGTATGTAATCATAAACAAGCTCCCATTATTGCTTGGACTTGGAAAAATTTGTATTGTACCATTTGATCGGAGAAGTGGCCTCATATACATCGACCAGCCTCGACAAAAATTTGTATCATAAATAGGCATAAGCGACATATTGGATATATTGAGATTGGGGTACTTAGAAGTGTTGTGACTTCATTTGAAAGCCTTTAGATCAGGAAATTATTTTAGATAAACAAGAGCTCACTCTAAGTACTCATCATCCATTTGTTTTATTACTTTATGAATTCTCTTTACAATAGAAATGAATGATTCAGAAATTATATTCCTTGATAATGCCATTGTTGTAATAGAGAAGATGATATTGCCAATAAAACCAGGTAGGAGTGGAGGATTTAGATTGTCCATTTGTTGGAATATGTAATTTACTAGCTTGATCACTAGGTAATCCATGTGTTTTGTACATACAATGCCATATCTGAGTTGTTATGATCACAAACCTAGTATACTTGTTGGTAGATCCAGAACCATTCTTTGTTATTTGTTTAAGGGTGTTGATTTGATCAAGTTATAGTTTTAAGATTGCAGATGAAATGGCTTTAGGATTTTAAGAAGGGTTTTTTATTAAAGGAAATGGTTGGTATTCAATTTTATTAAATTTAGGAGAATAGGGGATACCAACACTTAGGAGTGTTGAATCAAAGCATGGTGAAATACTAATTGGAAGGCCTCAAGTCACCTCAGCCCATAATTTCATGAAATTGAATGCCGAAAGTCCATATGCCAATGTATGATGTAACCCAAATCCAATACCAGCTCCTTTACACTTGAAATGAGTTACTGAATAATGTTTCGTGTAAGAAATCACCAAAAACGTTTCTACAAATTAAATAAGAGAAAGAAACAAAGAGCTAGAACCACTTATGTGCATTTTTTTGCTATATAAAAAACACATTTTACATTTCCATCTTCTACCACTTCACGGACAAAATGATATTGTACACCTATATGCTTGGTTCTTGAGTGAAATACTGGATTGTTTGTAACATGCAAAGTACTTTGATTGTTAGAGTACAAAATAATACCCTTTGAGTCTGCCCAAGTTCTTCCAACAATCTCCTTAACCATATTGCTTCCTTGCAAGCTTTTGTTGCTACCATGTATTCTGCTTCTATCGTAGACAAAGCTATAATATTTTGTAGTTTAGATACTCAATTAACAACTCCATTTCAAGTGTAAACATATAACCTATAGTAGATTTTCTTTTATCAATGTCTCTAGCAAAATCTGAATCTACGCAACTCTTACAACTAGATAAAATTTTGCTCCTCCTAGCATAATGCGGTGTATCAGGTTCTTTTAATGTATCTTAGGATCCTCTTAACTGTAACCCAATGCTCCTGACCAAGATTAGCCATAAATTGACTAACAGCTCCGACTATTTATTCAATGTTCGATCTTATACATATCATAGCAAACATAAAAGCTCCCTATAGGCTGATGCATATGGTACTTAAGACATATCTATCGTCTCTGCTTCATTTCTATGACTCATACTTGAGGATAACTTGTAATTAATAGGTAGTAGGGTAGAGATTGGCTTACAGTATTGCATGTTGAAGCGACTTCAGACTTTCTTTAAATAATTTTTTTGAGGAAGCCAAATCTTCCTATCTTTTCTATCTCGGTAAATTTGCATCCCTAAAATCTTGTTTGCTAATCCTAAATCCTTCATATCAAACTCCCTAGTTATTTGTGCCATTAGTTCTTGGACTCGATCTTTGTTTGGTTCTGCTATCAACATGTCATCCACTTACAACAGGAGGATAATGAAGTCACTATCATATTCAAATCTCTTATAGCATATATAATGATATGAAATTGAGTCTATTATACTCAAGGATAATGATGAAAGAATCAAATCTCTTGTACCAACACTTTGGTGCCTATTTTAACCTGTACAATGATTTAGTCCATAATCAGGACAATACTAACAAATGTCTAGTTTCTAACGCAAAAAACAAAATGCGATTTTGAGTTATGTAGATAAAGTTATACTCATTTTTGTAACCCATATTCAGCATGAAAATTTTCGCCCCTATCAAGCTTAATTGGCCTCAAATCAGTGTTTTCTTGCCTTCCTACGTATGAACACAAAATTTCATCAAATAGCAACATGCCTTGAGGGTTTTTGCTTATATTGAAGTCGGAAGATCAATGATTAATGAGTAAAATACTTACTCATTAATCAACTTATAAGCCAAGTTCTTCTTTTCATCTTCTACAAAGCCTTCTGGTTGAAGCATGTAGATCTCTTCTTTAAATTCACCATGAAGAAATCAGTTTTTACATCCAACTACTCTAGACATAGGTCAAATACAGCACATATAGCCAACACTACTCTAATTGTTGTTAATCTAACCGCAGGTGAGAAGATTTTATTGAAATTGATGCCTTCTTTTTTAGCAAAACTTTTGATAAATGCGTACAATATGTATTTATCAGGTATTTCGAAACTTGAATTATTTTGTAAATCCTCAAGTTTAGTTAATATTTGATGAACTTTAATGTTTTGTATAGAAAAGATAGCAAACGGCCATTGAAAATGAAATCGGCTCAAGAAAGCAACGTCAGAAAAGGTGCAAAGGAAACATAGACCAAAACATAAAGTTGAAGGGACCAAATTGCAAGGAAATCAAAGCTGAAGGGGATGGTGCAACCGCGCCATGCCCACGCTCCAATCTTATTTTGGCTGCTAGGATGACGCGGCAGCACCACAGAGGCGCGCGACTGCACCACTCATTCTGTCCAATGGCGCCCCAGCACCCCCTGGACTTATTTGGACGATTTTTGGCGGTGAAATCATCACCCAATGGCCTGATTTGGGTATCTTTTAGGTTTATATATTTTTAAGATGATAGCCACCAAGGGGAGGTAACCTAGAATAGGAATTGAAAGGTTTTTGAGTGAGAAAGAGGAAGAACAATTGAAGATTCTAGAGAGAGAAGTAAAGTGATTCAGGTTGGAGCCCTTGGAAGAGGACTTGAAAGAGGATCATTGAAGCTTGGATCTCTAGTCTAGTTTTCCTAAACTCTTTGACTCTCATTTTGTATTTCATTTGAACTTTAATTGTTGAACTTATGATAATGGAATACATGTTGATTATTATGTTGTCATTTGTGATGGTTGGCTAGTTTTCCTAATCTAGGGTCTTGATGGATCTTGTCTAAATTATGTTTTAATTAATTGGCATGTTATTAATGTTGTTATGGTCTGATTCACTTGTGTTTATCTTGCTTAATGTTCTGATTTGTTAATTAATTAATGAATTGATTAAATTGGAGATGAATGAATTAAGTCTTGGGAAAGATTAATCTATTTGTCGGACTAAGTAAACACAATCTAGATAGTTGTGAGACCGGGAGGTAATCGACATC
Source organism: Melia azedarach (assembly GCA_028052125.1). Classification (NCBI taxonomy): domain Eukaryota; kingdom Viridiplantae; phylum Streptophyta; class Magnoliopsida; order Sapindales; family Meliaceae; genus Melia; species Melia azedarach. The sequence goes on along the minus strand of CM051402.1, from coordinate 5,018,903 downwards.
TAGATAATCAAGTTAACGATTAGGATTTTAATAAACCGGGAGGTGAATTGGGTTCTAAGCGTTAAATAACAAGTAATGCTTACTAAGCGTATAATTATTCGGGTTAGATATGGATATCAACTTGAATCATTATACGTAAAACCTTAACTTACGCTCGGGAGAGGTGTTAAGGTTGACTTAAATCTTGTGATTAGAGAATTAAACCAAAATGCATTAATAATGGCCAATTAGGAGAAACCATGATTGATAAGTAAAATCAAGACCCTAGGTAATTCATCCTTGCATACTTTATCTTTTATAAATTCTTAAACTCAATTTCTATTCCATATTAGTTCATATTTGTGTTTTAGTTTATTTTTCATTACATTTAATCGATTTAGTTTGCTTAGATAAAGTCGGCCTTTCAAACTATAGTACTGAGTAGTTAATTTGAATATTAATCCTTGTGGAACGATATCTTTTCTTATCACTTTATTACTTGATATGACCCATGCACTTGCGGTTAGCATAGTCGTGATCACCTTTGACCACTACTCTTCCATGATATCGCTCCCTATGATCATTACCATCCCTTTTGATTTGGTAGACCCATTTGTTTCCAATGGCTTTTCTCCTTGATGGTAATGAAACAAGTTCCCATGTCTTGTTTCTATGAAGTGCTTCCATTTAGAAGCATCAGGACCTTTATGTCTTCTTGAAAGGTTGATGGCTCTCCATCTTCTATAAGAAGAAAATATGCAGTGCTGCTTGTCATCACGTATGAAGAAAACCACGAAGATTTTCTTTTCATGTGTTTACCTTCGAAGTAATAATATTAGATTTATTGAGTCGGTTAAACTCATTTTAGTATCCTCTTGAGGATCTTCCTCTTCATGCTGTGGTAATATCTAAGAAGGTTCATCTTTCTTGCTCTCAACTTAAATTTTATCCAACAAAGGTGTAATAACTAGAAGTGGATCTTTTATCAATTACACTACTAGCCTAGTCAGCATCTGTGTAGACTTTTACTTGCAGGTGCCTATTTTTCTTGAACAAAAGACATTTACCCAAAGATTCTTTTAAGTGTCTAATTTAGCATTTTGAAATTTCATCAAATTAAGAATTCCTCAAAGAAGGTGAACCACACATGCACAAGTTATAATCCATAGATTCCTTAGTTGGGATGATAGTTTTTCAAACACATAGCATTATTATGAAACACATAGTTCCCACCAAAGCATTTCCTAATTAGTAGAATATGGGACTAATACATTATAAATCCATAGCCATAAGTTCCTAGCGAAAGAACAAAAGCAGAAAAGATGTTGTGTAGACTCACTACAATTGAAAGATGTACAAAGAAGGAAAATTGATGCCATAGTGATAGCTCGTCGACGAAGAGATTCATATGTAGGAACCTTATCATGAAAAATTCTCCATAATAAAACGGAAAATTTCGGTGGGATATAATAGTCCCAAATCACCATGCTCCAAGAAATAATTGCAAAGGAAGGCCGATAGCACTCATAGTTGTCCTTAAGAGTAAGAATGCTATTTCTTGAGTTTATCCTGATTAAACGGTCGGGAACAAGGAATCTTGGAAGAGTAACATACTTAGTCTCATGTGAAACATTTGGAAAATTATTTTCAAAATCGTCCGTAAGAGTCCAAGAAGAGTTGTGGATATATTGATTCCTATAGTGTTGATGTTAATGTGCAAAAAAATTCGAGGGTACCGTTTACGTGACTATTTATGGGTTACTATTCACCCAAAAAAATATTATGTATCTTGTGTTTTGTTATTATTTTAACATGGTTATACTCCTCCAATGAATGTGAGACACATGTAGGTCTCTTGTAAGAAGTATGTAAAGTGTATTTGTGGTGAAAAATCTAATTTTTGAGTGTGAAATTAGCCTAAAACAATTACACACTAAGGCTTTTCGAAAATTCTGTTTTCGCCTCTGATTTTGTGATATTTTACATTGTTTTAGTTGCTACAACATCTCTTTCTTTGATTTACTTGTTTGGATGCTTAGTTGGTATCAGAGCAAGGTTGCAGAATATGAAGAAACTGAAGATTTAAAGCCAAAAACAAGACGGTTAGCTCAAGCTCTTCAAACTCCACAATCCAGCAATCTTATGTTTCGATTTTTTATGGAGAAAATTATGATTGTTGGTGTGTGAAGATGAAAATGCTCTTTATTTCATTAGATCTTTGGGATCTAATAGAAATCAGAGTTGTTGAGCCTGCATCTACATCTACCTTGACAGAACAAGAACAAAGAAATTTAAAGAAGAAGAAACAACGAGATACAAATGCTTTTAGCAAAATTCAGGAAGGGGTTTCCAACAACGTATTTCCAAGAATCATTGGAGTAATAAAAGCAAAGAAAGCTTGGGAAATCTTGCATGAAGAGTTCAAAGGGAGTGTAAAGGTAAGAGACTCTAAACTTCAAGATCTTAGAAAAGATTTTGAAAATGTCAGAATGAAAGAAAACAAAACAATGCAAGAATTTTTTAGATAGATATATTGAGTTAGTGAATTAAATGAAGACTTATGGTGAAGAAATTGAAAATAAAAAACTAATTGAGGAGGTCTTGGGATTCTTGTCGGAAAAATTTGAACCCATTGTGTTGGTTATTGAAGAAACTTAAGATTTAGACACTTTGACATTGCATGATTTGATGGGTTCACTAAAATCATTTGAGCGTAAATTGATATAGTATTCGAAAAAGTCCTTTGATAATGCCTTTCAATCTAAGCTCAATGTAGGACCTAAAACTCATGATCAAGGTAAAGGAGAATCATTTAGAAGTGAAAGACAAGCGAGAGGAAGAGGAAGAGGCTAGAATTTTAGAGGAAGTGCTGAATAAGTCTGAGAGATGAAGGAAATTTTCAGAAGTGCAAAATTTGTAAACAGAGCAATCATGTTGAAGAAAATTGTTGGTTGAAGAGAAAACCACAATGCCACAATTGCAAAAAGTTCGGACACTTACAAAGAGATTGCAGATTCAAGAATACTCAACAAGCAAGCCGAGTATAAGAGAAAGATGATGAAGCAAACTTGTTTTATGCATGTCAAAGTGCATTAGAACAAGGAAATGAAATTTGGTTTCTTAACAGCGGTCATATTAATCATATGACCAAAAATGAGAGCATTTTTCACAAAATGGATGCTTCCATTACCTCTCAAGTGAAGATAGGAAATGGTGCTCTTGTGCAAGCTAAAGGCACTATTGGAGTCAAACTAAGAGACGAGTTAGATACATTTTGGATGTATTGTTAGTACCGGGATTGGAACAAAATTTGTTAAGTGTTGGCTAACTTTTAGAAAATGGCTATTCTTTGAAATTTGAAAGAAATGATTGTGTGATTTTTGATAAACAAAATGAGAAGCTGATTGTGGCTAACATAAAGATGAAAAATAGAAGCTTTATGTTGAAATTTCAATATGCAAAGTATGTTGCATTGAAGACCGAAACCATGGGTGAGTCTTGGCTTTGGCATAGAAGATTTAGACACTTAAATTTTGGGAGTTTGAAGTTGTTACAACAAAAAAATATAGTAGATGGCCTTCTAAAAATAAAAGAACAACGAGGAGTATGTGAAGGATGTGCACTTGGAAAGCACCATAGGCAATATTTTCCAAAAAGAGAAGCTTGGAGAGCAAAGCAAGTGCTTGAGCTAGTACATATCAATGTTTGGGAACCAATGAATATAATATCTCATAAGGGTAACAAGTACTTCGTTATCTTCATTGATGATTATTCAAGAATGACATGGGTGTTTTTCATGAGATAAAAATTTGAGTGTTCACAATCTTCAAAAAATTCAAAAGGTTGAAAAATAAAATGGTCATTCCATCAAAATTTTGAGAAGTGATAAAGGGAAAGAATATACCTCTAATCAATTCAACAAATTTTGTGAAGATAAAGGTGTAGATAGACAACTTACGGTGAGCTACACTCCACAACAAAATGGAGTATCTGAGAGGAAAAATTAAACCCTAATGGAGATGGCCAAATCCATGTTACATAAGAAGACCTTACCTAAGGATTTTTGGGTAGAATCACTTCATACAGCTGTATACTTGATAAATAAAGCACCAACTAAGGTTTTGAACAATAAAACTCCTATAGAAGCTTGAAGTTGGAGAAATCCTTCCATTAGGCACTAAAACGTTTTTGGTTGTATGTGTTATGCCCAAGTTCCAAAAGAAAAGAGAAGGAAGTTTGATAAAGCAAGTGAGAGGTTCATCTTTGTTGGCTATAACTCGCATTCAAAAGGCTATAAATTCTATAGCTTGAATACCAAAATGTTTTTTTATGAAAATGCCAACTATAATTGGGAGTCAAGAAAAGTTGAAGAAAAGTTTGTTTCCATTGATATAACTTAGCCTAATTCATCTCAAATTAATACAAATGTTGAAGAATCTTCACCATCCTCTTCACCTAGCTCTCTGAGATCATCAACTAATGCACCAAGTTGTCTTCACCGAGTTCAACTCCAATAAGTATGAGAAGTTTGGATGAGATTTACCAAAGCTGCAAATTTTGTATTGTTGAACCTAAAAAGTTTAAAGATGCAATCAAAGAGAAGACTTTCAAGCAAGCCATGGAGGAAGAAATTGAAGGAATTGAAAAGAACAACACTTAGGAGCTCGTTGATAGGCTAAGTGACAAGGAAGTTATCGGGATAAAATGGATTTATTGAGTGAAATAGAATTCAAACGGTGAGGTGCAAAGATACAAAGCAAGGTTGGTTGCAAAAGGTTATCTACAACAGCACAGTATTGATTTTCAAGAAACATTTACTCCAATTGCAAACTTGACACCATTAGAGCTCTTATTGCCTTGACATGAAATCAGCTTTCTTGAATGAAGAATTACAAGAAGAAGTTTTTGTTGATCAACCACAAGATTTTGTAGTCAAGAATGAAGAAAACAAAGTCTACAAACTCAAGAAAGCATTGTATGGTCTCAAACAAGTTCCAAGAGCCTAGTATAGCCAAATTGATTCCTACTTCAATGAAAAGGGATTCATAAAGAGCAAAAGTGAGCCAACATTATATGTGAAGGAGCAAGGTACGTCGGACATTCTCATTGTTGTCATTTATATTGATGACTTGCTGCTTACGAGTAATAATGAGAAGTTGATAAATGAAATGATGAAAAAGATATGAAATGAGTAACATAGGGTTGTTGAGATACTTTCTTGGGACAGAAATTCACCAAGATGAAGATGGTGTGTTTATATCTCAAAAAAAAGTATGCAGAAAATATTTTGAAGAAGGAAAGAATGCTTGGCTACAATGTTGTAGCTACACCACTTGTTGTGAATGAAAAATTGAAGAAAGAAGATGAAGGAAAGAAAGTGGATGCAATTAATTATAGAAGTTTAGTTGAAAAGTTGCTTTACCTCACTGCAACAAGGCTGGATATAATGTTTGCAACAAGCTTGCTGTCAAGATTCATGAACAACCCAAACCACATTCATCTTGGAGTCACAAAAAGAGTGTTAAGGTACATTCAAGGTACCATAGAGTTTGGAATCAAATATTGGAAGAACACAGAAGTTAAGCTTATAGGCTTTTGTGATAGTGATTAGGGTGGCTATTTAGATGACATAAAAATCACAAGTGGCTTTACATTTTGTCTTGGCTTAGGTGTATTTTCTTGGTGTTCGAAGAAGCAACAAACAATTGCTCAATCCTCAGCTGAAGCAAAATATGTTTCAACCTCATTGGCAACATCATGTGCTATATGGTTAAGGAGGATACTTAAAGATATAGGAGAGAAGCAAGAACAAGCAACAACATTGCATTATGACGACAAATCAGTAATTGCAATGGCCAAGAATCCAGTTCATCACAGTAGAAGCAAGCATATAGCACTCAAGCATCACTTCATAAGAGAAGCAATTGAAGATGGAGAGATTTAGCATGAATTTTGTAGGTTAGAACAACAACTTGCTAACTTGTTTACAAAAGTCTTTCCAAAGGAAAAATTTTAGCAACATAGGGAAGCAATTGGAGTTCAAGAGCAGCACATTAAAGGGGAAGAATATTGATGTTAATGTGCAGAAAATTTTGGGGGTATTGTTCACCCAGAAACATATTATGTACCTTGTGTTTTGTTATCATTTTAATATGGTTATACTCCTCCAATGAATGTGAGACACATGTAAGTCTCTTGTGGGAAGTATATAAAGTATAGTTGTGGTGAAAACCTAATTTTTGAGTGTGAAAATTAGCCTAAAAAAAGTATGCACTTTCTGAAAATTCTATTTTTGCTCTTTTTTCGCCTATGATTTTGTGATATTCTGCATTGTTCTGGCTGCTACCGCATCTCTTTCTTTGATTCACTTGTTTGGATGCTTAGTTGGTGGTGTTAAGAACTTAAACCTATGGTATTTACTGAAAATTCAGCCAACATATAGCCTTAGATAAAGGAGATCAAGCCATCGATCATGCCAGAAAGATACCAATCTTCCATTATCAATTATCTATCTCGTTTTATTCCTAAGGTGAAAGTGCATTTCTTTAATTCCAATCCATATAGAGGAGATAGCGTCTCTTTTTTAGGAGGAATAAGTTGTAAGTTGAAATCTATCTCAAAGGAAGATATGCCAAGTAGAAGAACCTGTCATGATTTTCTATGCAAGCAAAAGAATAGAGGCCTTGTTAAGAATGTTCAAAATTTTATAAATATACAAATATTTCAAAATACATTTGATAGTGTATGAAAGTTATAAATGAAATGATATTATAAGGAGACATATCCCAAATGAAAGGGTACATGTATCCTTATAAATAGAGGTCATACTTTAGACATTAATATAATAAAAAATAGAGAATGATATCGACTTTGTGTTGTTCAAAGATTTTATATTTGGGAGTGCACCCTTATAGAAATAACAATCATTGTATCTTAAAGGGTATACTACCATAAACCCTATTTGCACTAGGACATTGTCCTAGAGGGGCAAAAATTTCCTTAAGGACAATGCATTATGCATGTCTTGGTTTGAGTATATCTTGTATTATTCTTTACATCGTCCAATCTATTTTAAAATTCTCCAACAATCTTAAGGAAATTGAAGATGATATGCAGGAGTTGGAAGAAGCAAAGATTTGAGGGGTCAAATCTCTTGATAAATTCCCATGGATGATTGCCATCGATTCATAAATGAAACTATATCGTTTAGAATAATACTCCAAAGATTGGTATTCTGACTGAAGTGCTTGTTTGCAAGCACATAAATAATATTTATTTTCAGATTATGGTGGTTGATCAAGAGATAGACAGAATAATCTTAAATAAGGTGTGTTTTTTTTTGTTTTAAATTGAATATTTGATTTATTCATAGAAATCAAAATACGAGTATTGCAATATGGATTTTTATTAAAAGTTAAAATTTGGATGCTCAATTGTGTAATGATTGAATATCTTTAATCATTCATACATTTGATATATATTAATTTGGGTGTTAAAATTGCAATACGGTGTGAATTCTTAAGAAAATGTGAGATTGACGGGTGTGTTTTAAGGTTGAAGACGGTAAATATCATCTGAGTCCATTGATATGTTATCATTGAAGTCTTTTTCTATTGATTAATTATGATGCTTAAGATAATCTTTATATAATTATGGATTTGACTTAACTTTTCAGAAAAGTTATTATTTGACCCTAATAATTTATTAAATAATATTAATATGACTCTAATGACTTCTGTTTGTTGATAAATAAGCCCAAAAAATTTTTATTAAATAATTTATTATTTTGCGCATATTGGGCATAATATTTGTGTATTAACGGAAAAATTTTATTGATGTAATTTTGAATTATATTTATTTGATCTTAATTTATTTAGCATGCTAGTTCTAAAGGTTTTATGTTAATTAAAATAAGGATTGATGAATTGGTTTCTAGCATGAGTGACATAAAAGAGACTATGGTTTATTATTCCTAGCTTAATTATGAGAGGAGTAATTATTATATAATATATATGTATATTAATTGAATATTAGTCTCATTGGTTAAACAAAATATGTATTATGATAATCTTTTATATTCAATAAAAGTTGTATAAAATTTGAAATATGATTTCATGTGTTATAGGTATCATTGTTATATTTTTGAGAAATTACAAATATATCAATAGTCTTCAATAATATTATTAGATTACCTATAAAGACTATTGAATAAATATTTAAAGGCACCATTAGTGTATAATTTGATGATCCTCTACTATTAAAAAAGGCAATAGTAAAAAGTGATATATTGATGTTGAATTACTTTTAGTGAAGAGGAAGTGTGTTGAAAAGCTTTTAACTAAAAATGTGTGTATATCTTGATTTTTATATCATTTTAGATCTAATAAAAAGTCTGTAAAAAGATATGATGTATAATTTTGGCCAATATTTGACAAAACCATTAAATATATTTGTGCTTTTAAAAGCGGAGGGGGAGGGGACTATGCCTAAAATAAAAGGCAAAAGTGATAGAAACTCCATCTATATGATTGGAGATCCCATGCAGTAGGTTTATAAGAGTAATAACAAGTCACTTGTTGTCTTGTTGTACTATCGATCTTATAACAATATTGAGTCACTCCCTATGGCAAGATAGTACTTAAAAATATAGTGATAAATTATGAACTTTTTAAGCTCTTAATGAACTCCATAGCCCAAATATTGCATGGTGGCATGTTTAAACTATAGGACATGTTTGATAAAGGGTTCACCTATATGAATGTGAAATTGGGTCGATTTCTATGAAAGTTTAGGCAGGCATCTCTAAAGCATTCAAGAATTCCAAGTAGGCACAGGCCATGAAAGTGCCAAATCGCAAAACAACACTCATTGTAAGAGTTCAATATGGATAGCTAGTCCTCTAACTTATGCTAAAGGACTTTTGACTCATAGAAACTATATGTTTTACCAAATTTCTGTAAAACACGATTAGTTGTCCAATGACTGGTTCATAGCTTGATAAGCACCAGTACATATGCATTGAATTCTAAATATTTTCTAAAATCTTATATGTATTTTGAAATATAGGGGGGTTGTTGTATATTTTATAAATATACAAATATTTCAAAATACGTTTGATAGTGTATGAAAGTTATAAATAAAATGGTATTATAAGGAGACATGTCTTAAATGAAAGGGTACATGTATCCTTATAAATAGAGGTCATACTTTAGACATTAATGTAAGAAAAAATAGAGAACGATATCGACTTTGTGTTGTTCAAGGGTTCTATATTTGGAAGTGCACCCTTATAGAATTAACAGTTATTGTATCTTGGAGGATATACTGCCATAAAACCTATTTGCACCAAGACATTGTCCTAGAGGGGTAGAAATTTCCTTAAAGACAATGCATTATATATGCCTTCGCTTGAGTATATCTTGTGTTATTCTTTACATCATCCAATCTATTTTAAAATTCTCCAACAAAGAATCCTACACTCTCTTAAGTGAAGACCTCCTTCCATTTTTAGAGCACAAATTAGTTTTCAAGATACTATAATAGGTTTGCAAACTAATAAGTTTGAAGACCAGATAAAATTCCGGCACCATTTGTTTAAAACTGAAAGCATACTAGCCATCCACTTGTAATAGAGAAGCTGTAAAGAAGCAAAGAATGAATAACTGTTTGCACTAGCTAGACTCTATCTACCATTGAGAAAGGTTTTCCTTGCCAACCTTTTAGACGCCCCTCTTCCGCAAGCGAAGTAGCCATTAGGAGTTACTAGAATTGAAAATCTCACCGATTCAAGAATACTTTTGACCCATTGATGAAAGTATATGGAATCCAAATGAACAAAGCACGTGCATTAAAAATTCCCATTCTAGAGTGTCGAAAGTTTTGACAATATCCAGTTTGAAATTTTCCCTCCATAAGACTTCTTGTCCAAAATGTTGAAATTTTCAGATACCATCCCAATTCCATCAGAGATTTGTTTACCTTTTACAAAGGCAGCCTGCTGCGATGAAATGATTTTGTCAACAATTCCCCCAAATCTGTCAGCACGAATCTTTATGATGATTATGAAGCAAAAGTTGGCCATGGCAATTGGTTGAAATTGTGAGATGATATTCGCACTCTCGCTTTTGGAATAAAAGTAATAAAAGAGTTTTTAACATCTGGGTATGTATAGCCAGAAGTAAAAAATTGTAGAACAAACTTAATTACATCATCCCTAATGATAAATGAATTCATTAACATAATTTTTTTTTTAATATCATTTGGTTATTTTTGTTTTATCAAAACTTGCTATTCCAAATCTAATTATTAAAGTTGGGTTGAATTTTGGAGCACAAACAGTGCAAATTATAATGTTTTAATTTAGTCAATTGTCTTTATAATTATCTTCAAATTTTCAATTTAATCAATTTTAGAATTTTTCAACTTCATTTGCTTAATAAAACAATTTTTTAAAATAAGAAAATTGATAAAATTAATAATTTTTAATAATTAGACAATATTTATATATATATATATAAATAATGATTCTATAATTTAAAATAATTCAAATTAAATTATCTATATACAATTTAAATTATTGACTTAATGTTAAATAACAACAATTATGTGTAAAAATTAAATACATTTTTCGATACATTTTAAAGTTATTTTTAAAATAAAATAATTATATTTCTAATCAAATTCATTTTATTAAGATTTAAAAATTATAATATTAAAACATAATTATTATTCCTTCAAACAATTATAAAGAAAGTAATTAAAATAAAATTATATTTAAATAATTTTTAAAAAAATAATATTTTTAATAATATAAATTACATATATTAAACAACTGCAATATTTTTTTCTTTATTAAAAGGCAAACCGAGATCAAAATTGAGTTAGAAGCTCTACTCATGGCAGGCTCAACCCGGCCCATGACAAGCTTGTACCAGGTTCAGCCCACGAACCTAACTTCTCAACCCAACCTAGCTCAATCACAGGGCGAAGCCGCCCCAATCTATTTGTCACCTCTATGTGTGTCACTCTAATTAATTGTTATTTTTCTCTCTTATAAATTAAGGTAAGGTTAGAAGTGCTAACTAAAACTCAAGGTTTGATATGTCTAACACGAAGTTTCTTACTCTTATCTAAAACATTTTTAAAAAATATATATTTACTTAAAAAACTTCACATATTCGATAAAATTTTCTTAGAATATTATAAAAAAATAAATGAAAATTTTCTTTTAATTCAATGTATGCCATTTTAAATTCTAAGATTCTCATTTTATTTAAAAAAAAATTATCAGTTGAATCAATTAATACCAAGTATTAAAGAAATAAATTATTGTTTGAACACAATTTTTCAGAAATTAAATTTTACTAAAGTCTTACCAAGTTTATGAATATGATTATTTGCATGATAATGTAGAAAAATATTTCTAATTGGTTTCAATGTCAACTTCTAATTAACAATGTAACTAAATGTAATTAGTGCATGATAGGAGCACGCTGCAATTTGGCATGTTCAATAATTGATATTTTCATTATAAAAGGATTAGGTCGATCATGTGAAGAAGATTATTATATATTCTCAAGTATGGTTTTTTCAATTAATCTAATCCATAAATCCCTCTTATGTATTTTTATTAATATTATAAATATATAAGTTAATTTTGATGATGTATATGAATGTATTAACCAACAATGTATATTAGAAAAATTAACAGATATCCTGTAATATTGAGAAAAACAGATATATTCAAAATTTGAAAAAATAATTTATATATATAAAAAATAACTCAAGTGATCATATTTGTGATATTGTAAGTTTATTTTCGTTTTCTGGTTACGAGAATTGAATTATTGTTTGATCCATAACCTCTGGCTACAATATTTCTAGCAATATTTTAATTAAATTAGCGTGTGATATTTGTTGACTTTCTTTCTTATAGATAATAAATAAAATTAGGCATTAAATTATATTCAAATTTCAACTATATACTTCTCTACCGAAAAAAATGAGAAATTAAGAAATAAAAAAATAGGTAGATATCCCTCTAGTTTAACCTAATATTCAATTAAACTCTCATTACATTAGGAATATACATTCAAACCCTAATCATGAATATTTTTCATCTTTTATTATTTAAATTATTATAATGTCTCAAGATAATAATATTCTAACTTTTATTTATTAATAAATTTCTAATCGTTCTCAAATATGTTATGAATTTACATGTTAATTTCTTTCTCATATTCTCTCTTAATTGAACTTCAAACTTTCAGCTTTTTAAATTAATTAATCTCTTCTAACTTAATTGTTTCCGTTTACTGATAAAATTAAGCAAACAATCAAGCCGCATTACTAACTAATCAAGGAAGTATAGTTAGGTCTATATTCATGCCAAATTCTGAACCGAAAGGATAAAACTTAGACCTAAAGACAAAGACATGTGATTTATTTAAGTCATTAGCTTCTTGTAATTAAACAAAATTGAGCACAAAAATAAACGTTCTAAGTTTGACTATATTCAACACATGGAGATTTCTTCTTCAACTGCCCGATTGAAAAAGGTTAATGACTGTTCACTAATAATGGATTAATTACCAACTATCCAAGGATTATACTTTCACACTATAATTATAAGAATTGGCTTCTATTTATGGTAACACCACAAATTTGGCTTATAAAATTCTATATATGCGAGCTTGATTTCCACTTTGAATTACTTTATGTTCTTTTAATTTTACAAATTCCAATAAAATAAAAAAAGATATATAACATAAAATTTAAAATATATATCTTATAGCTGTTATGGAGTAAAAATAGGTTAAACACGTGACGGTACGTAAACCCACGACGCTCTAGTCGGCACCTATGAGACGATCCGTTCATATTAAAACCCACCTCACCTCATATCCCAGTTAAGGAAGAATCCGATCTTAGGTAATTTAAAATATATCTCTTAAGATAGCTGTTATTTTTTAATGTATAAATTCGGAGAAGACGTATGCATGTAAGTATGGATAGCTACATGCGCAAAAAGTTAATTATGAATTCAATTTAGATTTGGATCAAAAAATGGATTAATTTGTTTATAATGTTTTTTCATACATACAATTAATTAAATTATTTTGAAAACTTAATTAATTAAGGTATATATAATTCTCAAAAGTCAATAAATCACATGCTATCTTTAGAAAAATAGGAATTTTGAAGGGGCGGAAGCAAGCCCCAAAATATGGAAGCCCGAATTTCATGATGAAAACGGCAGCATTGACACCAAAAAGCTCAATACAGCTTTTGTCTGTGTGAGAGTTGAAAACAAAATGTTTTCTGGAAGTACTTTTAAATTATTGTATTCCATCTGTTTATAGGATTGGCCAAACCTGTTACTGCCATGATTTTTGGGTCATACATGCATTGTGAGACTATGAAATTTATTTTCTTACCATATGCATTGTTACAGGGACATGCATGCATATTCGAAAAACTAAAAGAAATGAAAATATTAAGAACAGAAGAAGAAGAGTCTGATTCCGTGGGTATTTGTATAGATACTTCGAGCTCACATGGCTTGCGTTGATTGAATAACTTGCAAGACAACTCACAAATGGTGTTCTGCCACTTGGAAGCCAGCATGAGAAGCACCTCAATTCATGCGAAATGTGATAAATTTAATTCTTAAAAACATATCTCAAAAATATTTAAATTCTTACAAAATTAGTAAATTCATATCAAGAACTTGATGACCAAATTACTATATTTTAAAATTATGAGAATGATATCTTAAAAATAGGTGTATTTATGAAGAGAAAATATATTTAAAGAGAAATCAGATAACAGCCATAATCTCCGCAAAGTACATTGTTTGATGGCCAAGAGCTAAGCCATAACCACCAAGATAATATGTGCTTCTCTTTAAAAAATTTCTTATGCCTCCTTGGACGTTGCATAATTGGTAGATTAAGTGTCATGATTTTGAATATGAACTTTTGATGCTCCCATTCTTTCCGAAAAATCAACTCTGTGGTTGATATTTTGGTTAATTTAGGTCTGCATTGTGATTCTATTCATTGGTCGTCCTTTTGTCCTTCAATCGGTGGTTTGCTTTCGCATAATGCTAATGATTTTCATTATTACCGCTTTTCATAATATTTTCGATTTAATCTCTTATATGATTTTATTAAAGGGTAAGGCTCATTTTACCCTTTCTTAATTGTAGTTCTTCTTTTATTATTTTCTTTTTAATAAATGGCCTTATTAGACAAGACTTTTTATAAAAAAACAAAAGAGAAAATATATTTGTTAATATTTGTTAAAGGTATTTTTAAAATAAGAAAGTAAGAACATGTATAGTATTATTTAAAAAAAAAAGAAAAAAAAAAGACAGTATGCTCACATGAAAATATTTTCTTAAAGCAATCCCCTTTTCAGCTCAATGAAACTCTCATTTAGCATATTCTAAAAATAGAATAGCAGTAAAGCAATAAACCGAATTGAGAAACCGATTAAGGAAAATATAGTTAAGAAATAAAAAAAAAAGAATAAAAATGAAGAAACGAGGAGGCTGTGGTCTTGTGAATAAAGCAAATAGAAAGTGTCATGAACATTAACTAATTATTAATAATTCTTTTTTGCCTGTTTCTTAATTTATTAGTATATGAATAATAATAATAATAATAACATCACCTTTATCAAGCTACCATGTTCGCGCATTTGTCCTTAGTTTGTATTACTTTTGAGTCCATATTAATATTAATTGTTTAAGCTATAGTCTCTTTGGAGAGTCAGGGCTTCGAACCTTGCTGGACACTCCAGCAAGGTCATTTTTTACTAAAAAAATAGTGGGCTTGCTATATTGGGGTATGGATAGAATTTTTTTTCCTTGAGGGTAGACATTGCCTAATAGTGCGAGTAAAATTCCTTCTCCATAAGGATAGGCATCATTTATATTGGACGTAAAAATTTGAACAATGCATATAATACCATATATGCATCCATCAAGATTCTCAATGGAATATTATATTATTATACAAATAATATGTAATATTTCAAGAAAAATAAATGTCAAAAAAATTATGAATTATTAATTATATACAATAATTTAATTCAACCTCACTAATAATATAAATTAAATTTAAAAAATAAATGAATATTGTGTTTTACCCCCCTCACTTTTGAGGAAAGATGATATACTCCCTTAAATATTTAAGAAAAGCAACATACTCATTAGATTTTAGAGAAAATCTAAGATACCCCCTAGGGTTATTAGTTACATCTTAATTTGACTATTTTACCCCTCTACTATTAAAAATATCAAAATAATTATATTATCTTTATTTTGTAATAACTAATATAACATTATTCTCACATTTAAATTTAAAATTTATAATAATATTTTAACTTTTAAATTTATTATCAAATTTATATAATATTTAATTATATATTTTCTAAAAATTATTATATTATTAAAATAATTTATTTTAAAAATTATGTATAATTAATATTGTCCAAATTATTATAATTATGTAAAAATTTAAGAAGTTTTGACAATAAATATTTTGTTATAAAAATCTTATATATTAATTATGCATAATTTTTTAAATATAATATGATATATTTTAAAAATTATATATAATTATATATTATAAATATTTTATTATAAAATTTGAAGAAAATAAATAATTAAGGATTAAAATATTATTATAATTTTTAAATTTAAATATTACAATAAGGTTATATTGATTATTATAAAATAAAAAATAAAAATAATATAATTATTTTAGATATTTTTAATAGTAAAGAAGTAAAATAGTCAAATTAAGATGTAAATAATACCTCTAAAGGGGTATCTTAGACTTTCTCCAAAATTTAAGAGGTATGTTATTTTTCTCAAATATTCATGGAGTATATCATTTTTTTTAAAAAATGAGGAGGGTAAAACACAAATTTTAAAAGTAAATCATAACAATTTACTTATTTTAATATACATATTAAGATTGACTATAGTTCTACGTTGATACGAGCTTTCACCTAAATAAATATACGTTTTATAAGGGGCAATTAATAGACTTTAATGTAATAAAAAAATAAATCATAACTTTACATAGATAATGCATGCATGTGTTAAGAATTTTAAGACATTAATTAAGTTTAGATTAGTATCGAAACTTTCTAGTTATAAAATTTGCCTATAGTCCGAATTAGTTTAAGAATAATATCATTAGATTATATTCCTATGTGATAGGTAGTTATCGACTTAAACTGGCAAAATCTCTTGTTATTATTTACTATTAAAATCAAGAAACTAGATTTAATTTGCATTTTATATGTTAAAAAAATTAAAATACGATACGTGTAGGAAACATTGAACTTAGAAATACAAAAGGTCATAGGTAAACAATATAGTATACAGTATGAGTAGGTCAAAATATTGTACTTAATTAATAATTAATATAAGCTAACATAATCCAAAGTCTTAAAAACCATAAATACAAGCCAGCAAAGCATCAAGCAAGGGTATTTCCGTAAAATAAAATTTTAAAAAAATAAAAAAAAAAAAAAAACTGCCCACGAAGTTCGGGGCAGCTTGCTTCTGATGCATGCAGATTTAACATCCAAAATTTTTATGAAATTCTATAAATACCCCTCCATCTCAACCGTCTCAACTCCATCTTCACCACTGCTTCTTCTTCTTCTTCTTCTTCAACTCCTCAAACTTTTCGCTTTCTCTCTGAATCATAATAACAATGGCAAGCAAAATGTATTATTTCCTTCTTCTTCTTTCAGTTCTCTTCACTTCATCGCTTGCAGCTCCAATGAGATACAATGTTGTAAGTTTGGGGGCCAAACCGGACGGCAAATCTGATTCAACAGAGGCGTTTCTCTCTGCATGGGCCAAAGCCTGTGACACAACTCCTGCTGCGACAATTTACGTGCCGCCGGGAAGATTCTTGCTCCGAAACGCTGCGTTTCAAGGACCGTGTAAGAACACTCGTATTACTTTGCGTATTGACGGCACGCTTGTGGCTCCGTCAGATTATAAGGTTATTGGAAATGAAGGAAATTGGCTACTCTTTCAGAATGTTAACGGAGTTACAATCAACGGCGGCATACTTGACGGCCAAGGGACTGGCTTGTGGGCTTGCAAGAACTCCGGAAAAAGTTGCCCTGACGGTACCACGGTACGTTGAAATGACCAAATCATCCTTGTTTTAGCATAAATGAAGATCCATATTTTTGTGATTCAAGTAATTACCTTTTGTTTAATGCAATTAATGAGTTCTAATTAAAGAGGGAAGGTAAATGGTTTTTCTTAGAAGTTAGAGATAAATTTGCACTCTAATTTCGTAAGTAGAGAAAGGGAATTAAGGAATCTCAAAGGTCAACTTTCGTCGGCTTTTATTTTATAATAATTTTTGGAGGAAAATTACACTAATTAGATTTTATTTTTTTCATCAGTCAATAGGCTTTTCCAAATCCCACAACATCGCAATCAACGGATTGACATCGCTGAACAGTCAATTGTATCACATTGTTTTCAATGGCTGCAACAACGTAAAAATGCAAGGTGTCAAGATTTTAGCCTCCGAGAAAAGCCCTAACACTGATGGTATCCATGTTCAATTATCGAGTAGTATAACAATTTTGAACACCAGAATTTCTACTGGGGACGACTGTATCTCAATCGGCCCTGGAACAAACAATTTATGGATCGACAATGTTGCCTGTGGTCCAGGCCATGGAATCAGGTAAAATATAAATAATTAAATATAGAATTATAAATATACAAATAATTTACATTTCACTTGTATTCACAATATTTTTGGTGACGTATTGCAGCATTGGGAGTTTAGGAAAGGATCCAAATGAGGCTGGAGTACAAAATGTGACAGCAAAAACTGTTACATTTACAGGAACTCAGAATGGTCTAAGAATAAAGTCATGGGGGAGACCAAGCAATGGATTCGCCAGGAACATTGTTTTCCAACATGCAGTAATGAATAATGTCCAAAATCCAATCATAATTGACCAAAATTACTGTCCTGATAACAAAGATTGTCCTGGTCAGGTTTCAGGAGTCAAAATTAACGATGTGACTTACCAGGATATTCATGGAACATCGGCAACAGATGTCGCAGTGAAGTTTGATTGCAGTTCAAAGTTTCCATGCTCCAAGATAAGACTGGAAGACGTAAAGCTTACGTTTAACAATCAACCAGCTCAAGCATCCTGTAATAATGCTAACGGGTCTGCTTTTGGTTTAGTTCAACCCAACAGTTGCTTGTAGTGGTTAAAAGAAATCGTTATTCATTGATATGATGTACAGTGCGTAGTTACTAGTTAGGATTATTGCATGAGCCGGTGGCGCTTTTCTTGCAGCCTGGCCAATCAGCATTAATTATTATAAAAAATTTCAATTCCCTAATGGGTATTCTTGTTAAAATTAATTTGTTTCGGAGAGGGAATGATATATCAAATTTATTGCCCATTAATTTTTTGCAGCCTTGAATGTTGGTAAGAGATTTCTCCCTTTATGCCTTAATAAAATTATGTATCTTTGAGTATTACTCCAATGGCTGCGATATATTTGACGATTCTAAACTATTTTAAATTCGAGTAATAGTAAGAGATAAAAATTTGTTATTTTGTTATTGAGATTTTTGACTTTCATCTAAAAGCTTTAAAAAATATTATGTATCTTACGATATTGATTGACTAATTTGGACTTTAATTAAAATAAAATGTTTTAAAAAATCTAAAATGATAAGTTACCATTCAAATATTTATTTATAAATTATTAATAATCTCATCTAATGTGAGGTGCAGAAAACGTAGTTATAAGTCATTATTTTTTGTCGTTGATTTAAAAGAAAAAAATTGATGATTATTCTTAAACTTGTATTATAATTATATAATAAAATAATATTTATTATTTTAAGTAAGAAAGAGAATTAACAAAAGATCTTTCCACTAATTTTTCAAGTAAATGCGGGTAAAAAAGACATTAACTTTTAATTGTAGACCGATCTTATATAAGTTAATTCAGGATTTTATATGTTTAATTGATCTTATTATTAAAGTATATTCAATATAAAATGATAAAAATAGACTTTAAATATATATTTTATAATCATGGTAGAAAATAACAATTTTGTCGGAATAAAATAAATTAAAAGATTGCGATCTTTCATTGTTTTTTTTTCCTTGCATTTATATAAACATTATTTAGTCAAATTCTATTGTAATTGAATACTCAACAAATAACATGCTGTCTGTGTACAAACAAAAAAATGCCTGCAACAGGGAAACCCCAAAAAATATGGAAATGGGTTGTTTAGTCCTCCCAAAATGAATTAAACACGGCTTTTGTCTGTCTCATTACACTACATTGAAGTTATTTTAGGTATTTGGTAAAAATATTTAAAATTATTTTTGACAAAATCATACTATCTTACAATAGATTTTGAGAAGTAGAAATTTTTTTTTTTTAAATCTAATTTTAAAAATCACTTTTATTTATAAGAATTATATCAAATATATCCATTTTAAAATTACAAAAATATAAAATTAATCCTACAAATAATTTTTAAATTTAAATTTAAATTTTAGTTGAGAAATAAAATTTTTAAAATCAAAATTTTTTCTTTTTATTACTTTTTTACTTTTGATTTATATTTATTTTTATAAATTATTTTAAGTAAGCATGTATGATATTATATTATATAGAGATTTTAACATATACTTTTTTTAAAGTTTGAGACTTTTACACTTAAATGAAATATTTAATGACAGACATATTTATCTCCCATAAACCGTAAGTTGACTATCTTTTTTCGTTTAAATGACTATAGTACCTTAATTATTTTAAAGTAAAATTTAAGAAATTCAAAAATTAAATTAATTACTGATAAGTTTAAGATAAATTTATTTAATATTTACTTAAAACTAGAAATCTTATTAATGATAATTTAATTTTATATTTACTTAATATTTATTCAAATTAGAAATTTAATACATGAATGACAAAATACAAATGTACATATATTCAAAAAATAAATGATGTATTTTTCGGCCAAGTATAAGAAATAAAGAAGTAAGGTCTTATTTGAAAATCAATTTCTCGTAATATAAATCTTTCATTTTTTATTTGATAATTTGTGTTATTTTTTTTTCTTTTTAAAAATCTTTATTGAATTATTTGTTATAAAATTTAAAAATTTCATAACAATTAAATCATTAATTTCGTTAATAGATTTTGGACGAAATTTAATGGCAGGGATCCCACAAATGGATACAAATCGTGTGATCAATTCCATGCATTATCGTTATTATGGAACTCCTAATTAATTAAAAAAAATTATTTGACAAGAAAAGGTTTTTAAAATTTTTTATTTAAATTATTAGATTCTTTAAATAAGTAAGAAAATATAAAATACGACAAAGTCAATATATATTATTAGTCAATAAATAAATTTTTAACCTTTAGATCCGAGTTTAGACCCACATTTAAAGAGTCAAGGTCGAGTTTGAGTTAATATCCATCAAAGAAGAAATTATTATTAAAGATTTAAATTTTTATCAACTAAGTGAGAGTGTTTAGATTCTATCGTCAAGCTAAACAAGTATAAAAAATTTTGTATATATTTTCATGTGTATTTTTTTCTTCATTTGGTGTTCGCATTTTGCAGCTTGTTAGGAGTCAAATGTTTGCAGTCAGATCATGCGTAGGTCGATCGATTTAGAAGGTTTGCTATGATAATCACCTAATTAATTATTTTAATTTAATTATATATTAATTTGTTTTACATATTTTGTTTTATATGATGTTGTAAGCTTAATTATATATTTTATTTAGAACATCAAATACAATATTTAAATATAGAATCAAGTAATAATACTATACGTTTGAAATTTTGATCATAAATACAGTAATATTTATTAAGTAGATAGTGAAATGATTGAGACGTGATTTTTACAATTGTAACAGTTAATTTACTATTTAAAAAATTTGATTTTTTCAAACAAGAGATAAAATGGTATAATAAAATATATATGTCTTAAAATATATTATCATAACCAACAATTGATTATGCGTCTTCGTATTAGATTAACAGATTATATCACAAATTATCATTATAATTTATTATTAATTATGTGTAGGAAATTTGTGTTATTTAAAAATAAAGTAAAAAATTTTGGTATATAGTAATAGGGGGTTTTAACACATACCTCTCCTAAGATTTGAGATTTTAGACGAAAAAGTTGAAGAAATGCACATTTACCTCTCCTAGACCATTAGTTGCCCATATATTTTTACTTAAATAATTATAATACCATTATTTGCTTTAAAGTAAAATTTAAAATTTTAATTTTAATTTGTTTAATATTTAAAAAATTAAAATAAAGAAAATTTTAATTAACGATAATTTTGATTTATATTTTTTAAAATTAGTAATTTGCCCATATTGATATTTTTTTTTAAATTTCTATCGTTAATTAGTTTTATTAAAATTTTTGTGTAAACTCGAAAGTCTAAATTTATTTTATGAATTATAAGATTGATGTTGAAACATAAATTTAATGAATATGTATGACATAAATATTATATTAATTTTTTTTTATAAAAATAGTTAAATTGATAAGGTTATGGAGTTGTTTGGTGAAAATTAAAAGAAATATGGTTAATGTCGAAGGAGTTGCGAAAAAAAAGAATAAGAAAGGCGACCGCTCTGCATATTAAAGTGTGAGATTTAGATAAATATGACACATAAATAAAAATTAATTAAATTATTATTAATTAAAATTTTAATTTTAATAATTTATAAAAAATAAATATATAATTTTTTAAATTTTTTATTTAAATATTAATTTTAAATTTTAATGGGGAATATGTGTTAAAATTCCGTATTAATAGTTATTGACGACGTAGAAAAACGATGCAAAATGATACGGAAGTTTCGATTTCCATTTATTGGCTTTTGTTTGTCGGCGCACAACCGCCAACGTAGTCAAAATGATTTTGGAATCATAACATTCAGGTCCCTAAAGTTCGTCAAAATAATAAAACTAATATAAGTTTATAGAAATTTTAATGTAAACCCTTGTAACGGTGATGTTAAAATATGTTGAAATTCTATTCATATTGAAATTTCACGGAGGATAACTTCAGAACATTTAGTGAAACTCAGTCAATAATCACAAGTTATTTGTATGCCAAGAATACGTACTGAGTGTAACGACATACAGAAATAATCTTCTTAAGTTTTTTTTCTCCATATTTTAACAATAATATTATTCAAATTTTCTATTTATTTATTATTTTATTATAGATTAAATAATGATAGACTAAATAGATGAAAAAGTCAAATTTCGATATGGACAGAGGCTTTAAAATTGGTTGACTAACTGCATGCAAAATTACGTAGTGCAAGTCTGAAGAAAGTTTAATTAATTATTAGATGGGCAAAGCGCGTTTGCTGGCTTTGCACGGACAAAATGAATTTGAGCTAATAACAATGGAGTCCCTAAATTTTGTAGAGACAATAAATAGTGTTCTACTTGTAACAAATAATGTTGGAATATCATTATATATATTTATATTGAGACAATCATCTTGGCTATAGAAAATAAATGATTATTTTTCAACCAAGTATAAGAAATAAAAAAGTAAGATTTATTCTAAAATTAATTTCTCATAATAGAAATCTTTGATTTTTTTTATCTGATAGTTGATTGAATCTTTGCCCTTTTTAAAAAGGTAGTGAATTATTTGTTATAAAGTTTAAAAATTTAATAACAATTAAAATTATTAATTTCGTTAATAGGTTTTGGACGAAATTTAATGGTAGAGCTCCCATACATTGAAATATTTTACAAATTGTATGAGCGATTCCATTCATTTTCGTTATCATGTAACTTCTAATTAATTAAGAAAATAATTAGATGAGAAAAATTTTTAATCTTTTTTATTGAAATTGTTAGATTCTTTAAATAAACAAGAAAATATAAAAATAATAAACTTAACATATATTATTAATCAATTAATAAGTTCTTAATCTTTAAATCTAAATTGACGGGCAATTGAAGAGTCTGAGTCGAATTTGAGTTAATAAATATAAAAAAAGAAACCATTATCAAAATTTTGAATTCTTGTTGTCTAAGTGAGAATGCAGAGATTTTGCCGCTAATCTAAATTAAACTTATATCTAAAATTTTTTATACACATTTTAATATATATATTCTCTAAATGAAATCTTTTCATGCATATTTTATAAATTAAATTGAGTTTGTGAATTTATATTTAATTTTTAGTGTTACAAAATAATTATTTTTTAATTTTATGCAAATTCTTTTACCAAATAATTGTTCAATTTTATTACAAAAATAATTAGCTTAATATTATAAAATCAACAAATATTAGTTTCTCTATCGACTTTTTTATAAACTACAGAAAAAAATAACTATAAAATATTGTTTCAAATATACATTAAAGTTTAGGGTTGGTTGAATTTAACATAAACCTAATATTTAAAATAATATATATAACTTGGTTTAATTTAGTGGTAAAACTAACACAACAACATCCATAGAGAATAAGATAAAGTCAATACCAAATCAAAAAAATATCATTTGACCAAACTTTTCTAAATGTTTTATTGGATTGTGTGAGAAGAAGATAAAAAATAAGATAAAGTCAACACAGCCGTACGTCTTTAAGTTTGCATAATTTGGATCGACTACAATTATTTTCAATCTTTTCCAAATTGCATTGATTGGATTGGACATATATTGGTTTGATTTGCTGTAAACACGTACAGCAGCAAACGCAGAAAGAATCAAAGACGCCTTCATGGACTAAGCCAAAAGAGTAAACCAG
Source organism: Melia azedarach (assembly GCA_028052125.1). Taxonomy (NCBI): domain Eukaryota; kingdom Viridiplantae; phylum Streptophyta; class Magnoliopsida; order Sapindales; family Meliaceae; genus Melia; species Melia azedarach. The sequence continues at coordinate 4,995,058 of CM051402.1, read as the reverse complement.
CACTATAAATAACATGCAACGTTATATATACTTCTCCATCATCTTATATTCTTTCAAAAATCCAATTACAGTAAAGCACGTAAAAATGGCATCTTTGCCGATAAATTATCGCTATACAGTTCTCTTCATGTTGTTGTTGTCTGTTATATCTTCGCAATGTGGTGCTCAACTGTCTTCAACGTTCTATGATAGCACATGCCCAAATGCCCTGAATACTATCCGCACAGGTGTTCGGACTGCTATTTCAAGAGAGCGTAGAATGGCCGCATCCCTCATTCGCCTTCATTTTCATGATTGCTTTGTTCAAGGTTGCGATGCTTCCATTTTGCTCGGTGATTCCTCCTCCATCGATAGCGAGCAGAACGCAATTAACAATTTCAGATCAGTCAGAGGTTACGAAGTCATAGATAGTGTCAAGTCTCAACTGGAAGGAATTTGTCCTGGAGTTGTTTCTTGCGCTGATATTGTTGCTGTTGCAGCCCGTGATGCTTCTTTTGCTGTAGGTGGACCATCATGGACTGTTAGGCTTGGACGAAGAGATTCAACTACAGCCAGCCGAAGCTTAGCTGAAAGCAATCTCCCTAGCTTCAGAGATAGCCTTGATAGGCTTATTTCTTTATTTGGTAGCAAAGGTTTGAGTGCAAGAGACATGGTTGCCCTTTCAGGATCCCATACAATTGGTCAAGCACAATGCGTTACTTTCCGTGACAGGATTTATAACAATCAAAGCGTTATTGATGCTGGTTTTGCTAGCACACGAAGACGTCAGTGCCCAGCTACAGGTGGTAACGGAAATCTTGCACCTCTTGATTTGGTTACACCCAATTCTTTTGATAACAATTATTTCAAGAATCTTATTCAGAGAAAGGGTCTTCTTGAATCGGACCAAGTACTTTTTAATGGCGGATCCACAGATAGCATTGTTGATGAGTACAGTAAAAATCCTTCCAAGTTCAAATCTGATTTTGCAGCAGCCATGATCAAGATGGGAGATATCAGTCCTCTTACTGGTTCTGCCGGCCAAATACGGAAAGTTTGCAATATCGTGAACTAATGAAATGTTTTAATGTTTCAGTCAACTTCAAGTTCTCAATTGTGTTAAACTTTAATTCTTTGATTCAGATTTTGTGTAATTGAATAATGAGCTAGTTGAAATTCTAGTGATTCACTTATGTATTTTTCTTGAATTGTGTTCAAAACAAAGGTTTTATGAATTCTTTATTATATTCCAGTGTTCCAATTTTGTATTTATCCTTTATTTATTTAATTTTACCATTCATATATATTTATTATTGTACAACTAAAACTCCGGAGACTGGTAAATACTCCTGTTGTTTGAGCTAATATCCTATTGCCCAATTTTCCATTCAAATGTAAAGATTACATTTATGAAACAATGTTTACTTTAAAATTAGAGGTTATTTTTAATGCTGTTAACTCATGTTATGAAAGCGCATGAGTTAACAAGTCCTGGCGTGCTAGATGTTATTTGGCGTACTCCTCAGATGACCTGGGTTGAAGTTAATACGGATCAATTAGCTAAAGACAATCACACCAATACCTTTTTGGATATCACACTTTTTTTTTCTTTATTTTACATAGACTTGCAGCTTTCTTGAGTCTCAACAGATTGTAATATTGTATAGATAGATTGTACATATATTTATAATGTAAAAAGTATACATATATATATACATACACTATAGACGAAATCCATAAAAAAGTCACTATAATTCAACATATTATCGGTAAATTTTTGATCTTGTATTTGTATTGTGTCACTAGACATGCAAATATCTCACCTCTCCACTACATATTAATTTTAAGACATAAATTAAAGTTAAATGTTTAATTTTTAACTAAATAAAAGTTTAAATAATTTTACTATATATATGTGTGTGTGTTTTTAAATACTTATATTCAGATTTGACAAAAAAAAACTAATAAATTATCTAAATTCAACCACTCATATCTATTCAAAATTCAGTTAAAAAAATAATAAATGCTACCGCAATCCATGAAAAGGTTCCTCTCATTCAGACGGGGTGCCCTAAAATTGGATGACCAAATACATGTGCAAAATTACGTCGTGCAAGTTTGAAGAAAGCTTAATTAATTGTTACATGGGAAACCGCGTTTGCTGGCTTGGCGAAGTGCCGAAACAACGCAGTCAAAATGAAATTTGGATTATAACGACGACGTCCCAAAAGTTTGTAGAAACAATAAATAAAGTCATAAGTTTTATACTTATGCAAGTTAGGGATGAGAATTTTCCCTGAATCTGTGGGGTCCTGCTCCGTTTGGGGCGGGTTTAGGAGTCAAAAATTCAACTAGTTCAAAAATTTGAGCGGATTCGAGAATTATATGTTTTGTCCCGCCCTGCCCTGTTTCGACCCGAAAATATTATAGCAATTTAAAAAAATTAATTCAAAACTGTAGCATACTCGCCCCGAACCCGCTTCATTCCCATCGCTATTGCTAGTGCATTGCCTAACTCTAGTTAGAATCTCTTTACAAAATTAAGGGTTTTAACACATACCTCCCATGAGATTTGAGATTTTAACACTTAGATGCAAGGTTTGAGAAAAGGCACACTTACCTCCCATAAACCGTCAGTTAACTATATCCTTATATGTTTTAAAGTAAAATTTAAGAAATTTAATTTTAATTTATTTAATATTTAGAATTATTAAACTAACTAAAAATTTAATTAATAATTTTAATTTATATTTATTTAAAATTAAAAATTTAATTAATGATAATTTAATTTAACAATTTTGTTTATATTTATAGAAATTAAGAAATTAATTAATGATAATTTAAGTTGATAATTTTAATTTATATTTATTTAATATTTATTCAAATTAGAAATTTAATTAATAATAATTTAATTAATTTTTATTCATGTGTTATATTTATCCAAATCTCAAATTCTAATATGCAAAGCGGTCGCCTTTCTTATTCTATTTTTTTGTAAATTTTTCAGTTTTAACTATATTTTATTTAATTTTTTTACCAAACAACTTTATAACTTTATCAACCTGACTATTACTACAAAAACTCTTTAATATAAGATTTATGTCATGCATATTTACACTAAATTCACACTTTAACATCAATTTTATAACTTGTAAAATAAATTTGAACTATTCGGATTTGCACAAAAATTTCAATAAAACTGCTCAACGATAAAAATTTAGAAAATTATCAACATTAGTGAATTACTAATTTTAAATATTATTAATTAAATTTTTAATTTTAAATAAATATAAATCAAAATTATCATTTAATTAAAATTTTAATTATTTTATTTTTTTAAATATTAAATATATTAAAAATAAATTTCTTAAATTTTATTTTAAAGTAAATAAGGGTATTATAGTCATTTACGTAAAATAGATGGTCAACTAATATTTTAGGAGAGCTAAGTGTGCCTTACTTCAAACCTTCTATCTAGATGTTAAAGTTTTAAACTTTATGGAGGTATGTGTTAAAACCCTACAAAATTAATTATTTAACTATTATTTTTTAGAATATCTTAAAATAAATTAATAAGCTTTTTAATTTCTCTGTTCATAATAAATAATTATATCTTAATAAGAGAATTAGACGCCAAAAAAAGTAAATGATGATTTTTCTACAAGAAAGAAAAAAGAAATATTTTATGTCGCATCATAATCTCGTATCAATTTTGGTCAAAATAAAATATCAAAATATTCAATTTAACGAAACAATATTGCAATATAACATTTCCTCCTTTATATATTGAATATCTTGAGTTTTTTATTTTTTTTAAATGTGTAGCCACTTATTCGTTATGAAGTAAACGAATTTTTTGTTTCAAAATATTAACTATAATAATTAAATTATTAAATTTTTAATAAAATTTCTGATGAAATTTAATAATGGCATTATATGAAATTATTTTACAAAAGGTGTGCCTACAATTACAAAAAAATATATATTTTACAGAAATCTCGATCAATTAAAAAATATATTATTTTAGAGAAAAAGCTTTTTAAATATTTAATAAAATTATTAGATTCTTTGAAAAATAAGAACATAAAAATTCGATAAAGTCAACACGGATTATTGATCTATTAATACAAAGAAACGTCATTAAATGTGGATAAGCTATTGACTACAATAACTTTCAACGGTTTCCAACTTGTGTAGGACATACAGCAGCAAATAATCTCAGTATATTAGAGAAAAGCAAACAATTATATATTTAAAAATTGAACGCAATTATATATGCATGCATGTCTCCAAATAGTTAATTTGATTTTCTTTAGACAGAGAATGAATCAATCAGCAGCAAACAGTATTTCAAAGACTGAACGAGCTAGCTACCAATACGCGAAGCTGCCTTCATGGACTAAGCCAAAAGAGTAACCCAGCTTGCTAGCATTTTAAATAACATAGCTGACTGACACTTCTCCTCCATCTTATATTCTTTCAAAACCATTATTACAGTAGAGCGCATAAAACATGGGTTCACTGGTGACAAATTATAGCTATACAGTTCTCTTGACGTTGTTGTTGTCTGTTATATCTTCACAATGTGGAGCTCGTCTGTCTTCAACATTTTATGATACCAAATGCCCAAATGCCCTCAATACTATCCGCACAGGTATTCGCACTGTTATTTCAAGAGAGCGTAGAATGGCTGCTTCCCTCATTCGCCTTCATTTCCATGATTGCTTTGTTCAAGGTTGTGATGCTTCTATTTTGCTCGATGATTCCTCCTCCATCGATAGCGAGAAGAACGCAATTAACAATTTTAGATCAGTCAGAGGTTACGAAGTTATAGATAGTGTCTAGTCTCAACTGGAAGGAATTTGTCCTGGAGTTGTTTCTTGCGCTGATATTGTTGCTGTTGCAGCCCGTGATGCTTCTTTTTCTGTAGGTGGACCATCATGGACTGTTAGGCTTGGACGAAGAGATTCAACTACAGCCAGCCGAAGCTTAGCTGAAAGCAATCTCCCTAGCTTAGGCTTATTTCTTTATTTGGTAGCAAAGGTTTGAGTGCAAGAGACATGGTTGCCCTTTCAGGATCCCATACAATTGGTCAAGCACAATGCGTTACTTTCCGTGATAGGATTTATAACAATCAAAGCGTTATTGATGCTGGATTTGCTAGCACACGAAGACGACAGTGCCCAGCTACAGGTGGTAACGGAAATCTTGCACCTCTTGACTTGGTTACACCCAATTCTTTTGATAACAATTATTTCAAGAATCTTATTCAGAGAAAGGGTCTTCTTGAATCGGACCAAGTACTTTTTAATGGCGGATCCACAGATAGCATTGTTGATGAGTATAGCAAAAATCCTTCAAAGTTCAAATCTGATTTTGCAGCAGCCATGATTAAGATGGGTGATATCAGTCTTCTTACTGGTTCTGCAGGCCAAATAAGAAGAGTTTGCAATATCTTAAACTAATGAAATGTTTTAATGTTTCAGTCAATGTCAAATTCCCAGTTGTGTTATACTTCAATTCTTTGATTCAGTATTTTGTGAAATTAAATAATTAGCTGGTTAAAATATAAATTCTATTGACTCGCTCATGTATTTTTCATTAATTTTGTACGTCCTATTAAAGAATTAGCTGGCCATTCTAGTGTTCTAGTTAACGTTTTTTTTTTCCTTTTTTATCATCAGTGTCTCCTATGGAGAATACAAAACAGGTTCATAATCATTTGAACGTGAATAGAAAAAGCCAAAGTTTATTGTACCTTTTAGGTAACCAAGAATTTTTTTTGCAGCCTTGAAATGTGTGGTTGTTGAAGTTTCCATATAACGACTTACGAATCCAGTTGCATAGAAATTATTGGGCCTTATGCACGTCAAATATCGCAAATATCTAATTAAGCTCTTGAAAAGAGTTGAATCTACTTTTTTTTTTCTTTTTCATGCTTCAAGAGCTTAACTCTATACTCCATTAGTGTACTAATCGGCTTGCAATTTTTCATTTTGAACTTCTTAAGGATCTCCTTTGTGTAGCCTTGTTGTCAAATGAAAATTCGATCTTCCTTTTGTTTCACTTCAATACCAAGGTAATACACCATGAGCCCAATGTCAATGATCTCAAACTCTTTGGTCATTGTTTTCTTGAAATTATCGAACAAACTTGGATTGCTTCCAGTAAAAATAAATCACCCAAGTACAAATATACGATCAAAATATCTCCATATTTGATCTTCATGTAGAGTGCATGTTCATAGTGGTAGTTGGTGAAGCCATTATCTTAGAAATACTTGTCGATTAGACTATTTCATGCTCTTGGTGCTTGTTTCAATCCATAGAGAGTCTTTCTCAATTCAGCACCTTGTCCTCTTGCCTCTGACTTTGAAAACCTAACTGTTGTTGTATGTAGACTTTTTCCTGGAGAACTCTTGAAATTTGTTTACTTCTTTTTTTAGCACTTTCTTTTCATGGCCCTTATTAATGTTCTTTCCTTTCCTTTTGAGAATGGATTTGTTTTGTTGTGCATGTTTTTGTCTTGGTTAAAAGGAAAGCCAATGATATTATTGTGTTAGTGAATGCTTGAATTATGAAAAATGATTAATGTTATTTTAATTTCTTATGTTTGACTTGTTAATAATTTTATTTTACTCAAAAACATAATATGGCATTAGATTAATCGAAGCACATAAATCAAGCAAAAATTTATCAAAACATTTAGTTCTTATAACATAAGGGATAGTGAAACTTCCTGGATCTTTATGCTTTGGAGGAAGTTTTTGTTGCAAGATAGCACTTACTTCCTCACTTAACATCACCTTCTCATGCTCTTTAAATGGTTGAATTGCCTCAAGGAATTTACTAAGTTTTTGAGAAATATAGTGTAAGACGAAATTTATTGAATTAACTCTAGGAATGGAATTGCCTTGTAATTATTTTTTATATTATTTGACTATTTTACTTGTCACTTAGTGAATTTCAATTATTGATTAGATTGAAAAATAAAGAATTAAAGAAAAAGATGAGAAGTATCCCATGGGAATATGTGAAGATATACACGTCAAAGTTGATGATCTCATTTTACCGACGGACTTTATAGTAGTAGATATTGAAAAAGGTGTCCAAAGAGACTTGCCCATTCTTTTTGGTAGGCCATTCATGGCAACTACTGAAGCAAAGATCGATGTCAAGGCGAGCACACTCAGAATTGATATTCTTGGTAAAACATTTTTGATGCATTGAAGTTATCATGTGATGAAAAGGAATGCTACTTTCTTGGCACTTATGAGGATTTAGTGCATGATCTAATATATCAAAGTTGCATGAAAAATTCTTTGAAAATCATTCACAACCAACAAGAGGAAATAAATTCAAACTAGTCATTGAATGGGAATACATAATTGGTTGTGACATCAGATGGTTTTTCAAGCATTCCACACTCATATGATACACTGAGCAAAAGTCACCCTTTTGATCCTGGAGAATGTTCCAACGTATTCGATGATCATTGGAAGCCATATTCGACATTTGAAAGAGTTGTAATGGTTGGATCTCACTCTTTTAGGGAGTCACTTGACACTTACAAATGAAAATTAGTCCAGCTGGAGATGTTAAACTTAGCACTGCTTGGGAGGCAACTTAAGATTTTTTAGAAGGAGAAGATGATCTTTGCAATGCTTAAAGGAGTTATTCAAATTAGGTGGTATCTTTTCCTTTTCCTTCTCTTTACATTTTTAATATTTTATTCCGCTTAAAAAATTAGTTAATCTCTTCATTGCATGATCTTAATTTCTAACATTGAGGACAACATTAGATTTGACGGTGAAGTTGCTTGAAATAAATTTTTGGGGTAATTTTGTTTCGTATTTATTTCTTGTATTGAATTGCTTCCTTGCGTTGTGAGAAGTTTGTGGAAATAAATTAGTCATGGCCGATTTGAAGTGGTGGGATATTAAGTAAATATCATAATTATCCTCGTTCTAACTAGTTTTCATTTGTTCATGCTTATAATATAAATGCATTTCATATCAAAATTGATTAGAATCTTGCTTTAATGAATTCACACAGTTAGTATATGATATGCAAGATAGTATAAACTCATATAACCTTTTTCAGTGAGCGTTAGAGCCTTTATGCGTTAATTTTAATTGTTATATGAATATTCTATATCTGTTCTTGTTATCTTTTAATTCTAGTCATTATGTTTTGTTTTGGCTATTTTGCTTGATTTTTCATGTTTTGGATGTAAGATTGATTGATGACATATGAGAAGGGATTCTAGGCCTTGTTTTAACTGTTTGAACCTTTTTAACCAACCTTATGTATACTTCCCTAGTTAACCACTTTAGGCCTCAAGTTAATCTCTTTTTCCTCCATAAAATCAACAATAACCAAATATGATAGTTGAAATTATTGTCTTATTCCTTGTGGAAACTCTTGAGCTATTTGGGAGTTGTTGTGTGTTATTTGTGTGCTTGTTGTCAAAAAGCAATATTAATTTATGCACACTAAAAAAAAAGGAGAAAGAAAAAGAAGAGAAGAAAAAGAGAAAAGAAAAGAAGGAAAGAAAGATAGAAAAAGGGAATATAGATGCATGGCCTTAATTTTACTGAGTAATCGGGACTTTTACCTTGCTAAGCAATGAGCACTTGCATCAAAAGGTAAAAGAAGGCAAACTCGAAAAAAAAAAAAGGGTTGTGCTTTTTGAAAAAGAAATGTGAAAATGAATAAGTTATGGTAAGATATGTTGTTGAGCAAAATTTGAAGTGGATAATGAAAGCATATGTATGAACCTTCCAAAAATTTAATTTATTTATTTTTTTATCTATTCTTTCTTGTAACTGTCTTGTCCATTAGCCTCATTACAACCTAGAAGAAAAGTTCTATGTTGATGTTGATATTGTATGTTGCTTGATTAGTCTGAATCTATTTACATGAAAATCAACTTAGTAGTATTCCTTTCATGAGACCATCATTACAAAAAGAATAGCGTATTCTTTTGATTGTATGTGAGTTTTGTTCTTTCATTAAAAATCTAGGCATAATGCTTTTCTTGCATACGTTTGAGTGTTAACCCAAATTTCGAATGTGTTTGCTTGAGAGTAACCATCTTGGTGAGATTTGCAGTACTAGACTTCTATGCATGCTATGCTTTAATAATGTGGAGCATGATATGATATACAATGATCAATTTATGACTATCACACAGTACACATAAGCATATCAAATGAAATCTTGTTAATACTTGGATGCTTGAGTGGTTGAGTTTATATCTTTTTGCATTCTTATTGGCCATAAATTCAATAAGTAATGAAGCTAATTTGTGTTGTTATCAATAAGAATAATGTTGTACTAGCACAAAAATATTTTGAAAAAGTTTAAAAATAAGAATTTTTTTCAAGTAAAATTCTTTTCAATCTCAAAGATATGGCTTACCTTTATAAGTCTTAATAATTTCAAAAATATTCTTAAAAGTCCAATTTATTGTCAAATGACTATTATCCCTCTATATAACGATAGTTATTTAAAAAATTAACAAATAAATCTCTAAAATTTGACAAAGTATAATATATTGATATAAGATACATTAATTAAAAAATAACAATATTAATTTAATAATATATTAGTAAAATTATTGTATTGAAATTATTTGCAAGAAATTAAATAAAAATAAATTAAATTACTAAATATTAGAAATGAAATAAAAATAAAGTATAAATAAATATTAATTTATTAATAAAATATAGATTTTGTTAAAAAAAAACTATTTGTTCAATTATGTAAATCTTCAAGTAGTATAAAAGAAGAATTAGAGAAGAGAAAATGAAAATTGAGAGGATGATTCTTGGTATTTGAATAGAAGAATTACAAGGTATTTATAGTTGAACATAAGGGGTTAATATGATGTTCAAAATTAATCAAGGGATGTTATAGATACTTTTCATTACCAACGTTACCTACATTTACTCAACACACTTAATAATATTAAATTTTGACATTTAGCCAACACACTTATTATAGTGGAATACATTATTTATAATGCTCCCCCTTGGATTCTACTATTTTGTATATTATCATATTTTTCAAATTTCATCACTTTTATACGTGAAAGTGATGCTAAATGTGCCTAATATTGCCTCGTTAAAAACCTTGCCAGTAAAATCCAGTGGGATAAAACCTGGTCGAAGGGAAAAAGAGTACAACATACATGCGTCCAAAATAACTGTAGAAAAACTCAGAAATTTTACTTCTCCTCATAGGATGCTCCCCTTGATAGGAATCTCCCCCTCAATAAAATTCATATCTATTTTGATAGCTTGTGAAGTCGATGCATGCCAATGCTATAAACCAGTTTTTCAAAAATCGATGTAGGTAATGCTTTGGTAAGAAGATCGGCAATATTCTCATTGGAACGTATCTGCTTGACATCTATCTGGTTGCTTTCCTGGAGCTCACGAGTATAGAAAATTTTTGGCAATATATGTTTTGTTCTATCACCTTTGATATATCTTCCCCTCACTTGTGCAATACAAGTAACATTATCTTTATATATTATAGTTGGAGCATCTATAGTAGAAGATAAAATGCATGTACTTTGAATATGATGGATGATGGAACGCAACCATATACATTCCCTGCTTTCTTCATGTAATGCCAAAATCTCATAATGATTAGAGGAGGTGGTGACAAACATCTGCTTCGTAGATCGCCAAGAGATTGCTGTACCATTATATGTGAAAACATAACCAGTTTGTGATCGAGTTTTATAGGGATCAGAAAGATAACCAGCATCTGTATAACCGATAAGCCCTGGATTTCTTGTTGGTATATTAGAATAAAATAACCCTAAATCTGTTATTCCACGAAGGTAACGAAAAATATATTTGATGCCATTCTAGTGTCGGCGAGTAGGTGCAGAACTAAATATGGCAACCAAATTAATAAAGAATGCTATGTCTGGTCTAGTACATTGTGCTAGATATAATAATGCCCTAATTGCATTGAGATATGGTACTTCTGGACCAAATATAGACAATGTTTTGTTTTTCCCATATCTTTCATCTCAAATTCTTTTTTCATATATTCAGCAGTTTTTAGGAGCTCTTCAGGAGTTCCAATTAAATTTATGTCATCAACATAAACTGCTATAATGGCAAATCATGACTTTGTTTTCTTTATAAACACGTATGGACATATAAGATTATATAGATATCCTTCTTTAATCAAATATTCGCTTAAACGATTATACCACATAGGCCCAGACTGTTTCAAGCCATATAAGGATTGTTGTAACTTAATTGAATACAAGTTACGATTCTTTGATTTAAATGCTTCAGGCATTTTGAATCCCTCAAGGATTTTCATATAAATATGTTGTCACCACATCCATAAGACGCATATCAAGTTTCTCCGAAATTGCCAAACTTATCAAAAATTGAAACTTAATAACATCCATCACAGGAGAATATGTTTCATCGAAATCAATTTCAGGTCTTTGAGAGAAACCTGAGCGACTAATTGTGCTTTGTATCTAATAATTTTATTATGCTCATTACGTTTCCTTACAAATATCTATTTGTATCCAACAAGTTTGACATCTTCAGGTGTTAGGACTAAAGGTTCAAATACTTCACGTTTGGGAAGAAAAGTCAATTCTACTTGAATTGCTTCTTTCCATAGAGGCTAATTGTGCCTCTGTCTACATTCATTTATTATCTGTGGATCGTAATCATCTTTCATAATTTTAGTAGCTACTACAAATGAAAATACGTTTTTGACAACAATTTTATTACGATCCCACATTACGTGTTTATATGCATAATTTGTAGACTTTTCCTCATTTAGAGATTTTTGTGCCACTTCAAGGGCTAATGCTTCTTTAGGAGCTCGTGTCACTTTTAGGACTTGTGCCTCTTCAGGGGCTAATGCTTTTTCAGGAGCTTGTGTCACTTCAAGGACATGTGTCTTTTCAGAGACTATTAACTCTTATGGAGCTAATGATTTAGAAATTATAGATCTATTAATTGCTCGAGCATAATTTTCAATAGGATCATGATTTTTCAATCGTCTTTTTCGAGGAATAGTATCTTTTGAACCAATTGGTCTACCACGCTTCTGGCATGTAATAGATGATTCATTGGCTTCCTTTTGATTAGATTGTTCTTCAGGACCAATTACCCGGGCTAGTGTATTAGCAGCAGGTATATATGATTTGGTCACTTTTGCAATATCATTAAATGTATTTGGCAACTGATTTGCTATTTGTTGAAGTTGCACTATCCTTCGTACTTCATTTTCACATTGATTAGTATAATGATCAAAATGAGACAAAATAGATGTTTTCCAAGAAATTATACGTTTTGCTTTAGGAGGCATTTTCTTATCCCCTAATGATGGAAAAATTGTCTCATCAAAGTGACAATCCGCAAATCGTGCGGTAAATAAATCACTTGTTAAGGGCTCAAGGTATTTGATAATAGAATGTGAGTTATAACCAACATAAATCCCCAAACGACGTTGAGGTCCTATTTTAGTACGTTATGTAGGTGCTATAGGAACATACACAGCACAACCAAATGTGCGTAAATGAGATCTGTCAGGTGGATAACCAAATACAAGTTGTAGTGGGGAATATTGATGATATGCAGTAGGTCTAAGCCGAATTAAAGTTGCAGCATATAAAATAGCATGACCCCATATAGAAATTGGTAATTGAGTACATAACAGTACAGTTCTAGCAATTACCTGGAGTCTTTTATTATGTGATTTGGCCAATCCATTTTGAGTATGAACATGTGGGACTAGATACTCTACATTAATCTCCATTAATATGTAATAGTCATCAAATACTTTATAAATAAACTCACCAACATTATCCAAGCATATACTTTTGATTGGATGATCAGGAAAATGTGCCCTTAACTTTATGATTTGTACAAACAATATAGCAAATGTAGTATTATGTGTAGATAATAAACATACATGTGACTATCGAGTAGATGCATCAATTAAGACCATAAAATAACAAAATGGTTCACTAGGTGGGTGAATTGATCCACAAATGTCTCCTTGAATTCTTTGTAAGAATGATGGAGACTCAAAACCAATTTTAGAAAGAGATGGTTTAACTACCAATTTTTCTTATGAGCAAGCAGTACATATATTCTCATTAGACAAAAGAATCTTCTGGTTCTTTAATGGATGTCCTTGAGAATTCTCAACAATTCTACGCATCATTGTAGTCCCAGGGTGACCAAGACGATCATGCCATAACATAAATATGTTTGGATTAATAAACTTTTGGTTCATTGTTGCGTAGCTTTCAATTGTATTTATAGTCGTACAATACAATCCAGATGATAATACTCGAAGCTTTTCCAATATACATTTCTTACTTGAGACGTTAGAAGTAATATAGAGATATTATGTATTATTCTTATTTAAAGTCTAAATATGATATCCATTTCAGCTGATATCTTTAAAACTAAGTAGATTTCTGCTGAATCTGCTTGAATACAAGGCATTTTGTATATATAATTTAGTTCTTGCTAACAGGATTAAGGCTTTTCTGGAGCCTTCAATCATATCTACAAGACCTGATATGGTATTTATCTTTCCTTAAATCATTTTTAATTTAGAGAAATAATTCTTATTTCAAAGGATAATGTGCGTAGTTGCATTATCAGCTAGACATACATCCCCAATCTTTAAAAGAGATAATTTATTAATTTCCATATCCTTTCACAAACACAAATATATATAGATTAGAAGAAATACAAACAAACAAAAAAAATGCAATAATAAGATAGGAAATAGGAAATAAAAGCATATTAATTCTAATTGGTATGGACATTTCCATCACCAATTAGATGCTCTATGTTTTCATGTTCAAAGAAATCAGAGACATCAAAATCGATGGGTTTTGATTCATTAACAAAATTAGTCTCCATATTCTTTTCTTTATTTTTTATGAGTTCACGGCATATACGTGACCAATGACCTTTACGTCCACATCTCCTGCAAGTATCATTATTCTCGTGAGGTTGTGATTCTGCATTCTGCTTTTCATAAATATTTCACTTCTGGTGGTTATGTTTCTTTTGATTATTTCACCATCTAGAAAACTTATGACCACCACGGCGGCGATAGCCATAACCATTTCTGTTCCCCTTACCATGTCCAATTTTGTTATATATATTTTCATTCGCTTCAGGGAATGGTATAGAGCCAGTTGGACGTGATTCATGATTTTTCATCAAAAGTTCATTATTTTGCTTAGCAATCAGAAGACATGAAATTAATTCAGAATATTTATTGATGTGTCGTTCACGATATTGTTGCTGTAAAACTATATTAGATGCATGAAATGTAGAGAAAGTTTTTTCTAGCATATCATGCTCAGTAATTTCTTCATCACACAATTTCAACTGTGAAGTGATTCTAAATATATTAGAGTTGTATTCAGCAATAGTTTTATAATCTTGCAGTCTCAAATTCATCCATTCATGTCTTACCTTTGGGAGAAAAATATCTTTTTGGTGATCATATCTTTCTTTCAAATTTTTTCACAAAACTAGTGGATCCTCAACGTTAAATATTGAGCTTTTAAATTTTGATGCAAATGATGGCGGAGAAAAATCATGGCCTTTACTTTATCCTGCAGGGATGATTGGTTTGCTTCTTTGATTGTATTTTCCAAGCCCATTGCTTGAAGATGTATTTTTGCATCTAAAACCCATGATAAATAATTGCTTCCCAATACATCAAGAGCAAGGATTTGTAAATGTGTGAGATTAGCCATTTTGAATAATCTTAATTAATAACTCATACTGATGACGTGTTAAAAAAAAACTATTTGCTCAATTATGTAAATCTTCAAGTAGTATAAAAGAAGAATTAGAGAAGAGAAAATGAAAATTGAGAGGATGATTCTTGGTTTTTGAATTGAAGAATTACAAGATATTTATAGTTGAACATAAAGGGTTAATATGATATTCAAAATTAATCAAGGGGTGTTATAGATACTTTTTATTACCTACGTTACCTACATTTACTTGACACACTTAATAATATTAAATTTGGACATTTACCCAACACACTTATTATAGTAGAAGACGCTATTTATAATAGATTTATAATTTTATTTATTTTACAACATATATTTAATTATATTGTAATTTAAATAAAATAAATATACATACACATGAAATATAAATAAAATAATAAAAATAATAAACTTATATTATATTAATAAATATCTATATTATCAATGTATCATAAAATAATAATATTATTGATTTAGTTAATGTATTTTATATAAATATATTGTATTTTTTAAAAATTTTAGAAATTTATTATTTTTTTAATAACTATTATTGTATAAAGATATAACTATTATTTGTTTGTAAATTAGATTTTTTAAGCGTATTTTTTAAATCATTAAAACTTATAAAGGTGTTAAGTCAATCTTTAGGATTAAGAAAACTTTTATCCATATTTTTTTTAGAAAACGAATTTTTTCAAAAGAGATCCAAAAATATTTCATTTTAGATGGATGCAAAAGCAATTGAAATAAATCTGAAGCTCAAACAAGTCAAAAAAGTCGATTGTAGACTTAGCTTAGCAAATGCAGATGATTGTTTTGAAATTTTTTGAAATTATTTGAAAAAAGAAAAAAGAAAGTTGCAATTATTTGAAAAATGCAATTATTTGAAAAATGCAATTATTTTAATGGCACGTGGAGATTGAAAAAATTGAAGTAAAAGGAAGAAAAAAAAACATGTGAAGGAGGGAATTTGGCAGAGTAAATTGTTAGAAATAATTCCTCTTAATAATTTTATAAAGAAGACAAAAGCTAAAGAATCCTGTGGAAGGTAAAGGAATCTGTTGAAAATAATTCATCAAAAAAATATCAGGATTCCTGCTGTTTCCATGATTGTTCTATTATTATTTGAATCTTTAAATTAGATTTGCATAGAATTAAGTAGACAAGTTACAAGTTCTATTATTATTTGTACGAATACGACACAATACCCCTGATAGAAACCTCTACTGTCGTTATTTTTAATAGAATTTTTGTTACATTACTATTTTACCCTTTGAATTTAAATTTGATGGTTCTGGGTTGGGTTGAGTTAATATCGATGACAAAAATACAAATTACTACGATTCAAGCCCTTACCTTTTAAGCAAGCACAATTTTAAATTAACATTTGAAATTTTCATATATACATTATTATACTCTAAATATAATATTGCTATGCATATTTTTTTATAATATATTTTATAAATTAATTTTAGTTAGTAAATTTATATTTAATTTTTTAATGTCATAAAATAATTATTATTTTAATTTTATGTAAAATTTTACAAAATTACTATTAGTCCAATGATACATAAATATATATTTTTGTAATCTCTATTAATTAATTTAAGTTTATTAATTTATATTTAATTTCTTATTATTACAAAATAATTATTATTTTAATTTTTACTCAAATGTTTCGTAAAATCATTATTAATTTAATGCTATAAAAATACATATTTTTTCTTTGTAATTTTTATTAATTAATTTGGTTATTTAATTAGAGCACAAATTTTATTTTTCTAATTTTATATAAAATAATTATGATTTTACCGTTACAAAATAATTATTAGTTTAATTTTTTTCAATGATTTTACAAAAAATATATTATTTTAATATAAAATTAACAAAAATTAATTTCTTTATCCAATTTTTTTAAAAGAAATTAAAAATTGATCACAAAATCTTCTACAGTATTTATTTAAATATAGGATTGGTTGGATTTAATATAAATCTAACATTTGGAGATCCCATATATATTAATACTGGAAAGTATAATAATAGAGTTTAGCTTGGCCTACTGGCAAGAACCCTTTTATTTTTTTCCTTACATATATATATGTGTGTACAATTTTTGAAACTCTACGTACAAGAATTTTATTATATTGTTATACAAATATGACACATCATCTTCAAAAAATACTTTCTTGGTATTGTCAAGAAATTCTGCTGTATATATATCCAATATATAAAAGCTGTATTTTTATGAAAAAAAAAACTTAAGTAGAGTCTAAATAGGCTGGCTTATTATCATTATGATAACTAAAATTATTGGTAAATTTTAAATTGAATGCTTATTTGATAAAAATTTATTAGGTAAGCACATAGATGACCTGATAAATATAATAATCATATTTACAACGTTTTTCTGTACCTTATAATTTTATTATTAAAATACGTGACAATAAATTATTGATTTCTAATCATCGGAAAACCTATCTTGATTATACATAAGTTAGAGGTTATGAATAATAATCAAAACAACACTTAGAGAAATTGGAAGGCAAAAGGTAATAAGCTCTTTTTTTTCTTTGCTTCAATGTAATTGAGTTTATTCTTCATTTTTAATTCTATATTTCTTTGATATACATATCTTACAAAAAAAAAATTACAAAAATACTTTCACAATATTCATTTAAATATAAGGTTTAGTTGTATTTAATATAAATCTAACATTTGGTGGAGATGCTATATATATTAATACGGGAAATATAAATTTAAAGTTTAGCATAACTTGAAGAATTAGACGCGAGTAAATATGATTAAATCATTAGCCTTAGGTTTTATTTTCATTGAAATTTTTCTTTAGATTTGTTCATTAATTTTTAATTTCTTTTATGTTCTCATCCACATTATAATTGAATCTTCAGATAAATTTAAGATTAATTATCTTTGGTAATTATTATATTGATACTGCTCATGAAAATGATACTTTAGTTTTATTATATTACTTATTTCGCGATACGTACACTTGTATTCGTAAAATCCTACAATAATTATTTCAGTAAAATATATCTATAATTTTAATAGTCTAATTCCAAATTTTTAGTATAATAATGTAATACCCGTATTTTCTTTTAAAGATTAAGATAAACATATATGAAGTTATGTTTATTTGTATAATGAAAAATATTTATTATTTAGGAAATTGAAGAGTTTAATATATTTTGATTTTTGGTTGGTGATTATTTAATTTGGGGTGAATAGTTTTTATTTTAAAAAGAAAGAAAGTTAAGCTATTCATTATTTTGTTGAGGGAGAAAAATTAGAAAAAAGAAAGGTTAAGGTCTTAATTGATATTAAGAGGCTAAATTTAATTTTGATTGTTTTGATTTTGGGTTTCGTAAGGTTTGGAAGATGAGAAAGGAGGAAAAAGAAAGGAAAGGAAGAGAGAAAAAGAAAAGAACGAAAACGAAGAAGAGAGTGAGAAAGAATACGTAGAGAGAAGAAGGAAAATGAAAGAGGAGGTAAGGAGAGAAGGATTGAAGATGAAGTTAGGTGAAGAAGAAGAAGAAAAGAAAAGGAAAATGGGTGGAGAGAAAGAGAGAGAGAGTTTGTGTTTTTCTTGAGAAATGATGAGTTTGGGTTTTAAGTGATTTTATTTGTTAACCCAAGTCCCCGATCCGGTGATTTTGCCAGGAAAAACTCGCCGGAAACAGCAAGCTTGGAAGAATTTTCGTTCAGTGGACCTATTTGCAATAGTTCTGCAATTCAGGCTAGTTTCTGCAATTATGTTGGGTTAATTTGTTACGTTTCTGAATAGTTTGAACGTTAGATAATTTATAATAATATGTGACCATTTTTGATATTTCAAATTATTGATGGGTCAAAATGTAATTTATTATTTTTATAAATAAGTAATATTTTTTAACATTTTACAATGTGCAGTTTGATCATGAATTAATATTAAGGGTGATGAAGAAAAGAAACCATTTATAGAGAAATAAATTTATTACACATTTATTAGGTAGGTGTTTATGTGCATTTGGCTGATTTTTTATTTAATAACTGAAAAGTATGGTATTTTGTTATAATTAAAGTTTTTGGAGAATTTTGTGTGAAATTCAAAATTCACGTGATTTATGATTAAAACAGTTATATACGCAATTTGGTATTTTGTTAATTTATGAATTAATTGAATTTTCATGTAAATTGATGATATGAATTGATTGAAATATGCTATGGTTTGATTGTGTGTTATTATGTAATCATAAATTACATTAAGGATAAGTTGAATTATAGTATGGATGAATTAAATTATATTATTGTTGAATTATTTGTTGAAGATTTTAAATATGATATAATTGAAAGATATATTATGATCGAATTATATAAGAATTAAATTATGAATAAATTGTGTGTTGATGAACTAAATTGCGTTGGCTTGACATGAAATTTAATTTATACTGGAGTGGTCAAAGGTTATGTGAAAGTGGGAAAAATGTGTTAAATATGATGATATGTTAAATTATGTTGAGCTATTATTGGTTTATATTTATATGAAATGATTATTATTTGATTTATGATTGATTTGTTTAAGAATACATTGAAATGTGATGTGAAAAGTGAAAAGGGATATTATGTGTGAGAATTCATTGTTTATATGAAAATGAATATTAAATAAAGTATTATGATTTGTGATTAATTGAAGCACCCCACAAGTACCCATCCCCCAGTAATGATAATAGGTTCTTGGGACCCATGGAAATGTACATACATGATATGATATTGGCTCCCCAGACAAGGATGCGAGGTCGTTGGGTTGAGCATGAGTATGATATGATATTGGCTCCCCGGATGAGGATACGAGGCCGTCGGGTTGAGCATGTATATGATATGTTATTGGCTCCCTAGATGAGAATACGAGACCGTCGGGTTGAGCATGGTATTTCCCCCGCTTGTACGATGATGTTTTCCGCCAAGCATGATTTTCCCCTAGGTACTAGTTGGGTGCAAGGATAATTGATTTGTTATAAGTGTTCGTATTAAAGAAACTATGCATGCATGTCAAAATGAATAATGGTAAGATGATTAATATAGGTTATTCGTGAGAAAGATGTTATATTTATACATGCAAGTATAAATAGCGGATGTGATATATATACATGCAAATAAAAACAACTAATGTTTTATTTACGCATGCAAGTATGAATTAAAATGATATTTACGAATGCACGAATGAATTATAAGGATATTTAAGCATGCATGCATGAAATATGATGAAGAGTACATATTACGATATTGTTGTTTAATTTATGCATACAAGTTTGAATTGATTGATGTTTGTGAAAAGTGGTGAATTAACGCTGGAGAATCTAATTAATAAGTTTTTGAATCAAGTTAAATAGTTATTTGTCTATATATATTGTTTTTATATTTATAATGAGAGAAAAACATGAAATACGTGTAACAATTATATAAATGGAATATTTGATGAAATTATTATGTTCAGAACATAGTAAAGTAGTAAATATGAATACGGAAATGAAATAACTTGGGAATTGAAATATACAGTAATCATGGATGTGGGCAACGTTGTTAGTTGCGATGGTTCTTGAAATATTGTCTAGAAGTACGCAAGAGTTTTATTCATGAATTTTAATGATGAAATAAGTATGTATGATTTATATTTAAGAAAGTTAATTTTTCATTTGAGATGAATTTATGAATTATGATATTTTGTTTGAATATATGAATTATGATATTTTGTTGGCTTTATAGTTGAGATCCACAAAATATATTTTGTTGATATTAAATGAATAAATGTGTTCATATTATTAAATGAAGATTATTTTGAATTGTTTTTATGAAAAGAATTTTATATGGATAATTGTTTATTTTTCCCAAAAATTAAAATTCCTTTGTATGTAAATACCTGCTGGGCATTAACTCACCCTTACTTTTCAGTTGCTAGGTAATATTGAGAAACGTTTTGTTAAAGGACAATTGATACTCCAAGAAGGTGATTTTGTATTTTGGAACATGTTTCAATGAATACATATTTGGAGCAGTATGACGATAATTGAGTGTTTTTACAAGGTATTGTTATAGTATAACTATGAAATTAGTATTTGAATATTATAGGTTTTAAAGTTGGTTTTATGTTATTGAGCAAATGAGATGAGACAGTTTGTTTTCTATTTTATTGAGATTATATTTATAATTTTAAAGATCGAGGTTCATGTATTTGGACATATGCTTATTTTGTAGTGCAAATATTTATAAGTTTTATTCAGAGAAATAATGTGAAAGAGGAAGGATTGTGATTTTGGAAGTTTAAAGTTTTACGTAGCACCCTAATTCAGTGTTATTCTTGTAATGCTGGGTTTGGGTCGTTACAAATAATACTGGAATTAATATATTGAATTATTTAATTAAAAAGTATAATTAATTATTTAAATTTATTGAAGGTTAAAATTGTAGGTCTATAGGTTCACAATATCATCTCTTATATTAGTGCAGTGAATAATACAATAAATAAAATTACTACACTAAATATTTATATGTTCATAAAATAGTTTTTTGAATACGTATCTTAATTTAGATTTAATTAATTAATTAAAAATTAGTTAATTAGTAAGACATTTCAACAAAAATATATTTTATTAATATCTAAATAATTTAATTTAAAAAATAAAATTAATTTATTGTCATAGAGATATTTATTATATTTATTATTTCTTTTAAATAATAATTTTAAATTAAATTAAAAATTTACTTCTATTAGAAGTTGTTTTACAAATTTAATTAATTAATAAATATTATTAATTAATTAATTAATTTTATTTTTAATTGAAATTTTTTTAATTAATAAAATTACTTGTGACGAGGGAGTCTGCAATAGCCTTGTAGATCTTCAACAAGACTAGAATATTGGAAATTACAATCCAAAATGTAGTCTTTGTTAAGGATGTGAAGAACAGTCGATACCTTTCACTATTTTAATTCCCAATAACTCCATTTTGAATCAGTAATTCCGCATCTTTGGTAATGTTGACAAGATAGCTCATGATTAACACGTAGTCATTAAAGTAAGCCAGTATATTGATGTAGAAACACTCTGTGTTTTTGTATACTACAGAAGCGGAATTCCTAGAATCCCTTTTTGGAATGAGATGTCAAGTAGAGTTTAGCTTGATCCCAACTTAAACTTGACTCAAGTTTGGTGAAGTGCAGAGGGTATGGTTTTAGCTTTGAATTCAATTTTGGTCGGCGATAGGGATGGCTGAAGACAAAGTCTTATTCTTTTAAAGACTACTTGCCATATTTATATTAAGATAATTTGGCTCAAAATCAACGGTTGAGATACTTTGTTATATAAACGGGTTAAGAAATTGCTTGTAAGGAACTTATATTTTTTAAATTTACATTATGCTATTGTAAAATTTACGTTATTCAAGATAGAGCTTAATCTGCAGAATAAAAAACTTCGATGCACGCAGCCGTACGTAACTTGTGAGGTAATCGATAACAAATAAATAATAAAGTTGGCAGGAGAGAATTGTATTTTTATATGCCTTTTCTTAATTTTATTTTTTAAAAAAAAAAATTGAGGGAGAGATCAGGAGGAGACAGTTCACTCTCACGCAGACATGTATGTTGTCCAGAAACAGTAATGAATTAACGTGTGTTGATTATTTGTGATAAGATTGTGATGGCGGATAAATGGAAAGAAATTCTATTATGATGAATATGGTGACTCTTTGAGTTTTTGGCCGGCCGTTTGTTTGTTTATATAGTCATTAGTCAAACAAAAAGCAACAATTGGTTCTTGATCAAATTTCATTGGAAGGAATAGTTTAACATGAGAAAGGTTAATTAAATACTTCATATTTTATTTCAGCAACTGAAAAAACTGGAAGTTACAATTGAAAAATAATAAATTTAGATGTTAAGAAATATAGTTGAGAGAGTGAAGCTTGCGAAAATTAAAATCCCTCTTTCTTTCAATCAGGTAATTAAGCAACATGGAGTGCCAACTTTCATCATTTCCGGTCATTCTCAGCTTCCTGCTTTTCGTTTTCATGATATGGAAGAAATCCAAAAGCAGTCAATCAACTTTAAATCTGCCTCCAGGACCATGGAAACTACCTCTAGTAGGAAATATGCACCAGCTTGTTGGCTCTCATCCCCATCGCGGCCTGAGAGAGTTGGCCATGAAACATGGTCCCTTGATGCACCTTAAACTCGGTGAAGCATCACACTTTGTCATTTCTTCGGCGGAAGCTGCCAAGGAAGTTTTGAAAACCCATGATCTTACTTTTGCTCAAAGGCCCCGTCTCCTTGCAGCAAGAGCCATATGTTATAATTATACGGACGTTGCTTTTGCACCATACGGAGACTACTGGAGACAAGTGCGAAAAATTTGCACATTAGAACTTCTTAGTGCAAAACGTGTGCAATCATACCGATCCATCAGGGAAGAAGAGGTTTCGAATCTCATTACATCCATTTCTTCAAACGCACGCTTGTCGATCAACTTCAGTAAGATGATATTTTCATTGATAAATGACATCACGGCAAGAGCGGCCTTCGGTGGTAGATGCGAAGACAATGAAAAATTTAAACAAATTTTCCAGAAAATGCTAAATCAAGGAGCAGGTTTCAGTCTTGCCGATATGTTCCCTTCAGTAAAATTCCTCGAGGTTCTCAGCGGGGTGAGGTTTGAGCAAGAGAAGTTAGTTAAAGAAGCAGAGACGATTTTGGAAAAGGTCATCAATGAGCACAGATCAACAATTCGTAAACGGACTGGTAAGGGTGAACCAGAAGATATTGTAGATGTTCTTTTACATGTTCAGAAACATGGTGATCTCGAATTTCCCTTAACGAAAGATAACATCAAAGCAGTTGTCTTGGTGAGTTTACTGTTTCATATATTTTTAATATATTCTCTATATATCCACGGGCGACTTTCGCATTTTCATTTCACTCCTAGGCTCGTATATTTATTCTTAATCGGAAAAGTCATCATACTCATATGAGATGTTCTAAACATTGTTGGCATTCCATTAAAAAAAAACACCGATTTCTCTTCTTTTCTGTTAAACAAATAGATTTCTTCCAATATTCTCTCCGTTTCTCTCACTTTCCTTGCAACCAAACATGTTAAATTTCAAAGAGATTCTTTACGTTAAGAGTGATGTTTTAAAGTTATATCAATCTTCATTGAAAAGTTCAACTATGCGCAAAAACTGATTCAGAAATTTGGGTTTTCATTGCTTTATAATTTGAAGGACAATTTTATGCAATTATTTGAATCATAATTATATATAACACTATTTCAGGACATGTTTGTTGCTGGAACTGAGTCGTCGTCCACAACTATAGAATGGGCAATGTCAGAAATGCTGAAGAACCCAAGAGTGATGGAAAAGGCACAAACAGAGGTGCGAAAAGTCTTTGACAAGAAGGGAAATGTTGATGAAATCGGCCTTGACCAGTTACAATATTTAAAATTAGTCGTCAAAGAAACTATGAGGTTACGCCCTCCTGCTCCTTTGCTACTTCCCAGAGAATGTAGAGAGAGCTGTCAGATTTTCGGATATGACATACCTAAGGGATCCAAAGTCATTGTTAATGCATGGGCAATTGCAAGGGATCCCAGCTACTGGAATGACGCTGAAAGCTTCTATCCGGAAAGATTCCTTGATAGTTCTATTGATTACAAGGGGACTAATTTTCAATTCATCCCATTTGGTGCTGGAAGGAGGATTTGTCCTGGCATCACTTTTGGTCTAGCTAATGTTGAGTTGCCACTTGCGCAGTTGCTCTATCATTTCAACTGGAAACTCCCAAATGGAATAACGAACAATGATCTGGACATGACTGAGAATTTTGGTGTGTCAGTAACACGAAAAAATAATTTGTATCTAATTCCTATTCCTTACAGTAATTCTAAACTGGTCTAGATGGTTTACATCGCTTGTGTTGAAACAACAGTTCAAAGTCCTGTTGTTATATTTGTATTTCTGTTTCCTTAACTTCCTTTTGTAAAATGATTTATATATTGATTGTGAACTATATATGGGACAGACTGACAGCTCCATACTTATATACTTATATACTTATATCATATATAAATCGATGGATCTGTTCATTTTTTTAATGGTTGAGATTAGTTCTAATTATATAATTAATAAAATAATATGAATCATAATTAATTTATATGTCATATTGACTCTTAATTATTAGAAATAGTCAATAAATGAGTTTTGTAGAATATGAACATTAAAAGTTTGATAGTTATTGTTGTTATATTTTATTTACATGTTAATATCTAATTAAAGGGCAAAGGACTGCTAAATCCTGTTTGGCAAAATGTATTTATTAGTTCTAAAAGTTTAAAAAATACCTGTGCAGCTCATAATTCGTCAGTTTATAACGTCTGTTTGGACTTGAATAAGGATAAATCGTATTGTGTGAAGTAGTACTGCCATGTCAGCAAATGGCCAAAGTATTGCCACGTGTATACTTATCATTGGATATTCATTTTTTGGCATCTAATTCCTCGTGCCACCTATCGTGTTCTTCTCTTCCAAACCAAAAACTAGCGAAACACCACATCAAAGGAAAACCCAAAACCAGACCATCACAGAGGTGGTTTTGGTGACGGCGTTGGCAATGTTGCTGGCGACGGAGACGAAGACGAAACAACATGCAACAACGAGAACTTAACTTCATAATGTTAGCCTTTTTTTCGACTTTAAAATGAAACTTTTTTTACGAAGACACGAATATGTTGTGTATTTTGTGGGTAATGATGTAAGCCAAGTTATAGAATTTTGTTTGTGTTAAGATTGATATGGTTGCAGGTGTTATAGTACATTTGTTTGGTGGGTTTAGCCGAGCTAGGGTTATTATAGGTTTGATGGGTTAGTGGGTTTATTGTTTGTTTTGGGTTTCAGGGGTCAAATGTAAATGATTATGGCATTGTTTTTGTTTTAGGTTGATTAAAACATAGATTTATCTGCAGCTGGAGCCTATACTGCAATTTTCATTTCATTCAAATACATTAACAAAAACAGAGGATACGTTTACCTTTTCTTTTGTCTTTTCAATCTTAAGTGAAACTTAGGGATTCTATATGAAGATTAAGTATTGATACTGATATTTATTTATTTTAAATTTACATATAGATAGATACAATTAGATATCGTTAATAGAAAGTTCTTTATAAATAACAAGATGATGAAATAGGATAAGTGTTTGACAGAATTAATTGGCATCAAATTTCCTACAAAAAGGGAAGAGACGGACTCAACTATGAATGAATTCACATTGCTTGTGGCTTATTGGTTTTAAGCAAATGCTAAGTCCAAGGACACAGAAATTCAAAATCAAAAACACTTTGAATCTAAGCAATTTAATAGTTATTTTGTTTTCTTTCAATGCAATTATGAAACCCTCAGTTTGGCTTTTACTTATTCTGGTATTGTTCATTCCCTACTTTAATTATCAATTAAGCTATTAGGGTGTTATATGTTATTAGGAATTGAAAATATATTGTTTAGAAGTGGTGAGTTGATGACTTGAGGTGAAAAATACTGTCTTTTACTCTTCAACATTGAATTTTTTTTTGCTTTTGGAATACTTATTCTATGTCAGATGACTCCATCAATGTATATTTAATTAATATGTGTGTGTTCCATGCTCTGATCTTCTGCCTTTTTTGGCTTCAATTTTCTTTTATTTTATGTCCTAATGCTTTGCTTGTGTTATGATGAAAAAAACAAATGTCTCATAATCTTTTATTCTGCTTCAAGCTTCTTTGCTAATCTTTTCTGTATTTTCTCCTAGCAATGTTTTAATGTGCGAATTTTGCGAACGCCGCACCCTCACAGAAAGAGAAAATAGATACACTTAAGGTAGTTAGATGGCTTGAACCAGATTCTCCTCGCAGCTCAAATGGGAAATGCAATCTGAAGCTATGTCAAAGGGTAGAATTACCAAGAGTTTGTTGAATTGTAAACTTAATCTAGAATATTGAATTGTCTAAATTGGTGTACTAGATTTAGTAAGCAATGGTGTACTAGATTTGGTAAACAATGGTGTACTAGACAAAGTCAATATTGGTGTACTAGACAAAGTCAACATTGGTGTGCTGGACAAAGTCAACATTGGTGTGCTAGACAAAGTCAACATTGGTGTTCTACATGAAGACTAAATCAATGGTTTAGAATGATTTGCTTCAACTATAAATACCCCTCCCCCCTTAAGGTTTTAAAAATAAGTTAGAAATAAAGCTTGAGTCCTTGTTCAAGTATTTGAGAGTGTTTACATATTTTCTTGTAAATTTGTATGAGAAATAAATATATATGTGTGTTTTGAGTCATTACGAAATTCTTATTTTTCAACAAAGTGGTATCAGAGCTCGGTTTTGTAACTTGGATGTTATATTTGTGTGATTACGTGCATATTTAGAAAATTCTGTCAAAAAGGCCAAGATTGCCTAAGGAGTCTGGGTTTTAAGTGGGACCGTTGTGACCCCTCCAGTCTTTCCTGGGAATTTTCTTAGTGTATATTTTCACACCTATAAACATTCATATTACTATCCGAAATACTATTAGAAAGTTATGGCAAATGGAGGTATGACACCATTTCAAGTTCCAATTCTCAATAGAAGCAATTATGATAATTGGAGCATAAAAATGAAGGCACTCCTTGGAGCACAAGATGTGTGGGAGGTCGTGGAGAAAGGTTATAATGAACCTAGAGATGATGTTGCCATTTCTGTTTTGACTCAAGCACAAAGAGACACGTTGAAGGACTCGAGAAAGAGAGACAAAAAAGCTCTCTATGTCATTTATCAAGCATTAGATGATGATGCTTTTGAGAAGATATCAAATGCAACTTCCGCAAAGCAAGCATGGGATAAACTTCAGACATCCTACAAAGGCGCCGAGCAAGTAAAAAAGGTACGTCTTCAAACATTGAGAGGAGAATTTGAAACTTTATATATGAAGGAAGGCGAGTCAATTGTTAATTACTTCTCTAGAATTGAAGCTATTTCTAATCAATTGAAAAGAAATGGTGAAAAATTAAGTGAAGTAAGGATAATGGAAAAGATACTACGATCTATGGATTCAAAATTTGATCACATAGTCACAACAATTGAAGAAACTAAAGATTTGGAAGAAATGACGATCGACCAACTACAAGGATCATTGCAAGCCTATGAAGAAAAAATAAAAAAGAAGCAAGGCATCTCCGAACAACTTCTCAAGATGCAATTCAAGGAGAAAGAAGAAATTCAAAGCTATGATAGAAACCAACATGGTCGAGGTAGAGGTCGAGGTCAAGGACAAAGTAGAGGCCGTGGTCGTGGACGAGGTTG
Organism: Melia azedarach; assembly: GCA_028052125.1. Classification (NCBI taxonomy): domain Eukaryota; kingdom Viridiplantae; phylum Streptophyta; class Magnoliopsida; order Sapindales; family Meliaceae; genus Melia; species Melia azedarach. The sequence continues at coordinate 4,966,896 of CM051402.1, read as the reverse complement.
GAATTATAATTACAATAATTTCAACAACTATGAGAAAGGAGAAAGCTCAACACGAGGTCGTGGAAGGAACAATCCAAATACAAGGTACGACAAGTCTAAAGTCAGATGTTATAATTGTCAAAAGTTTGGCCATTATGCTTCTGCATGTAGAGCCTACAACAATGAAGTGGAAGAAAAGGCTAACTATGTAGAAGAAAAGAATCAAGGAGATGAAACTGTCTTGTTAGCATACAAAGACAATAGTGGAGGCCAAGAAAACACATGGTATCTTGACACTGGTGCGAGCAATCATATGTGTGGAAAAAGAAGCATGTTCGTGGAGTTAGACGAATCAACAAATGGAAATGTTTCTTTTGGTGATGATTCAAAAATAGCCGTGAAAGGAAGAGGTAACATTCTTATACAATTGAAAGATGGTAGACATCAATTTATTGGAAATGTCTACTATGTGCCTAATATGAAAAGTAATATTTTGAGTTTAGGTCAACTCTTAGAAAAAGGTTATGATATTCATATGAAAGATTATAGTCTTTTTATAAGAGATGACAAAGGCAACTTAATTACTAAAGTGAAAATGTCAAAGAATAGAATGTTTTCTTTGAATATTCAAAACGATGTTGCGAAATGTTTGAAAGCTTGTTACAAAGATGCATCATGGCTATGGCATCTTCGATTTGGGCATCTCAACTTTGGAGGGTTAGAGCTATTGGCTAAGAAGGAGATGGTAAGAGGTCTTCCTTACATCAATCATCCGAACCAACTTTGTGAAGGATGTTTACATGGGAAGCAATTCAGAAAAAGCTTTCCAAAAGAGTCTACCTTTAGAGCCAAGAAACCACTGGAGCTCATTCATGCTGATGTATGCGGTCCATTCAAGCCAAGATCTCTTGGTAACAATAATTATTTCCTTCTCTTTATTGATGATTTTTCAAGAAAAACATGGATCTACCTTTTGAAGCAAAAGTCTGAGGTATTTGGAGCTTTCAAGAAATTTAAAGCTACCGTTGAGAAAGAAAGTGGTCGTCAGATTAAGGCCATGAGAACTGATCGTGGAGGAGAATTCACTTCCAAGGAATTTCAAGAATTCTGTGAAGCAAATGGAATTCGACGATTCTTAACCGTTCCGAGATCCCCCCAACAAAATGGTGTTGCTGAAAGAAAGAATCGAACAATTCTCAACATAGCGAGGAGTATGTTGAAAAGTAAAAGACTACCCAAGGAGTTTTGGGCTGAAGCTGTATCAACTGCTGTATATCTATCCAATAGATCTCCAACAAGAAGCGTGTGGGGAAAAACACCACAAGAAGCATGGTGTGGAAGAAAGCCTGGTATTTCTCATCTTAGAGTTTTTGGAAGTGTAGCTCATGTTCATGTACCAGACGAGAGAAGAACAAAGCTGGATGATAAAAGCGAGAGTTTTATCTTCATTGGCTATGATTCAAGTTCAAAGGGTTACAAGTTGTATAATCCAAACAGCAAAAAGATTATGATCAGTCGAGATGTAATATTTGACGAAGAAGGAGAATGGGATTTTGGTCCAGATGTCGATGACTTCAACTTCTTTCCTTTGTTTGAAGAAGAACCAATAATGGAGCAAGCAGGAGAAGCAAGAGAAGAACCTACTACTCCGCATACTCCACCAACTTCACCAACAACAAACAATCAAGGAGATTCACCACCATCCTTTTTAAAGGAAAGAAATGAAGAACGCACAAGGAGTTTCCAAGATCTCTATGAGGTAACTGAGAGGTTAGATAATCTCACTCTTTTTTGTCTTTTTGCTGAGTGTGAACCAATGAGTTTTGGAGATGCTATACAAAATGAAAAATGGAGAAATGCAATGGATGAAGAAATTAAAGCTATTGTGAAGAATGATACGTGGGAGCTTGTGTCACTTCCTAAAGGACACAAAGCTATTGGAGTCAAATGGGTGTACAAAGTAAAGCAGAATTCAAAAGGAGAAATTGAACGATACAAAGCGAGGCTAGTTGCAAAAGGCTACAGTCAAAGAGCCGGCATCGACTATGATGAGGTGTTTGCTCTGGTAGCACGCTTAGAAACTGTAAGACTAATCATTTCTTTAGCAGCTCAAAACAAGTGGAAGATCCATCAAATGGATGTAAAATCTGCATTCTTGAATAGAGTTCTTGAAGAAGAAGTCTACATACAACAACCTACAGGTTTCGAAGTTAAAGGGCAAGAGGACAAGGTGTTGAAATTGATAAAGGCTCTCTATGGTTCGAAACAAGCACCAAGAGCATGGAATAGTCGAATCGACAAGTATTTCCAAAAGAATGGTTTCACTAAGTGCCCTTATGAACACGCACTTTATATCAAGATCAAAGATGGAGATATTTTGATCGTGTGCTTATACGTAGGTGATTAGATTAAGTTTAAGGGGGAGTGTTGAATTGTAAACTTAATCTAGAATATTGAATTGTCTAAATTGGTGTACTAGATTTAGTAAGCAATGGTGTACTAGATTTGGTAAACAATGGTGTACTAGACAAAGTCAATATTGGTGTACTAGACAAAGTCAACATTGGTGTGCTGGACAAAGTCAACATTGGTGTGCTAGACAAAGTCAACATTGGTGTTCTACATGAAGACTAAATCAATGGTTTAGAATGATTTGCTTCAACTATAAATACCCCTCCCCCCTTAAGGTTTTAAAAATAAGTTAGAAATAAAGCTTGAGTCCTTGTTCAAGTATTTGAGAGTGTTTACATATTTTCTTGTAAATTTGTATGAGAAATAAATATATATGTGTGTTTTGAGTCATTACGAAATTCTTATTTTTCAACAGAGTTATCACGAATAATCAAACCACAAACAATCAGCATCGCTCGCACAATTTTTTTATTCTGCATGCCCCATTTCTGACAACACACAACATAAGACATATAACCAAATGATAAGTGCGTAAAAAGCGCGCTTATCATGCACTCTTAAACTTGATTTGTCTGTTTAATCCTCAAGTTTCAGTAGTATTTGATATATTTTACTTATATTGTGCACATAATGAGAAAATTGGTCATCTAAAGTGAAATAGATTCGAAATAATATATTTGGCTTGAAAAGGAAGTCGTTCGGGGATCAAAACCCAAGAGATGCAAGGACCAAAATATAACGAAATGAGGACTAAAATGAAGAAATATCAAAATAAGGAGGCCTACTTCAAAAAACTCAAACGTAAAGGGGTTCAAATGATACTTAGCGCATTTTCTACCTTCCTTGGCAAAATGAAGTGCGCGGTCGCGCCATGGTGCTCACGTGGATCAAAATGTAACAAAAAAGGATCCAAATGTAAAAATATTAAAACAATGGTCTATATTCAGATTAATTAAAAGTAAGGGGACACAATTGATATTTCTGCATTGGGTTCAAATTGGACGATTTTTGCATGATTTTTGGAACCTTAGATCAAGTTTTGATGGTTAAATGTAATTAGAGTGGAGGTTTTTATGTTTTGGGGGAAGAAAAAAAAAGGAAACTTTTCGAAAGGATTTAGTTTTTAGAGAGAGAGAGAGAAGAGAGAAAAAAGATTTATAGAGAGAGAAAGGGGAAAAATCAACAAGACGAAGAGATTTCATCAAGAGATTGAAGATTCTCATCAACCTTGTGAATTCAAGCTCTCCTCATTCTGTTTTTTTTCTCACATTTTTAATTTAATATTGAATTTAACAATATTGTGATTATTGAGATTATGTTATCAATTGTTGAATTCTTGATTGTTAGATTTGAATTTTATATTATTTATGGCTAGACTTATTTTTCAGGATAATGATTTAATTTATTTGAAGCATTTAATTTCTAATATTGTGTTGTTTAGTTGATTTGAGATTTAATGTTAAGTATCTAATATGATAATTAATGCTTTTGAATATTTGGCCAATATTAGAATGAATTGTGGATTAAGAAGTGAATATCATATCAAACCGTGTAACAGATGTTGCAAATTATATATTAGATAGAGATATACTAATATGATATTCGTAGTTTAATTAAAAATTATCACTAATCGTAATGCACTTTCATTTAATTATTTTACATAAATATATAGTGAAATTGTAGGTGTGAAGTAAACTTTATTGATTTTGAGAGAGAAAATTGAATAAATTAGGATAATTAACTAGCAACACGTATTTTAAATTAGGACAACATCAGTTGAAGAATTGGATGCGACTAAATACGATAAAATCATTAGCCTTAAATCTTTCCAATAGCTGAATCTTTAATTAATTTGCATAGTAATCAATTTTAGTTTATTTCAATTTTCTCAATCAAAATTATTTCGATTCCTTTAGATAAATTTGTAAATTAATTATCTTTGGTAATTATAGGATTAACATTCCCCGTGGGATCGACATACTCTTATCACTTTATTATTTACTTGCGACATATGCACCTGCGTTATTAATTTACGCAACAAGTTTGTTGTGCCGTTGCCAAGGAATGTTAAGTTCCTCTAATGTTGATTTGGATTAATCTTGGATTTAATCTAAAGTTTATTTTTGTTTGTTCTCGCAAGAGTTTCCTTTGGTGCAGAAGAAAAGCAAGAATCGACAAATTAGCACCAAGGAACAGAATCTAGGGGATAATGTTTAGGCAAAAAATTAGCGAGTTTTAAGAGATTATGCCATTCTAATAGTCAATGGAGCCTTGACTAGCATTAGAAAGCCTACAATTCAAGTAAATAACTTTGAAATCACGCCAGCCATTATTCAAATGATTCAAACCTCGGTTCAATTCAATGGGTTAGCACATGGGGATTCGAATGCCCATATTGCAAATTTTTTAGAAATTTGTGACACCTTCAAACACTGTGGTGTATTGAATGATGCAGTGAAGCTGAGGTTATTTCCGTTTTCGGTAAGGGACAAAGCGAAGAGTTGGTTGAGTTCACTTCTTTTTGGAACTATTTCTACTTGGGATAACTTGGCATAGAAGTTCATAGCAAAAACTTTTTCCTCCAGCAAAGATAACGAAGCTGAGGAATGATATAACAACCTTAACCCAATATGATGGGGAATCATTGTATGAAGCTTGGGAAAGATACAAGGATATGATGAGAAAATGTCCACACCATGGCTTACCCAAGTGGCTTCAAGTTTAAACATGTTATAATGGTTTGGGAGCTTCAACAAGAATATTAGCAGATGCAGCAGCTAGAGGTGCATTAATGGGGAAACACAACTAATGATGCTTATGATTTTGTAGAGGAAATGCCTGCCAATGCTTATCAATAGCCTACTACACGTTTGACATCGAAGAAAGCTTTAGGATTTCAAAAAGTGGACAATATTTCTACACTTACGACTCAACTCACTACCTTAACCAAGCAACTTGGAGCCATGATAGCAAATTCTATTCATATTCTGCATTTGACTTGTGAGTTGTGGGGCAGCAATCACCCTAGCTTCGATTGTCAAGTTAGAAATCTATTTACTCTATCATCATCCAAGCAAGTTTCATATGTTGGGAACTACAATTAGCAAAACAATCCTTATTCCAACACCTATAATCAAGGATGGAAGAATCATCCTAATATCTCTTAAAGGGAAAATCAAAATACCGCAAGACTATCACTCGAATTCCAACCTCAAGAGAAAATTTCAACTTAGAAGAAGCTCTTACTTAACTAACCATGAATACTTCCAAGTTCATGACAAAAACATAGACAACTTGGTCGAATCAAACGGCTTCCATTCAGAATTTTGAAGTGCAAGTGGGGCAACTTACAAGCATGATGACAAAAAGGTGGCCAGGATCACTACAAAGTAATACCTAAACCAACCAAAGGGAGTATGTGAATGCCATTATACTTTGAAGTGAAAAGCAGGTTGAAGAACCAAAAGGCAAGCTGAAAGAACAAAGAGGGACATAATGTGAACCTTCATCATCTAATCAAGCAAAAATAGAGGAAGAAAATGATGAAGAACAAATGAAAAGCACCACCCATACCTCTAAAGAAACATGTCCTTTAAAGCGACCACCGGAAGAACCAACTCCTCCAAAGAAAGTTATATCACCTCCACCATACGTGCCACCAATTTCATTCCCTCAACGTCTCTGGAAAAACAGGCTAGATAAGCAATTTTCCAAATTTCTTGATATTTTTAAAAAGTTACATATTAATATTCCTTTTGTAAATGCACTTGAGCAAATGTTGAGTTACGCAAAGTTGATGAAGGAAATATTGTCTAACAAAAGGAAATTGGAAGAAAATGAGACTGTAATGCTTATAGAAGAATGTAGCGCAATTTTGCCAAATAAATTATCTCTGAAATTGAAGGATCTAAGGAGTTTTACTATATCTTGTACTATTAGAGAGTTTTATGTTGAAAAACTTTATATAATCTAGGTGCAAGTATCGATCTAATGTCCTTTTCTATTTTCAGGAAATTGGGACTTGATAAAACTAAAGCAACCGTGTTACTTCAATTAATAGATAGATCAATAAAGCATCCAAAAGGAATTGTGGAAGATGTATTGGTTAAAGTTGATAGATTCATATTTTTGGCAAATTTCATTGTATTGGATATGGAAGAAGACTATGAGATTCCTCTCATTCTTGGTAGGCCATTTTAGCCACTAGTAGAGCTTTGATTGATTTTAAACGTGGTGAGTTGACACTAAAATTGAACAATGAAGAAGTTAAGTTCAACATCTTTAATGGCATGAAATCTCAAAGTAAGCTAAGTACTTGCCATAGTATAGATGTCATTAACAAGTGCTCATGAAGATAAGATTGAGAAGTTTCATAATGAAGTATACAAAATTGTCAAAATTTGTAAGTAGACAAAGGAGTAGCATGATAGAAAGGCTCTTGGAAAATATTTTGCGCCAGGTCATCGTGTTTTATTGTTCAACTGAAAATCAAAGTTGTTTCTGGGTAAACCAAAGACAAGATGGTCAGACCCGTTCATAATGGCACGTGCGTTTTCTTATGGTGCAGTCGAAGTTCATCATCACATTGCATAGTATTTGAGACTTTCTTTGTTGCGAAAGCACTTGGTCTAGTTGAACACATTAAACTTAGCGCTTCTTGGAAGGAAACCTAAGTTTCATATTTTGTGTTTTGTGTCAATTTTTCTTTAGTTGAGTGGTGTTTTGTTTGTTTAAAATTAATGAATTTTTTGTGTGTATTTTTTGCACGTGGAGAATTATAGGAAGCTTATAATCAACCTTGGAAGATGAAGGAAAAGTTTCAGAGCACAAGTGCAAGTCTACAAGCCTTTTTATTGATTTTAAAAGCTGTAGAAATTGACGTTCTGAGTATAGTATACTAAAATAGTAATAACTTTGTCTACACAACTTGGAATCAAGATTCATTTATGGTGTTAGAAACTAGACATCGAGAGTTTCAATTGGGTATGTCATGGTAGGATCTGGAGCGTGACCGTGTCATCAAGGCGCGTGGCCGCGCCATGCTCGCGGGATTTCTGCCCCTAAGGCAGAATAAGGAGCACAACCGCCCCATTCCTTATGCTTCCTCAGCGCCCCATCACCCAAAAAAACCGCCCCCTTATTTCCCCCTCATTTTGTTACCTTCCTTTTTCTCCCAAAAACACAAACACACCCCCTTCAAACACTTTCTACCTTTTTGGCTGCAAATCAAAGGACACAAACACCACTTTAACTTCAATTTTGGATTCCTAAATCAATCTCAAGTATTTACTTTTGAACAAATTTTTATTTCACTTTTGTACTTAGATTTTAGAGTTAGGGAATTTGTGTTTGTGGTGAACAATTAAAGTGTTTGGGTGATTGATTTTGGTTGAAAGTGTGGTGGGAGTGATTGATAGAATGATATTTTAGAAGTGCTTGTGAATGAATTGTGTTTTTGTGGCAAACGTTTTGATGAAAAAAAAAGAGGTTGGTAGTTAGATTGGGTGAGTTACAAAATTGCACACCAAGTGTTTGATAAAAGGTTTGAGTGAATTTGAGTGAAAAATTCTTAGAATTCGTCATTTAGATCACTTGGAGAGTGTTTAGGAGTGAAGGGAAGACAGTACAATGGTTGGAGTGCAAGAAAAAAAGTTAGTACAAGTGGGCATTCCAAGTGTTCGATGAATTACTCGAAAAAGATTTTCAAGTGAAAATGACACCGACAAAGGGCGTTACTTTTACAAGCTTCTTTCATTTTCACAAATTTTACATCCGCAAGGGAATGAGAGTGATAATAAGCAATGAGAGGTAAGAGTTTTACATCTTGCCTCCTAGGTATGATCTCTTTACTTTACCTTTTGATTGTTTGCTATTTAAACATTAGGGACAATGTTTCGATTAAGTGTGGGGGAGGGATTTTAATTGTGAAAATGTTTTGCAGAATGTATCGATTATGCTACTAAAGTACACAAAATATTTCCGATATTAGTTTTAATTGTCATATTTTAGGAGTGTTTATGGCATGTTTGTTAGTTTTGAAATTTGTTTGTTTCTTTTCAGCATTTTCTTTTCATGGACCTTATTAGCGTTCTTTCCTTTCCTTTTGAGAATGGATTTGTTTTGTTTAGCATGCTTTTGTCTTAGTTAAAAGGAAAGCTAATGATATTATTGTGTTAGTGAATGCTTGAATTGTGGGAAAGTTGATAAATATCCTATTTGATAGAGGATCAAGTTGCTTCCCTACCCAAATACCCTATAGTAATGTAATGCTTTGAATCAAGTGTACGTCTTGGTTTTCATGTTTATGCTACCCTTGCTGAAGGAACCTGTAATGCTTCTCTGTTGCAATGAATAAATGTTTTTGTGACTACTGGTTCAAGTGATATATAGTATGTTGTTTAGTTTTACTATTTTTTAACTCTTCTATTTTTATTTATCAACTGTTTGTTACATTTTTAATTGTTCTTTTTATTCTTTATAAGGTAGTAACTATAATGAAAGAATTGGAAACCAATATTTTGGTTGTTGGAAAAAGTTAAGGTATATATGACATAAAAATATAGCATATTGCCCATTTGATTAAAGCTTTAATTTGTTTGGTGTTAAAATATTATAACTTCAAAAATCATTGTAAGGTTAATCACTTAATATTAAATATAAATGAAAAAAATAAGTAACGCTATAAAAAAAATTAGTATCTACTAAACACTATAAAATTATAGTAAAAAACACATCATGATCTCAAAACAAGTTCTAAATATATAGAAATTTTACTTTCCATTAAAGTTCCTCTTCTTATTGAACATTTGCTAATGGCTTGAATTAAAAGTCATTGTCTAATGTCGTGTCTGATCGTTTTTTATTCCAATCAATAAATGGTACATTATCTTATTCTCATGTAAAATATTTGCTTAGAGCATCACAAATAAAATGGGCTCCTCTGAGATTCAACTCTACCCAACATCTTAATTTCTCGTAGATTGATGGAAATACAGGATAATAGTTATTATTCCAAAGACCCTAGTTTACGTAATATATAATTCTCATGTCTTCTCTCATCAAGAAGACCAAATTAAATAGTTATTTGTAGGGTAATTTCTCCCACTTGATCCATCTATTATCATACATATATGTTCATTAAAAAACAACACATAATTAACATTCTCTCTAAGTATGATGAACAACACATAATTAACACTCATTCTTCGTATGATAACCTTTAAACTCAAATAAAAGAAGAACGTGAATTATACGGCAGTAAGTCCTTAAAGTATGTATTACTTTGCAAATATTACAATGTAATCTTCCCTTTTGAGTGAGTACCTCATGTAACATATAACTTATGAATGTACTTTTAAAGGTGATGCGGACGAAGAGAATTTGAGTGAGTATGATTGATGATTATGTTTTGCAATATTGTTTGTTTGTCTGTTTGTTGTCCGGATGAAAAGAATTTGAAATGGAGAGTTTTGGGATGATAACTCTATATTTATAGAGTTATTTAATATGCTTTTGAGTTTGAAAAGTCATTTAATTAGAGTGATTTGTGTTTGTAAATACTCAATTTAATTAATTTTACTTTTATGTTATGTAGGAGTCCAAGTTTATTTTATTTCATTTCATTTTATTCATGTTAATGCTGAAACGTTGAAACAGGGCTTGAAAAAAAGGAACTTCCCAGAATGCTGCAGCATTATTGTCGCAGCAAAAGAAATCAGCTGTTGGAATGAATTGGATGACGTGGAAAGCAATTAAATCACTTAATGAGCTGGACAAAATAGCATGACGTGGAGGGAGAAAAAAGGAAAATTTCCTTTTAGGGCACTGTCCTAACTGAAGATAAGGAGAGCCAGCCGTCAAGAAGAGGATATCCACATTTTTAGAAAAGTTTTGAGAGAGGAAAGTTTTGGAGGAAGAAAAGGGCTACTGTTTTTGAAGGAAAGGAAGAAGGAGAAGAAGGACCAACTTGAGACATCAACCTTGGGCTTGATTTTTCTTACTTTCCTCTTTAGTATTTCTATCCTCTTTTCTCTTAAACTCTTGTGGATCAATGGTTAAGTTGTATATGAACATTTTTAAGCTTTTGAATATGAACTAATTTCTTGGTAGCTAGAGTTGTTGATGAACCCTTTAATGTAAATTGGAACATTTTGCTGTAAGGAATGTTGAAGTAGTTAAGCTTTGTTCAATCTTGTGAAAATATTGATTAATGCTTGCTTATGTTTGGCAATCATTAGTAAGTTGCTGAATTAAATTAATACTGGAAGGGTTAATTTTAATGGACTAAAACTTGATTGATGCAAGTTCATTTCTCTATTTGAAATTGATTTGTGATAATATAGGAATATATTATTACCTTGTATGACTAAAGGGAGTTGGAGCTTATCACTTGCATTCTTGAAATTAAATTGGCATAGGAATATGTTAGTTTAACAAAGGAATTAAAATCATAAACACTTTGGAAAAAGACTATGAACATATATAGAATTCCCAGTTAATAAAGCCCAGATTGCTTATAGCATTTCTCTGCAGCATTTTTACCAACCTTGCCATTTTAGGGGAATTCACAACTCTAGCTCATTGTTCTCATATCATTTACTGAAATTTGGGTAGTTATAATTTGAGTTCTTTATTTTATTTTATTTTTATTCATAAGTTGATTTAATTTCCATTAGATCTCAATTGACTCATTGGTTATTTCCGAATTGTTTAGAGTTGATTTTTGACAATTTATTACTTGAACAATCCTTGTGGAGACGATAACTCACTTATCATTATATTACTTGTGTGACTGTGTACACTTGCACATTATATACAAAATTTCACAAACATGGGACAAGGCGGGTGATGTGGGATTTGAGCGCTACCTGAATTCAAAATTTTGGTTTTCTGCGTAAATGGCACAGTATTCAAATTAAGCTTTGTGATTTTGAATAACCGGATGCCCCACCCTCAGGATAATAACATATGGGTCTCTAACATTTTGTATTTTACAATTAAGGATACCAATTGTTATTTGGAAAAAAAAAATAAGTTTTTTAAACTCAATAAAATGAGCAGATCATCCTGCTAATATTTGATTATAATGATATAAAGATCATGCCAATTTGCAAGGTAAAGAGAGTATTTTCGATCATTTAAGGGGGTAGCAATTGAGGACACGTGCGATTATTCGGCACGAATTAAATGCTATAAATAGACTTAGATTTAAAAACTTTGATACGAATAATCATCGTATTATATTGTGTCAAATGATTTATAATTATAATCATATTCATATTTGATCTTCCAAAACTGTTTATTCAATTAAAACATATTAAACGTTTAGTCGTATATTAAATGAATAATCGTATCTAAGTGAATAAAATTTTAAATAAATCTTGTTTATATAAACTGGGTCAATTCGAATTTAAAAAAAGTCAATGTGAATAGTAAATAAATCTTATTTGTGTTGATGTAAATACGATTTGAAAGTAGGGATGACAATTTAGCCCACAAGTCAAGGCCCCCCCGGCCCGACCCGATCAATTTGGGTTGGGTTATAGGTATATTTTTCAATAAAAATGGATAATAGATCGAGTTTGGGTATGAAATATTATACCCGCATAAAAAAAGGGCCGGGTAAGGTGATAGAGCTCCCCTGCCCACTTTTTCAATTTAAGTTTTTTGTATAATTACAATCACATCTATTTTATTACATAAATTATTATAAAGGTTCAATATTTCGAATTTTATTTACTTAAGTATTTATATAAAAGTTAAAATCTTTTTAATTTTATCAATTAGACCCTCCCTATAAAAGATGAGATAAAATCCCTAAATCAAACAATATTGTCTCCCTTAGTTTTTGCAGCCACCACCTCCATTTCTCTCAATATTTTACTCCTCCATCTCTCTCAATCTCTTACTATTACATCTTCTTCAAATCAACTGAAAATTTATCAAAATCAAGATAAGTATTTATATCTTAATACATTATATTTTCTTATTTGCTTTAAAATTTGTAATGGGTCTTCATAATAATATTAAACCTTATTATTAAATTTAGAACATGCAATTTTCTTACATGTATGCATATATTCTAAGCAAAATTTAATTGCTAATGGATCAAAGTGTAATTGGAGCCCTATATTTGTGCCTAATTTTGTGGGCATGCAAACGGACCACGTGTTGTTGCATTTATAGATTGGAGAGCTTGTTTTTTATTTCTTCTTTTGTGATCTTGTTGTTAATCATTTAATGCCAATTATAGAATAAAATAAAAACTGATTACTGGAAATTTACTCACTCAAGTTAAAATTTAAAATTTTAATAATAATATTGAATTACTCACTCAAGTTAAAATTTTTCGCTTATATTTAAAATTCATCAAAATTATAATATTTTCCACTATATTTAAAATTATTACAATAAAAGTATTAAGTTTCTTACAAAAAAAATATTTTTTTAATGATATCTATTAATTTTTTTTTATTATTAAAAATGTAATTAATAATATTGAATTACTATAGTAAATTTTGTTTTGCTGAAAATGGCATCAAGTGATTCATCTCATATACTAGATGTTGTTGGTGATGATGTAATGGATGATGATAATCTTTTAAAAGGTAAAGAAAGGTTGAAGTCTATTGTATGGAAACATTTTGATAGAATTGGTAGTGATGGGATGAAAAAAGCGGTATGCAAATATTGTAAAGTAAATTAGTGGCACGTAGTACAGATAGTACAAGACATTTACATGCCCATATGAAGACATGATCATGAGAAAACAAAAACAAATAACTAGCTATTCAAATAAGTTGAAAATGGTGAAAGATGAGGAAGGAAATGCAAAATTGGAAACATTTGTTTTTTATCCTAATATACTAGGAATATTGAAATTAAT